>CM042317.1:16814540-17199540 GCA_023566125.1 Zingel zingel
GGGCAGCTAAATAACCTTTTAGCAGGCCCAGGCAGGCGAGACAGATGACTTTCCTAAATGAGGCTCCTGCTGACGCTGGGCCTTAAATCAATGGAGGTGGCAGGGGTTGAAATGAAGCCCCTGAAGCATGTGCTCACAGTTTCCTTTGAGAAAGTTAGAAGATATGCCTCTCTACAGATATTAATATTTTATCATTGTAGCGCTCATTCACCCACTCCCATGAGCAAATATTGTTGCTGTGGGCAACATTATGATCAAATCCAGAACAGGTTCTTCATGATCAATGATGTCTTACCTTCTGGACCTGTTTTGAGACACTGTAAAGGACCTTTCTGTTGTCGTTTCAGAGCACATGCTAATAATTGACATTGTTTGTTAGATCGATGGTAGTCTATATCTACGACGTTCCACTTCCGGGATTGCCCTCATTCTGCCGGAAATTCCGCCGGATGTCAGTCTTTTCGGATGTCCCGTTACCTTTTAAACTCCGGTCAATTTATGAGGACTAAGGTTAACTGCTCCTCAGATCTCTGCAGGGTAAATCCAGACAGCTAGCTAGACTATCTGTCCAATCTGAGTTTTCTGTTGCACGACTAAAACAACTTTTGAACGTAGACATGTTCCACCAAAACAAGTTCCTTCCTGAGGCTATTTTGCAGAGGCACCATGGCTCTGCTCAGTGCTTAGCGCCGCCAAAGACGATTGTGATTAGTTTAAAGAAATGTCAATCGACAAGAGCACATTTTTCTCCCATCCCGGATTGCCGTGTGGACTAGCCAGACCCTCCTACACAGCGCTGTGGAGGGAAGGTCTGGCAATGCGAGACTAGATTGATGGTTGCACAGTTTCTAGTTTTCATGCATGAATACACACACATAACATAGGACAAACCTCTAGATATTAGAAGTTATAAAAGCCGGACGCCAGGATATCTCAGTTGGTAGAGCGGGCGACCATATATAGAGGTTTACTCCTCGACGCAGCAGGCCAGGTTCGATTCTGGCCTGCGGCCCATTGCTGCCGCCTCTCTCTCCCCTTTCATGTCTTCAGCTGCCCTGTCAAAAACAAAGGCCGAAAATGCCCGAAAAAAAATCATAGCAATCATAGCATCTATGAACTACAATTATCCCTTTTCTATTTCACAATTCTTATTTTTCTTCTGATGTAAATTATACAAGTATATGTCATCTGTCCAAACGGTGGCTGCAGAAAAGTCCATAGAAAAGAAAATAACAACCATAACAATGTACATATGCGGCATTCTGTGAAGTGTATGTAATATGAGCATGTCTCTGTAATTGCTGCACTAGTCAACAAACTGTTTGGCAACAATTTGCTATTATTTGATATTTTGCATGCTGAGATAGACAAAGGCCCTAACCTGCTATGTAAGGGCTTTTTTGTATTAAGATACAAATGTCTCAGGGATTTTAGCTCCCAGTCAATGGTTCATTGTGTATCCCTGGCTTCAAATTTATGATGTTATTTGTGATTCAAATAGATCCACCTAAGTACATGCAAGCTTTTTCTGCATATTTGATCTCAAACTTTGACAGGAATATCTGGAGATTTCCTTACCTGACAAATTTATTTGAAGTGGCAGTTCTCTCCAGTATAAATCACTCACTCCGATTAATAGCAAGTTATAAAATCTAATATGGTACTAAGAAAATAATGGGCCATTTGAAGAATGATCATTAATACATTATGAAGAAATAGAGAAAGTGATGGTGTGCTAATAATATGAAAGCAATTTCTTTTGACAGGTGCTAATGACATTGAGGTAATGATATCTGAGATGGATTTCTGCTTCTATATATCCATCTATCTATAATATTATGAGGCTGTATTAAGGTATACACGCTTGCGCTTATGTGGCATGCGCAGCAACCATTCAGCTACCAAGATGCTCCAACTGCCAACTTTTCAATTTAGTTTGGAGGTGAGATTCAGTATCTGTGAAGTCGGTGAATTTTATGAGTAAGCCTGTGACGTTGCCCACTGCAGGGCTCAGGGTCATCACTCCTCAATGCCCAGGAATTTGGTTTAAATCATGGTCAAATATGAATGAGTATGGTTGATCAGCATACTTGCTAACCTCCAGACTAAAGGATACTGATTAATTACTCTGAGTTCACTTGAAAAGTTGAACCCGGCCATGTGTGCAAACATGTGTAACTTCGTGAGAGATGACACTTGCTGTTATATCTGCATGAACAGAAAGATGATTTTGCGAACATGAATTAGTTTGGTAATATGTGTAATTTAATTGTGACAGCAATGATAGCTTTATTCTACAACATGAAAATGCTGATTTTTCAACCAGCAGTTATGGCATTAATGCAAGTTAGGTCTGTCATGACAGTTAGTAGTATGATACTAAAGGCCTTTCCTTTACTCTAGTGACTCTATTTACAGCCATCTGAATGCAGCAGGGGTCTGTTCCGTCTGCAGGCTCTAAAGTGAAAGTAGTAAATGTGATTGACCATGATTGTCACAGCCTCTAATGCAACCACCTGTAATAGTTTCTGATCCCACCCCGTGGCGCCACAGGTGCGCCAAAGAAGCTTGGCCACGAAATTACCCAAAGTGTGTCTAGCACACTCTCGACATACTTGGCGGAGCGCACTTGCCTGTGAATGGGCCGTGCTGCTGGGTTCGCTAAAAAAGAGGCTGCGGTGTCTTCTTGTGCGCACAGAGCAGCTACTATCAACTAATTGAGGTAAAGAGATCAAAACAAATACTCTGTGCAGGGAAAGGATGGACATCTGAAACATGATGCATCATTAATAACATGTTGAATAAAGCTCCACACAGTAAGGAGAAATCAGCCCGTACTTGTATGCATGTATAAGAACATTTTCCATTTCAGTTTTCAGCAGCAGTTAAGCTTGTTGCAGGTTTAAATATCCTCGATCATACGGATCATACTGTTTATCGTGCTGTAATATTTCCACACAAGTTTCAGATTTGTCAGCTGCTTATTCTAAACAAATATGGGCATGCACATAAGGTGCACGTGGACGTAAGCTGTCACGCACATGTCACGTTCGTACACAGGGCGTGCCCTGACTTTGTCTCCTTCTGTCTGACCCATTGTGTCAAAAATGCCTACAAGCTTGACAGGCATAGCAACAGAAACTAAGGGGATGGGGTCTAAGAATGGTCAGTTATAGTTCAGGTCTCTAGATCCTCAGTGAGGGCCGACTCAGAAGACAAATTAAAGTCAAACTTGAATAATCTGAAAGTCCAGATGCTTTTGCTCTTGAATTCAAGACACTATTACAGACTTTCCCCTCAAGACAGACCACAGTGTTGAAACAGTAGTTGCTCTGTTCATCACCAAACCTACAAGTCTCTCATCCCTTTTAGGTGACCTGGCATCACCTGCGATAAGAATATAACATCTTCTCTGTGTTTCTCTGTATGTTTTCTGCATCTTTTGTGAGCACAGCAGCATTTCACTCTGGTTGTAGAGTATTTAGCTCTATATTTTCCAAGTGGCTGGAAGCATAATGGCCTGCACCTAAGCCACAGCAGCTAATATGCCATGCTCTTCATATAATGGATGCACATTTACCTCCATCTCTCCCCTCGCTCTCTGTCCCTTTTCTGCTCATTCTCTCATTCGCTCATTCTCTCATATGTCTCTCATGTCTGTCTCACAGACTCAAGCCTGTAATGACAACTCACTTTATAATGAACACGCTGCCATTTTTCGTAATTACAGCCCAATGTGATTTTTACACACACACACACACACACACACACACACAAGTGCGTCTCACTATCTTTGTGGGGACCTGTCATTGACATAATGCATTCCCTAGCCCCTTACCCTAACCCTAACCATCACAACTAAAAGCCTAACCTTAACCCTTAGCCTCACCCTAACCATAACCTAATTCTAACCCTAAAACCAAGTCTTAACCCTCAAACAGCCCTTTAAACTTGTGGGGTCCAGCATTTTGGCCCCACAAAGCTGTCCGGACCCCACAAGTATACTGTATTCATGGTTTTTGGACCCCATGACTGTAGTTAAACAAGAACACACACACACACACACACACACACACACACACACACACACAATGCTGCAGGAGGACAGAATCAGAGAGGGAATGACCTGCCAGTAGTTTGAATTGAGTTAGTACCATTCTCATACACATATGTAGGTGCTCATTGGTGAGCCTGGAACGGTACTTAATCATGTTCATAGTGGAGAAAGCTTACTCGCAGCTGTAAGTCGATCCAAACATGGTCAAGGTGTGTAGTGCTACTTTGGTCAGACCAGGGAAAACAGACCCAGACAGCCTGTACTAGCCAGAAAGTAGGGTCAGTTGTTCTCCACTGTCACACACGGTAAAATATAGATTTGATTGGCTCAACTGAGTGAAGCTATAACCGTATTAACAGTATTAGCTGAGCCTATCGAGGGAAAAATAAACAACGCTTTTTGAAGATTATTATTTATTCTCATTAATTTATCAGAAATTGGTCGCGGGTCTGGATCATAGACTGTAGAACTGCCAGTCGCTCGGTGGCCCGCCATTTGGTGATGCCCGTTAGACACACTGTAGTATTTAATAAAAAACATTCATGAGGGATTATTGTTGTGTTGCCACTTGTGGGTAGAGAGGACAAAATGCCTCAAAACACATATATTTCACAAAATATGTGGTGTATCTAATAAGGAGTGAACCCCTAACCCTTCGCCTTCAGCTCCTTGTAATGCAGTAAAACTCCTGAGCTATTTCAAGCAGGAAATACTTTTGAAGTTTGAAACTTCTTGTTCCTTGATGGATGAATGACGTGGAAATCTATGTTCTGGCAGTTCAGACGCTGCGTATTAGTCTCTGCGGAGCTGTGTTAGTTTCTCTGAAAAACTCACATATTAAACTTGGATTTTCACACATCTTTTAATGCTGTGGGAAAAGTTTGCCTGATGACTTCCTTGGGGAGATGCATTTAAAATAAGGATTTTAGATAGATTTAATTGTAGTAGTTAAAGTTGCTTTTCTGTTATTTTAGCCCCATTTTGCTCCTAAAACATCAAACAAAGCCATTACTTTTCATTAATCAATTGCTTCAACTGAGAGAAGCAATCTTTACTATGTTACTTACATTCATTAAAATTGATAAATAAGTTTTGTGACATTGAAAAGCAAAGATCCGTCAAGTAGTTGTAAAACAAAGAAGAAACGGCCTTTTACCTTTTTATCCCCGTCAAGCCTCGGTTACCATTTGTAGTCTAAAAATGCTTTTGTCCTACATTTCAGCACCCCTTGACATGTTTCTCCTCCTTGTTTTGAGGCTTAAATGCAAAGTGATGGAGTGACAAAACACTGTCAATCAAAATGTGTTTCATGACCACTTGAGATTCTTGGCTGGTCTGAGGCTCTGAAGCCAAGGACTCATCAAGAGACTGAACAGCAAACCCGACTTGACTGTGAATACACCACAAGACCCTTGCTCTCAACTTCTTTTTTTTTGAAAATAAAACGCTATTTTGCAGTAAAGCTTTAGTCTTATTCCCATTCCCTGTGAATCAATGCTAAGCTTGTGAATGCGGACAGCCTATTTGTCAAGACTTTCAATTAAGAGTGTATAATGCCACTGTGTTCCATGCCAGGAATTTGGTTTTTGAGATGTATAAATACACGAGTAAACACTCTTATTTACCTCTGTGTTCTCAAACATAACCACGAGGCTTGGTTCCATGCTCTGTGCCCTGCATGGAATTAGCTTGCTATTGATTCCTTAGACATTCCCCCACAGTTCTCAGCATCGCAGGGCTCCAATTGGCTAAACCACAGTTTTAATTTCAAGCAACGTGACAGTTTAAGCACTTAATGTTGTCTGCAGCAGAGAGGCAGATTGCAGAAGAAGCATGCAATGATGTTAGATTAGATATTTTTTGTTTGTAATCATATTTCACATCTCTGCCTTGGCTTTGACAAGCTGGAATACAGAGGCCTTGATGTGACATTTGGTGACATTTAGCACTGGAATGTGAATGACTGACTCCTAACATGAAAGGTCACGCCATGAGAGAATTTGCCCACTAGATCTGGCTTATGTTTACATTTCTGTAGTTGTGCACTTAATGTAAGCAACATTGGATTATTTTGGATCTCTCCTGCTATGTCTGATTGATTTTTGCCTTTTTGAATAGCTTTGAACAGAAACGTTTTTAAGAGTTGTCCCCATAGTTTCCACATAACTTCCTAGAAAATAACTGGTATGCAACTGTAGGAAGGTTCCTGGAAAGGACTATCACTGCAATGTAATTTGGTATTATAAGCAAAAAGTTAAATTGGTTCAGTACTCTCAGTTCACTGCTAGCATAAACTTCCTTTACCCAAGTAACCATTTTTAGTGCACAGCTGGTCAATTTGTCTTTTTGTGTGGTTGTAAATAACAGGCAGGCATACAATTCAACAAGTGTGGAGAATAAAGCTTTCAAGGAATAAATTAATATTTACTTGAGTTTAAATAGATCTTTTTCAGTTTTTGCAGTCATTACGATTCTAGAAATTATTTTAAGGAATTTCCTTTGCAAAACAGCAATTGCCTATAAACGCTACCTAACTATGTAACGACCATTTACACTTTATTTTCTTAAAGCTGAAAAAATAGTAATGTTGTATCAGAACATTGTTTCTCTTTTCCCTATAATCAATGCCAAAATAACATAGTTTCCTATTACCTTGTATTATTAATTACAGGACATGTAAACTAAAACGTTAATCACTCAGGCACTCAGTCGGCCTCTAAGCTGAGCTGAAACAATAAGCTGATGAATCAATCAGCCGCATAACAGAAATATCATCACCAACTATTTAGATTTTTTTTTAGAGATTCAACATTCTCTGGTTCCAGCTTTTGAAATTGTCTTATGTGATAATCAACTATTTTTAGGTTTTGAATCACATCACAATTTTCTGACATTTTATAGACCTAACGATTAATCAGCTCATCGTAGACATAATCTGCAGATTAATTGATAATGCAAATAATTATTAATTGCAACCATAGAATTATGTGATTATTGAATGGAGAATGGCATTCATTCATTCATTCATGTGGTTAGTGAATGGAGCACTGTGTTAGGTTTGAGCACTGAAGCTTGCATTAGCTGGTTCAGTTGCTTCATTCCAGCTTTGCAATCACTCCCACATTCATCAGCTGCTTGGCTACCATGTGATTAATAACATGTAATGATTTTCATGCAGGTTTACACGGCAACCTTTTTTGACTACTGATACCTTTAGGCCAGTGGTGTTTGCTAAACACTCAGTTACTTAAAGTGTCTCTGACTGAATTGCAATTTAAACAGCTGTACATTTTAAAAAGAGATAGTAAACTAAATGTGTCCTCCTTTCCAATATTTCCCCCTCCATCTACTCCTGGGCCCACAGTGGCTTCTAATTGGACAGGGACTGAGGGGACACTTGTGATGTGATGACAATGACAGAACAGTGGCGTTTAGAGCCACGCAGCCTGTGGGACCTCTGGCCACGTCTTCTGACAGAATCGGTGTGTGCGGCTGGGCCCGTCGAGACTACAGGGAGTCTAGTTCAGCAGAACTAATTACTGTTCGTTTTAAAAGTTAATTTGCTGCTGGCCACTCCTGGTGTTTTTTTCCGTCTTTCTTCCTCACGTGTCACTGAAGGAGCGGTCATTATTTTGAAGTGTTTCATTAAGTGTTGGCAATCAAGGAGCTTCAGACAGCTCAAATCACTGACCTCATGTGATTCAAAGAGGGATTTCAGAGCAAATGACACACAATATATAAGATATTCAGGAAGCTAGAGATCTTATAATATTGTTTGCAAATTTATTATTTAAATACTGAAATTACCATATGTTTTTATTAATTGAAATAATTCCTTAGGTCTCTGAGCGACAACAAAGAGTATCATTTTGATATGTAATACAGTGATTCTCAACCAGGGGAACTTGTACCCCAGGGGGTACTTCTGTTGCAAGGGGGTACATGGAAAGATTGTGGAGCAGCTCAACTAATATGAAAATAGGAATTGAAAAAATAGTAATTATGTTAGCAAATGAGCACAAAGGTTTTAAACAGGTAGCTTAAAGTAATAAATAAATGGTATGAATAAATGGCTAAAAGTAATGACTAAACAGTGATGACAAATGATTTGCTAAAAGTAATGAATAAATGGCTAAAACATTCAGCTTCACTCCAAGTAGTAGCCTAGTAGTAGGATGACTGCTGACCAAACCATTCTTAATATTAACAGTTCAACAAATGTGAAAAAAAATCTAAAATAAAGTACGGTGTTCTACATTTGGAACATACATTGGGAATTAATGAAGGGGTACGTGAGTTCATCTGGCAGGGCTGTGGTGGTACCTCAGACCAAAAAGGTTGGGAACCGCTGATGTAATAGATGTTTTTAGTATTCAAATATGACAACATCTGTGACAACAAAACAACAGCTCAGTCATGTCATGGCATTTGCTCTCACATCAACTCCAGACTGAGAGCGTCCAGACACAGCACCACCTGACGTATTGTTTACTGGCTGACAGGAGCCTGCACACCACCCTGATAGGCGTGCACACATACACAGCTTTCCTCTTATTGGGAATCCAGGGGTGCAGTCTTCAAGCTGGGCTGCACAGCTCTGAGCTGATGCGAGGAGACGGGCTCTTGCGGGTAACTGAGGTAGAGTCTGTGGGGAATCCACGGCAGGAGCTCCCGGGGCAGGAAGCGGGCTCACTGCAGTGATCTCCTCCAGCAGGGCAGCTGATAGATTGCAGCATGCACAGACAAGACAAGCCAGCGGTAAAAAGTGGTCACAGGATGTTAAATATAACAGTGACTCGACAAAAATGACCCAGCTGTAAGAGGAGTTACTTCAAAAATCTATCTTTTCAAGTATCATTAGAAGTTTCGATGTTGAGTCTTTGTATTATCTCCTTTAAAGGACCTTTCAGTAATTATAATATTCTTCATTTCAGTCGGCCAACTCATGTGGAACAGATGTTCAGCACATAGAATAGACAGGAGACGAGATGAATCAGAGCCTGCAGGTGGATGCTGGGTGGAGTTGGCTGGGGCTTGTGAAATGCTATATGAGCATCAGCAGCACATTACAATGGAGTTTATTATAAAAACAAAATAGCCTTATTGTAAAATGTGTGTTTAAGTGTTTCAGACCACAAGGAACGAATAGTTAATGAAAGGTAGTGCACAGAAAAAAGAGCAGCTAACAAAAGGACAGGATTAGAATGTAAATTACCATAAGAATAGTCTTGGCATCATGACCCTCTCTGGTATTTTCTGCCATGCTTGAGATTTTTTACTTAAGTCCTGGTAGGATCGGAGAGTACACAAGTCTGTGAATTCAGAGACGTGAATATTCCTCCATTCGTCTCTATAGCAATATTATCACTGACATAAGATTCGCCGAGGCCTCGATCCTACTGCACGAGCGCCGTGGAGATCAGCTAGTCTTGGGTCGAAGTTTTACTTAATTGAACTTTTATCATACAACCTGGCAGAAAATCAGTGTAGTGCTTTCAGCTGCCTGAGAGAGCACAGCAGCTCTCTACATTGGAAATAATGGCCTTGCTTTCCGGAATGTCAAACTTGTACTTTTGGAGTAAGGTCATGACTTTGTTCTGTACTGAGCAGAGACAAACATAACAAATCAGCTACCTGAAGGCTGTAGGCTGTGTCTACTACTGGAATGCAGTAGAACTAATATGCATTATTCAAAACATCTCATCATCATAAATACCAGAGGCAGCAACAGAAAAATGCATCCATCGTCCGAATTTAGTTACCATCGATTTCCTTGCCCAAATCATGTCAGAGAAATCTTATATTTTTAAGCAAACAACAAGTAGTTTTCTAAAACGGTGAAGGTTTTGCTAACAATTGCTAAACATCCAGGCCCTAAAGAAGAAGAAATGTAATTCTGAGAAGTGTACAGTTCACGAAAGTTTCACAATGTATGAATACTGAAGTCTCAAAGGTTACTCAAAAGGTAATATTTTCAGTATGTTTGTATAGTACCACTATTATATTACTCCCAAAACTGGTATCACCACTTGTAACTGGGATTAAATTTACCAAACCAAACGGCACAACACTACCACTCACACCTCATTGGCGGGAAACAGATGATCAAACACTGTGTGGGGGATGACTATAAAATTTGAAGTGCATGTCATTTAAAAGATGGATATTAAAATGTTCTTTTGGAATCCAAAATAATCATTACGTTGGGTCTTGGATCGCATTCAAGCATATTTAATATTTCACACTTAAACTGAGGCATGGAATTAATGAAATAATTTAGTTCATTTATTCAGTTATCAGTTAATTCATTTGTTTAAATTTTCTAGGTTTATTTTAAGCTCTGCCGGCTGAATTGCAAGTGGCTTACAACTGAAAAGAACACAAGAGTTTCCTTACTGAAGTCTCTATTCGAGGGCAGCAGGGAGACAGTTAATCTCAGGTGGGCTGAGTCCACTGTGGTTTCTGCTTAATTAATGGCGTGCCATCTGACTGTCTCTAGAGGACGTAGACCACCAGCTGCTCATGCTTTGATCTCGCCTGTCTGTTGGACTGTGTCTACCAATGGGTGTCTGTGTGTGTGTGTCCATGTGTGTATTTTATATCTGCAGCGCTTTACTATTTACATCTAATATTTGGGCTACAGTATCTTTAAATTTATAATTTCGACCGTCTGGCACCAGATGTTCTGTGATACCTTTCTCGTCACTTCTTAGTGTGTCCCTCGTTCATCCATTTTAAAAGTCAGTTAATGCACAGCATTATTAGTCTCATCATTGATCTCCCTCCTCACTGCAGCCGAGGCCTGAATACTGTCTGCTGCCACTGACATGTCCCCTTTAAAAGTCAAGGTGAAGCGTCACTGTCTTGTGTGGGAGGAGAACAAGCCGCAGATCACGAAGCCTGCAATCTCAAAACTGCCTTCAAAAGCAGAAATAAAGCACGCACCGCTCTCACTTCAATCCCTGAGGCTTAAAGAGGAAGACTCACGCAACAGCTGGAGAAGAAAAGAGGCGATCCAAGTTTGTCATTGAGCACTGTAGAAGTCACTCTGTCCCATTTTTGTTTTTATTATTTTCAATACTTGAGGTATCTTCATTTCAAAAGTGACACTTATTAAAAGGTGCAGTAGGTAAGACTTATAAAACTAACTTTCTGTCATATTTTCTGAAACTGACCCTGTGTTCGCGTAGAACTACATGAAGCAGGTAATTTAAAAAAAAAAAAAAAGTAGTGCGATTTGTTAAAATCCACAGCTCCCTGTTCCCTGTTCAGATACACCAATTAGGGCCGGGAGGGGGTGGGGGGGGGGGGGGGGGGGGGGTGGTTCTAACTGCATGTCAATCACTGCTCACTCACATGCATTAATTCTCTCTTGTGGGGGGAGGATTTTAGCAGAAAGGGGGGAGGGACTGAGAAGTTGTCGATGTTCAATTTTTTTGGCTAAGTCCTAGATCTTCGCAATCCTACCTACAGCACCTTTAACCCGCCGATTGCAATTTAAATAGGATTGTGTTTCAGTATAACTTTCCGCAATGTCATAATGTGTAATCTCTTAAATTAATGATTTTCGGGCGCCTGGGTAGCTCACCTGGTAGAGTGCGCACCCTTGTACAGAGGTTTACTCCTCGATGCAGCGGCTGTGGGTTTGACTCCAACCTGTGGCCCTTTGCTGCATCTCATTTCTTAATGAGATGCAGCTGTCCTATAAATAAAGGCCTAAAATGCCCAAAAAATAATCTAAAAGAAATTAATGATTTTCCTTTTATTGTGTAAAAATGATGATGATTCAGCCAGCAGGGACAGTTAGTTAATGTCAGAAACGCATTGTTTTACCAGTAATCATCTTTCACGATCGTCCTATAAATATTCAATGGTAGATGTGCAGTAAACTTAACATTATTTTAATAAGTTTTGGGGCCTTTTATGCATTTATTAAAGAGTAAAGCGGTAGCAGGAAACAAAGGGAAAGAGAAATGGGGAATGCGATGTAACAAAGGTCCCCAGTCATATTTAAACCAGGGACAGTGCGAGTACATGGTCAGCAAAGTCCACGAAGCTGCATGTTGTTACCACATCCATTTAAGAGACAAACAAAACACAAAATGATTGCGTCTATGACAGACTGTTGTCAGTAGCCTTAAAACCAGGTGAGAGCAGGTTATAATAAATTGAAACCAGATTATACCAAACTGGACCAGGTTAAATACATTTAGACCAGGTTAGATTTACTCTGGACCACAGAGAGCATATTAGGTCAGGTTACACTTTGTAGAACCAGGTTAGACAAGATTAGTTAAACTATAGTCAGACTGGCTAGACTGGATTTAAACCAGATTATACTGCACTGGACCAGTTTAAATTAGAGTACACCAGGTTATACGTTCTACCAGGCTAGTCCTGGTAAAACAAAACACAGTAATATGCTGTTCACTGACCTGAGAGGTTGCTTCAGGTGTGGTTTATGTCCTCAGCACCTGTTTTTTTCCAGCGATGGCCCTCTTAATCTCCTCCAGGACCAGATTCACTTTGGAGCGCCGAAGGTTCTACTGCTCAGCCGAGAGGAGACGCTCCCTTAATGCCAGGAACTCTGTCTGGTAGATAGCCGCCACAACTCCTGCAGAGGGATGAGGTTATTAGGGGTTTACTACAGTGTTTGCATGCAGTTTTAGGTCTAGTTTTCAGAACAAGTGACACAAACACCAAAACTGTGTTTTGGTTGTTTATTTAGGATCCTCATTAGCTCCTGCATTGCAGAGATATACAGTGAGAAAAATAAGTATTTGAACACCCTGCTATTTTGCAAGTTCTCCCACTTGGAAATCATGGAGGGGTCTGAAATTGTCATCGTAGGTGCATGTCCACTGTGAGAGACATAATCTAAAAAAAAAATCCAGAAATCACAATGTATGATTTTTTAACTATTTATTTGTATAATACAGCTGCAAAGAAGTATTTGAACACCTGAGAAAATCAATGTTAATATTTGGTATAGTAGCCTTTGTTTGCAATTACAGAGGTCAAACGTTTCCTGTAGTTTTTCACCAGGTTTGCACACACTGCAGGAGGGAGTTTGGCCCACTCCTCCACACAGATCTTCTCTAGATCAGTCAGGTTTCTGGGCTGTTGCTGAGAAACACGGAGTTTGAGCTCCCTCCAAAGACTCTCTATTGGGTTTAGGTCTGGAGACTGGCTAGGCCACGCCAGAACCTTGATATGCTTCTTACAGAGCCACTCCTTGGTTATCCTGGCTGTGTGCTTCGGGTCATTGTCATGTTGGGAGACCCAGCCTCGACCCATCTTCATTGCTCCAACTGAGGGAAGGAGGTTGTTCCCCAAAATCTCGCAATACATGGCCCCGGTCATCCTCTCCTTAATACAGTGCAGTCGCCCTGTCCCATGTGCAGAAAAACACCCCCAAAGCATGATGCTACCACCCCCATGCTTCACAGTAGGGATGGTGTTCTTGGGATGGTACTCATCATTCTTCTTCCTCCAAACACGGTTAGTGGAATTATGACCAAAAAGTTCTATTTTGGTCTCATCTGACCACATGACTTTCTCCCATGACTCCTCTGGATCATCCAAATGGTCATTGGCAAACTTAAGACGGGCCTTGACATGTGCTGGTTTAAGCAGGGGAACCTTCCGTGCCATGCATGATTTCAAACCATGACATCTTAGTGTATTACCAACAGTAACCTTGGAAACGGTGGTCCCAGCTCTTTTCAGGTCATTGACCAGCTCCTCCCGTGTAGTCCGGGGCTGATTTCTCACCTTTCTTAGGATCATTGAGACCCCACGAGGTGAGATCTTGCATGGAGCCCCAGTCCGAGGGAGATTGACAGTCATGTTTAGCTTCTTCCATTTTCTAATGATTGCTTCAACAGTGGACCTTTTTTTCACCAAGCTGCTTGGCAATTTCCCCGTAGCCCTTTCCAGCCTTGTGGAGGTGTACAATTTTGTCTCTAGTGTCTTTGGACAGCTCTTTGGTCTTGGCCATGTTAGTAGTTGGATTTTTACTGATTGTATGGGGTGGACAGGTGTCTTTATGCAGCTAACGACCTCAAACAGGTGCATCTAATTTAGGATAATAAATGGAGTGGAGGTGGACATTTTAAAGGCAGACTAACAGGTCTTTGAGGGTCAGAATTCTAGCTGATAGACAGGTGTTGAAATACTTATTTGCAGCTGTATCATACAAATAAATAGTTAAAAAAATCATACATTGTGATTTCTGGATTATTTTTTTTTAGATTATGTCTCTCACAGTGGACATGCACCTACGATGACAATTTCAGACCCCTCCATGATTTCTAAGTGGGAGAACTTGCAAAATAGCAGGGTGTTCAAATACTTATTTTCCTCACTGTATGTGTTTCCATCAGAAAACAGGAAAATGTTCCAAAATGTACATAATATCAACAAAATCACATACTGGTGTCTGAAAAAAAAATACTTTCTATTCAAAACTTCTTTTTCAACACAAAACATTCACAACAAAACTGACACTAAAATGAACAGATGGCAGGTTAGACCAATTTAACCCTTGTATCTACGAACATACAGACACAAATATTGTGTGTGGATCAAAGCCTGTTATATCTTATTCCTCTGTGAAAAAAAACTAAATTTCTTATCCAAAAACTATTAAAAACACATCTATTAGCCACACTGTTGCACTTGGCGATATATTCGTTCACTACCATGAACATACACGCTGTAGTTTTTTTTTTTTTACTCAATCCCACATACACCATCCTGCTGCCCCAAATACTCACTAGAGCAGTGGTTCCCAACCTTTTTGGTCTGAGGTACCCCACAGCCCTGTCAGATGAACTCACATACCCCTTCATCAATTCCCAATGTATGTTCCAAATGTAGAACACCATACATTATATTGTAAATTTTTTCATACTTATTAAACTGTCAATTATTTAGGTTGGTTTGGTCAGCAGTCATTCTACTACTAGGCTCCTACTTGAATGAAGCTGAATGTTTCAACCATTTATCCATTACTTTTAGCAAAGCATTTGAACCGTTTCATTACTTTTATTTATTTATACCATTTATTCATTACTTTAAGCTATCTGTTTAAAACGTCTGTGCTCAATTGCTAACATCATTTCTATTTCCAAATTAGTTGGGCTGCTCCACAATCTTTCCACGTATCCCCTTGCAGCAACAGAAGTACCCCTGGTTGGGAATCCCTGCACTAGAGCACTAAATGTGGATTAATCCACTGCTGAAAATAGTCCCCAACAAATGTACTGTTTCCTCCTGTTTTTGATAAAAAACTACAGTGACAAGTAGTGTTAGGAAATCACTGAGTCTTTTTTAAGAATGAAACTATACATTTGAGTTTTTAAAGATTTACATCTTCAAATTTGTGTTTTCTATATCCAGATGCTGACAAATGACGGTGATGAGAAGTAAAATAAAAATTGTCCCTTATGGTGCAATGATGCCATTAAAGACACTGTGCAAGGATTTTCAATTTTGCTTTATTTTGGAATGTCCCTATTTAAATTGACAGACTGTAACTCTGCTGGGTGATGGATAGTTACTTAAAGTTTCTAAATGAGTTAGTGAGCCTGTGGTTCAGTATATTTACGGCTCTACAGCACCCAGAAGTCTAATTTTCAATCTACAGACGAGGAGTCATGTATGTTTGTATCCTGTGAATTTTACATTATTTATTGGAGATACCAAATGTTTGTCATGAGTCAGATTAAACTAGCTCTCCACATATGGTCTATGAGCCTCATTAACTTGAAAGTATTTATAAGGTAACCTACAACTTAATCCATTGATGATTGAAGTGTGTTTGTATGATATTTAAGTTCATTAAATTATTGTAAAGAAGTGGAAAGATATTTTAAATGAGAGGAATCTGTCTCTTTTTAGTACAGTTAGTAAACTCCTGTAAAAGCACAATTAAGTCATGTTCTATAAAGAAAATAATTATGATTATTATTATCCATAACCAATCTATTGGTTATGTTTTAAATGTAAAAAATATTGAAAATGCCCATCAAGATCCCAAACGTCCAAGGTCAACAGTGCCAAAAATATTCAATTTACAATAATATTAAACAGAGAATAACAGCAAATCCCCACATTTGGGAAACTGGAACTAAAGATTTGTGACATTTTCTTCGCAAGTGACATGAATAATTAATCAGTACTCCAAATTGTTTTTGATTTATTTCTGTCAATCAACAAATCGATTAATTGACCAATGATTTCAACACTACAGAAAATTTCCAAAATACAATTCTGCAATATCCACGTTTTTTTTATATGTCATCATTATAGAAGTAGTAACTAACTGAAGTGCTCTGTATTTGCCGATCAGTAGTAATATTATAGCAGTGGTGGAGAAGAGGGCTGTTTGAGTGCTAAAGCCTAGTTTATGAGATATATATATATTGTTGGTTGCATCTTGCAAGCTGTGAATGGTCTTGAAAATCGGCAACAAATCATGTTCGGCCTCTTAGCTCAGTACTGGGGCACTCGGTTTCATTGGTCCTGAATCACTCTGATGTAGCAGGAAGGACCTTGACTTCACAGCCTCACGAGGGACAGTTACAGTATACGGAGTGGGCCTGAGCATGAGGAGCCAAGATATTCAACGACAACTGCCCCTCTTATAGGTTAATACCCCTTCAACACTACATCTGCCCCTTCATTAATTTTCTCTCTTCTTTTCTTCCATCCTGTCAGACGTGCGGCAACCACCTCTTTGTCAAAATTGTTTAAAACAATCACTTGCACTGACTGCAGATTAGCTGTGGCCTTATAAGGTCAGGAGGAACTGCAGCAAACTGACGTCAGTCACACACACACACACACACACACACACACACACACACACACACACACACACACACACACACACACACACACACACACACACACACACACACACACACACACACACACACACACACACCTGCAAATATCCACAGTGCTATTAGACAGATGTATTCTTTTTGTACTTGTAAGCATGCATTTGCACATGTGCATGAGGGTGATTTATTGTAGGTTTCTGAGCTCTTCTTGGCATTACTGTGTGACCCACTGCTGGCCTGAGCACAATGACTGTGGACCCAGTACAGTGACACAGGGATAAGTAATAGCTCCACTGTGGCCGCCAGCCTATACAATAATCCCTGCTATTGCCACCGCTGATTTATTGAAAGACAACGACCTTTGCTTCCGCTGAGCCCGCTGCCTGGCCTGGCTCCCAATGCATGTATTGTTTTCCATTTCAGTGCCACATATTGCCATGGGGAGACACTGCGGCCCTGAGATGGAGTCCCTGTCATTTCTAAAGATGCAGCTGCGCTCGCTGTTAATAAAGTGGTTGCAATATATTACACTACACCTTTGCATTGCTTAGTCTTGAATTTATATTTTTGTCAAAACATTAAAGGAATTATAACGCAGTGTAGTTATTTACGACACACAACCTCCGTGAAATACACTAATATACCACAATGGCATTTAATCAATTTGATTGGTGGGTGGGTTTCCTTTGATTGATGGATAATGTTTGAATTAAAATACGTTTCAATTATCCAAATTGATGGAGTAAAGATATATAGGGCTGTGGTAAATCAGACAGACGGTGAACTGGACTGTTCTTGAGACAAAATTAAATCACCTCCCAGTCATATTTTGCTCTCAGAGTATTTGTTAATTTATATTTCATTTCACTTTGTCTGGACAGAATGCTTTATGGAAAGGCAAATATTTCCACCTGAGCTAAGAGTTGCTTCCTGAGCACAGTCCTCCATCAATCGCTTCACGGTAGGTGAAAGTGCTGCCAGGAGCAAACACGCTGATGACATTTGTTTTGCTTAATGACAGACCTTGATACTTATAAAGCAGGTATGAGAGCCTGGTGTTGAAATACAAAAAAGAGAAATGTGGAAAAACAGAGATTATCTGCCCTAGTCAGTGTAATTTCTACTCTAATACTTACCCTATTCAAATTAATGAGATGTCATCTACAAGATGAAGTTGGAAGGATGCTGGGGAAAAAGAGACGAATAGGGCTGCTAAATGAGAGAAGTATTAATATTAACTTTTTGTGGTATAGTCTCAAGCACTGGTATATATGGCAGATGGCTATGAAGTCATATTGACATGACAGAGCTTTTTATGTTCCCCAGGAAAAACTGAATGTGTGTGTCAGGCATAATTACAAGATGAATTTAACTAATCCTTCAGATTTGACTGGACTGCTACAAAGTGGGCATGGTTTAGCAAATTCAGCACGATACGGAGCTGTAGAGGACTGCTAGCCTCCATCAACAACTCCCGTTGTTAGATCACAAGGTGGGGGAATGACAAATTAGACAACAGCTACATTCTTGAAATTCTTGAAATGTCCAAACATGAACGATAGTTACATATTGTAACTCCAGATTCTATGAGACCTCTAAGGCTACGCTATTGGGTTCATCCCTTTGTCGTGAAGATTTTCTTTCCCACCCTTGCGTCCAGCACAGGCTTCAACTACGTCCGCAGATACTATTGTATCTACTGTATATAACATGAGCGGACCCGTTGTTCAACTCCCAACATCAGCATTTTCTTCAGCTAATGTTATTGGAGCAGGTGGCCCGAATCTTAGAGGGCTGCGGCTATACTCATAGAATCTTGAGTTACAATACGTAACTATCATTCTATTTTGTATAGGCTTTGCCCTCTAAGGCTACGCTATTGGGTTAGGGCAAAGCTGATGTAGTCAATGCCACATGCGACACAGGGTCCACAAGCAGAACATAGACTGATTTCTCCCCCCAATGCACTGACAGGTGATTGTATCAGATAATATGTTATTCTGATAAAAAACCTGCCATAGTAATGAATTGGCCTAATACTGGCTGTAATGCCCAAGTCATGATTGTAGGCGTGCATGATTAGTGATAAATTGTATCATGATTAACAATTTATGGGACACCCGCGTTCCTCTCAACCACCCAGTGCAGGAGGGATGAGGACAGCAGGCAAAACACACATGCAACGGCGCATCATTTGTTGTTGAGTGTGGATAGGACAGAGTGGATCATGGAGGGCTCGGACATATTGCGCAGATAGAACCGGATGAATGGGCATGGGGATGCCCAGGAAGCCGCTGCACAGATGTCGGCTACTGTCGTGCCCCTGAAAAAGGGCCGCAGACGCTGACAGCGCCCTCATAGAATGTGCTCGAACGTCCTGGGGGGGGGGGCTCCGCCCCCTCCGTGTTATAAGCCTGGGTGATAGCCTCGCACAGTCAGTGAGACAGATGCCGTTTTGAAAGGGCCGCTCCTTGAGAGTGTCCCCTATAGTGTACAAACAGCTGCTGTTTGCCTGATGAAGCGTAAAACGTACTGTGATAACGGACACAAACAGTGAAAAGCTTCCTCCGGGTCGTTGTCATGAGGCAGGGGAAAAAACCCTCGAGGGGAAACACCCTCGACCGAAAAGAACTCGTTAGAACTTTCGGTGTGAATGAAGGGTTTGGCTGTAAGGTGGATGCGATCCCGTCACCTCTAAAGGAGAGGCAGGACGGTGAAATTGACAGCGCACATAAATCACTCACTCTCTTGGCTGACGTCAGGGTGGGGGAGAAGTGCCGTTTTTAGTGACAGCATCCTGAGAGAGACTTGTGCCAGAGGCCCGAAAGGAGGTTTCCCCAGGGCTCGGAGCACAAGGGCTAAGTTCCATTGGGGTGTGAGAGAGCGCGCGGTGGGTTTCTGTCTTCTGAGCCCCTCCAAAAAACGCTTCACCAGGGGGTGCGCAAAACCATCCTCTCCCCATAGCCTTCAAGCAGGATGAGATGGCTGCTGAGTAGGCTTTGACTGTAGACGGAGCCAAATCATTATTCACTAATGTTTGGAGATAAGTTAACACAAAGGGCAGGGGGCATGTTGTGGGATCTGCACCCTTCTCCGTGCACCAGTGCCGGAAAGCAGACCAATGCCCTGCGTAACACGCCATAGTAGAGGGGGCTCTTGTGCACCACGGCAGGGGGCAAGCCTAGTCTCTCCAAGTGTTCCCGCTCAGCAGCCAGCCCCACAGCCGCTGGCTTATCACCGGGGGGTGAAATATCGCGCCATTCAGCTGTGACAGAGTGTCCTCGTGCCACGGCAGTTGCCAGGGGGGCCCCGCCAGCAGCTAAACCAGGGTTGGGAACCAGGATACGCTCGTGCGTTCCGGTGCCACTAGAATGACTGACAGATTCTCCTCCTGGATGCGTTCCAGGAGGCGAAGGATCAGAGGACAAAGGAAAAGCGTATAGGAGGGCTCTGGGCCAGGGTTGGTGGGAGAAGGTGTCTACACCGAGGGGTGGATTGTCCCGTGTGTTCAAGGAAAACCACAGTGCGCACTGTGCGTTCTCTCATGAGGCGAACAGATCCACCTCCGCTTTCCCGAACCTTCTCCACAGCTTCTGAAAATAGTGGGATTCAATTTCCACTCGTTGTGAGAAGGCCCTCCCCTCGACATTAGGTCTGCCGCCCGGTTCAAAACCCCGGGGATGTAAACTGCTTTGAGGGACAACAGATGACTGTGGGCCCACAGCAGGAGGCTTCTGGGTATCTCCAATAGACGGGCCGAGCACATGCCGCCTTGACGGTTTATGAACGCTGCTGCTGTAATGTTGTCTGTCCGCATGATGACCAGTGTTGGGGAAGTTACTTTTAAAAAGTAGTGTTTGCTCGTTACTGGTTACTTCTTAAAAAAGTAATCCGTTACTATACTTAGTTACCCCTTATGGAAAGTAACTTTTTACTTTACTCGTTACTTTTACGTTACTTTTAAAAGCAGTGGTCTCTGGCAGAGACTGAAGTTAATTATACAAAAACTATCTTTTACCATAAAGCCAATCTATGGTTTATCAGTGAAGTGTCTAAATTACACTGCAGGACTGGATTCTCTACTCACAGAGTAACGGCTGATTCATTATGAACCAGTCCAGCGCGGGTTGAATACACATCAGCAGGTCATCGGCGTTACACAGAGTTAGTGTATGTAATGTCTGTATCGACTTGTACCGGTCGCGCAGCCACAATGGTCCGTGCATTGTCGTAGACACATGCAGCCTCTTTTCTGGAAATCCTTGCGTGTCCGTGCAACCGACACAAGTCCACAGCAGTCCGCTGCGTGTATGTATGAGGCCATCTCCACCGCATCCATCTGTGAGGTTGTCAGCTTTGTGTCTACCTGCCTCAGAGCGCCATCTAGCAAAAAGCCAAAGCTTAAAACGCTCTCAAAAGTTAGCTTTGGCTGCTTCTCACTTGCCATGATTGCTCTGCTATCAGCCTCTGTCACGTCCCGTGTGGAGATTGTGAGCGCGCAGCTGAGAAGGCAGTGTTGCTGTCAAATCTGTCCCTGGGAAAAGTAACGTTGCGCTGAATTGAAAAAGGAACTACGTTTCGTTACCAAATTTTCAGTAGTAGCGCGTTACACTACTTTTTACCCGAAAAAGTAGTTACGTTACTGTAACGCGTTACTTTGAAAAAGTAGTTACTTTGTAACACATTACACCCAACACTGATGACGACATGCCTCCCCGCTACCACTGGGGTGAAGTGTTGTAACACTTTCAGCACCGTGGACAGCTCCAGGCAGTTTATGTGGGGGAGAGGGGAAGGTGGCCATTCCCCTCCCACCACCTGTGATTCGCACATTCCTCCCCAGCCGGTAAGGGATGAGTCTGTGTACACTGTCACGTATGATGTCACTTTGCCCAGGGGAACCCAGGTTGACAGGGTCCGGGGGTTTCCCCAATATGCCAGGTCCGACTGAAGAGAATGAGGGATGGTCAGCATTCACCACTTGTGGCGTATAGGGTCGAGGTGCTGATGATGGAACCACCTCTGGATTTTCCTCATGTGGAGGAGACCCAGAGGGACTACCACGTGACTCACAGACATCATGCCCAGAAGACGCATCACAGAGAGCGCTGACACTGTCGCTTGTGGCGTGGTGCGCGACAATAATGACATCAGTGCATTTCGCCTTGTCACTGACAGCTTGGCTCTCATGACAATCAAGTTTATGTCCATGCCCAGATAAACTATCGACTGTGCAGGGACCAGTGAGCACTTCTTCCATTTTATGGCGAAGTCCAGTGTCTGCAGATGTTGCAGAATTTCCATAGTTTGGAGCGCAGCCTTTTCCAGAGAGGGGGCCAAAATGAGCAAATCGTCCAGATAAAAAAGGACTCTGATGCCTTGAAATGCCGTCTCCATGCACTTGGATAAAGTGCAGGGGGCTAGCGAGTAACCGAACGGCAGCCGATTGTACTGAAAATGGGCCCCTTGGAAAAAGAAGCGCAGGAATCTCCTGTGTCTGGGAATAATTTGGATGTTAAAGTATGCGTCATTCAGATCCACAGACATAAACCATTCCAACACGTGCTTGACCGTCAGCATGTGGAATGGACGCTCCATGATGCACCGGTTGAATTGGGACAGGTCGAGAATGAGGTGCAACCCGCCTGTCTTTTTGAAAGTATGTGACAAAGTAGCGGGAGTAAAACCCCTCGTTCTCCTCCCCTGGAGGGACAGTTTTGTCAGTTGCTCCTCTTCTCTGACGTCAGGGCATCTGTCTCTGCTTGAGATGACACAGTTGTCTCCAACACGCCCGCAAAGCGAGGCGCGGGGGGGAGGCGAACTGGAGTGTGTAGCCCTGTGTGATAAGCTTTGACATCCATGAGTCCATGTGTGTCAGGCTTTTCCATGCCATGCAATGGCGATTCCATGGCCAGCAAGGAGCGTAGAGCCCATTCCGCCGCTGAGTGAGATGTGTGATCGTGGCCATGGCGGAGACAGCAGAGGCTAGCAAAGCTACATTGTTTTTGCGCCGCAAGGCCCTGGGCAGCACACTGGTGTGACCGGTCAGTGACCTGAGCGCAGACCTGATCCTGGGGGGAACAAAATGAAAACTGAGTACTCAATGGTTTTGCCATAAACTCAAACAGTTACACTGTTACTTATTCCATATGTATGGTGGAGTCTCTTCACTCAGAGAACCAAAAACTAAGCGTTTTCTGTCAGTAGTTGAGACCAAATGTTTTGTACTTGAATTTGTCATTATACAGTAGACAGAGCTAAATAAAGCTTATTTTACTATTGTTTCACATTGATTACGTTCTAAAGCACAAATAAATTACCATCAACACTCATGATTTTTGATGCATTTTATTAATTGCAGCACTAAACAAGGAAGTAGGCTACTCTAGTATCGATTTATGACCATTATAGGATGAAGGGAGAACACTTCTCTTTGTTTAATATCATTAAAAGTAAAGTTAGGTTTTGTTGTCCGCTTCCCGACTCATTTTAACAGAGAAAGAGAGTGATCTGCGCGAGACAGCGCCACAGTGAACTGCACGCTGCGGACACGTGTCTCGGCCGAGAAAGAGAGAGTGAGCAAGCGAGCGCCGGTACTCTCTAACAATCTGTTTTATAGGCACGGCCAGGGGATTTTATATGCTAATTTCAAGGCTGCTGCTCTGCATTTGTGTACTGATATCCCAAGACACTTTTTACCTCGACGAGAAATCTCGCCATGTATAATCTCGTGAGACGTTGTGGGGACGAGATCTCATCACACTTCCGATATTTAGCATTAACAAGAGATAACTATGCACAGGGAGACAGGATTACAATATATTTCTAATGCATTTTATTTATTTTTTCACTGTGTTTTTAATACCATACCTATGAGCCTCAATCGTGAAGAAGCAAGTCCGAGGTGCACACCAGAGCACCACAATTGCTAAAATTTGTGATTTAAGTTAGGCTGCTGAGTGTTGTTAGCTTCAGCCTGCCAGTAGTGGCTTTTTTTTTTTTTTTTACAGAAATGATAAGACTGTCCTCACTAAAAACGGTCGTTTTGGGCCACCCATCTTTCTCTCCCTGATTTAGGTGGTCATTTCCCTACTGTTGGCTTTCTAAAAAGGCATTCAATGTTCAAAAACATGATAATACTAAAAAGAAGAAATAGTAGTTTGGTAACATGCCTAAAACAACCTACAGTATGTTTACGTTTTATTTTTTTTTTATTTTTTTATATGGACCTCTTGTGGCCATGTGAATAGCAACTGGTGTCTCTCAGAAGCAAATGTGTGATAGTAGCATGACATTGAAAAAGCACTGCAAAACATTGCAACTATACTGTATAGTTAGATCAGACTTAGAGTTAGAACAGATTTTTTACAAGCCATTCTCATTTAAAGACAAAGATCATCCTTGAAAAGAGACATGGGTTTCGCCCTGATGTACAACAACCTGTTAGCACAGAGCCACGTTTTTTGTACCAGCGAACACGTTCTGTTGATTGGGTCGCAGAGTCAGAAAACACTTATAAAAGTCGTTTTGGAAGGCATGCACATTATTTTGTTATTTAGCTTGGAGGACATGTTTTAATGCCTGACTTCTCTCCTTTTGTTTGTATAGACACAGGCTTGTGCCATTGACTTTTTATCAAAAGGACCAGTTTTTATTTTGTAACACATTTGGCCATATTTTTCTTACTAAGGATTCAACCTGGAGAGTTTTGTGTCCATCCAAGCCTTGGAAGAGCTCCAACTACCAGTCACCTAACATTATCTATGTGAGGAAATTAATATAACTTTAACTTCCAGAATCCTTGGCACCTGGAATGACTCCTCCTACTTTGCTACTCTATTTTTAATTGTTTAAGGTTTTATGGCTCACCAAAAAATGGAATGAGAAAGAGAGAGAATATGGAGGAAGGATGATGAGTGAGAGTGAAAATCCTCTGTCAGCTTACATATCGAGGTTGTGTTCTCCATCAGTGGGTTTGAGGGATTGAGGAAGGAGAGAGAGATCCAGTCTGCTGGGCACAAGAGCTCAGAGGGGTGACATGGGAGAGCACAAACACACGCGCACACGCACACGCACGCGCACACACACACACACACACACACACACACACACACACACACACACACACACACACACACACACACACACACACACACACACACACACACACACACACAATCTACGTCTATTAACTCACACCTGCAGCTTCTTCAAACATTTGGCCCCTTTGCACTTACTTTTCCGTTGTGTCCCTCCACTGCTTTTCTCACTTTACCTCTTGCTCACTCAACAGTTTTGTACTCTTGACAGACTCCATATTTCCCTGCTGTTATTTTATATTCATGCGCTTCATACAACAAGTTAGATCGACACAGGTAGCATACGAAATGTGTTGTTTGTCTGCAAACAAAACAATACTGAACACTCCGTTTCTGTTTCTCTCTGGGGTGAAAATGCGGTTTGTAGAGAATGACTGGGTGACAGGTGAGCAGAGTGGAGCCTCACAGGTTCATTACCGGCTGGCAGAGTGGAGCACTGCAGGGCACGGCAGTTGGAGGTAACGCTTCGGGCCTCCTCATCAACATCCTGTCACCTCCATTTTGATACTCTCAGGCTTGGCACAGCAGCTGACCTGGTCCCCCCGCGGGAAAACTGTCTTCCTGAACAATAAGTCAGCACCAGGTAGCAAGAAAAAAACAGTGAGCTTGTTTATTCACAGAAAAAATGAAAAAAAAGGTGACGTCAGCTGCCCTTCATGTAAACTTGATATGCAGTTTGTAATGAATAGCAGGGTAGACTATCATTGTCTGTTCTCTAAGGGAAATTGTACCAAAGTCCTTATCGCTCTGAGAAATAAACCATTTTCTACTCACAGGTCAGACATTTGCTCCGTTGGCAGCTCTAAAATTATTTCGGTCTCACGGCAAGCGGTTCTAGGAGTGGCTGCATGTGTACACGACAATGCATGCAGCATCGTGGCTGCGTGACCAGTATAAGCAGCTGTCCACAGACGCGGAGCGCGAAAAAGTACATCTGATCGTCCTGGATGGGTGAACTGGGACTCTGTTGCCTGCTTATCAGTTAACGGTTAATGATCGGTTAACGAGGGTTGGCTATCGGCCAGATAGAAAAATCTAAATTAGCTTTTCTACTTGACACATCAAAGCTACCTTCCTAATCGGATATATTTCCGCGCGGATATATTCCCACGCAATAGGTGCATCCAAAATGGCAATTGGTGCAAAAGAGAGTCTTATTCTTTTCTTAACCCTTGGGTTGACTTCGGGTCACATTGACCCGTTTTAAATTTTTGTTTTATATCAGATAATATTTTAGACTTAGAAATAAGCGCTGAAAATGTGTAGAAGAAAAATTTAAAATGTTGGAAAAAGCAAAAAACTGAAAAAAAGGCGTCAAAAAGTCGAAAGGGTTGAAGGGAAGACAACACAAGGTTAATATTGCATATGTTAATATTTCTAATGGTGGCCCATAAGAGAGGTGCACTGTTGAGGAGAGAGCAGCGGAGACAAAGGATTTACACAGCTACAGTGACCACAGTGCTATAAGACAGTGGGTCTCAGCTGTGCTCCAGCCCTGGTTTTCCTCCATCTTTGAATCACTTCCCTTTGCTCTTCTGTGGCAGGAAGATGTCACAAGACCTATGTTTGATAAATTGTCCGGATTGTGGCCACATGCTGTCTACACCTCACTGCGATCCAAAGTCAATGCGAGCCAGGCCACCTCGGCATGTGGTCCGGCTGATTGGATCCCAATGTGAGCAAGATCTAATCTCTGAGCGTAGCCTAGACTTGACTGTTAATGCGTCCCGGAATAATCGGCCGACAAAAGACGCATTGAAAAGACAAGTGTATCCACTGGCCAGGTGCAAACTGAGGATGTTATGGTTCATAGTCGCGCCTTGACCCTAGGCCACCAGGTCCTGCATTAGAAAAAACTCCTCTAAAACTTAATGTTATCAAATTCACAGTATTTTGTGGTTTAGTATTAACTGATATAATTATTTTTCTTGATAAAAGATAATGTTAAATGACAAAATGATTACAATCAGTTCAGACTTGTGCTATGTTGGAAGTGTTACATAAATGTGCTTATATAAACGTGAGAACAACATTGAAAATGACCTGCACATTTATGTTATAAAGTGTTTGAAAGTTGTTATCGTCTCTCCTGCAATCCTATTAACTTTCCCATTACTAGCACGGCCTGATTTTCTTCTTATTGTTCACGCAGACTGCCAGTTCGGGCTCTTAATTTCAAACTGCAATCAAAGGGAGGTTTTCCAAAGGCTTAACTTCAGAGGCGAAGTCTTTCTAGAAGTTCCCCAGACAATTTCACTGCAGTATGAGTGTACTTTTCACTGTTATCTTTGGGTAGAAGAGGTAGGAGAAGGTAATCATGCAATATCAGTCTGTAATATGTTTAGCTGAGGGTAAGAAATAGCCAGGCTTGTAATTGCTTTGGGACAAGCTCCGATGGTTCGTCTGGCAGTAGGAGATTTTCTTTTGGTCAACCATGAGGTCAATAAGACAGATAAGAAAGAAGGGAGAGAGAAAGAGAGAGAGAGAGAGAGAGACACAGACTTAGAAAGGATAAAGGGAGGGAGATTTTCAGATTTTTTGAAGTGTTCAGATGAAATAGAGGCATTATCGTCCCATGAGGTTATAATGAAAAGTACACAGTTGGTTGCCCTTCCAAAACTCTGAGGTTTAGGAGAGGAAAACACATAAGACTGGGAAGGGAAAAAAAGGAGAAAGAGTTTCGATTTCTGAATGCATTTCTGCTCATGAGCATCCTTTACAACTGCTTGCCACCAGCTTGTGGCGACTGTGAGACAACCCTCAGAGGAATCGTCACAGCCTTGGTTTTTAGTGTTACTATCAACAGCTTTTCTCTAAACGACTACACTCCTGTTTCATTACAAGTTCTCTACAAGATAAAAACCTGCTACAGGAAGTTGTGTGGAGCACCTGCAGCCACTGATGTGGTCCACTGTCTACTACAATGGTAAGGTATGTCACTTGAACTGTCAGGACAGAGCTTGTTTACTGTCTCTAAGGTGTGTCTTAATTAATAGCTGTAGGGCTGTGTGTGTTTAGATGTCTGAAGTGGGATTGAGTTTATCAAAGTGGATCAGTAGCATAGACCCTAAACCTTTCAGGAGGCATGTGGGTTAGAGTTGTAACAATTAGTCTATTAATCAATAAGCTGCTCGCCAGAAAAGTAATAGGCAACTATTTCAATAATCTATTAATCGTTTATGTCACAGTCCTTAGTAGGGATGCACCGAATATTCGGCCACCGAAATACTTTTATCACCGAAACAATACGGCCGAAATGTTGTGATGACGCAAACAGAAACCGTGACCTGCACGTGCTGGTCTGAAGCAACATGTCTGCGGTGTGGACGTGTTTCAGTGTATGTGAGAAAGACCCACGGACAGCGATTTGCAAATCACGTAATGCCGAAATTTCAAGAGAGGGTGCATCTGCAAAGACTTTCTCCACGTCGGTTTAATTACATAATAATATCATTTTAAAACCTTTCTGTAGATCTGTACATTATTATTTAATGTACACGAGTGGGGTCAAGTTAAACATTTAACACTAGAAGTGCCGGAATTCCATAACTACTAGAACTGCCGTGAGCGGTCATTTTGACCGCCAGATTCCAAACTAATCTCA
Source organism: Zingel zingel (assembly GCA_023566125.1). Taxonomy (NCBI): domain Eukaryota; kingdom Metazoa; phylum Chordata; class Actinopteri; order Perciformes; family Percidae; genus Zingel; species Zingel zingel. The sequence goes on from CM042317.1 coordinate 16,843,152, forward strand.
CATGATAAATACCTGATTGCGATATTGTATTATGTATTGTGTTAGGATATCTTTAGAAAAACGTAATAACACCGAAATGTACATGTTAACGAGTTTAATTATACATTTGAGTAGTAATACGTGTTTCAATAATTCATATTATGGTATAGTAAACCGTAATTATTTCATACATTCATATCCCGAAAAATATGATGTGGAAATTCATTAAACTTAACTCATAACAGCCAAATAACAATTAAAAGTATTGTATTTGAACATTTAGCTATAACCTAACCTGGCACTGCCTCCGTGTTGGTGTCTGCTGTGGTGCGCAGCGCTGTTCGGACCGTGCGGCGCTGCCCTTTTTTCCTCTATAAACTCCGCTCTCAGCTCCTCTGCCAGTTGCTGCATGAACTTCCTCCGGACAATTTTACTGCTGGTGCACTCCTTGGAGAGGATGTGTGCAATGATTCCAGCCAGTTCGAGGATGTATAAAGTGATATGAACACGTAAACAGCCACCGGCCATCTACGTGTACCGCGCCTTTCACAGAGCGAGCGCCCGGCGTTTGCATTCTGATTCAGAACAGAGTCCATCCACGCCATAGCCTACGTTACCGACTCTGGCTTTGCCTTCGGCCCATCGGTGATGCCCACACTTGTTACTTGAGACTGCTAGTTACGTTTCTTTGACAGAAACTATAGTAGTTACTAAGCAACCAAGATGCATCTTCAACCGCGCGAAAAATGTATGGCCGAAATAAGTGATTGTATTTTCTTTGCCTTTTGTGTAATGTATATAAAAACAATTTTAAATTAAAATACAGACTCTTTTAGGAAAAGTCAAGCAGCAGCAGGATTGTATTTTTTTTATTCAGCAAAGTTATTACATAAATTTCAAAACGGTCAAAATGACCGTCATGGCCGTTCTAGTGTTAAGTTTGAATTTTATTTTATACTGTGCATTGTTGCAATGTGCTAAATAAATATTTGCATAATTTGTAATTGATTTATTCTTTGAAACTTTAATATTAATTTATACAATTGCAATGCCTTGATTTTAGTAAAGTTAGTACACAGTCATAGCCATAAATGCAATGGTACTAATAATTGGCATAATTTCTTTCGGTGTTTCGGTTTTCGGTCTTGGTTTCCTCTTTTTCGGTTTTCTGTTTCGGCCAAGAATTTTCATTTCGGTGCATCCCTAGTCCTTAGTTCTGGAGTGTTAATTACGAGCATTTGCAGCTTGTCTTTGACTTATAGTAAACGGAATATCTTTAGGTTTTAGAGTGTTGGTTGGACAAAACAAGCAATTTAATGACAACATTTTGATGTGTATTTTTCACTAATTTCGGCTAGAAAATAATCACATTGTTAATGAAAATGAATACCAATACATTTTTCAGATATACATATAAACAGATAATTCATCTGAAATTACTCCAGTATAATATTCCTCTCCTGTATAGTGAGACTAGGAACTGCTAGCGGCCAAAGCAGCATGGCTTTTCATTATTCCGATTTGTCAGATTGCTACCAAATGAGATACAAACAGGGGAGATGTAGATACAAGTTCAAAATTCTGACATTTGACAAGGTTCATCCTCGTTTCAAAAGAGTTAGTGTGCAGTGCAAGATAAAGCTTGACTGATGTTGCACAGGTGGTATTTTTACCTCACGATCTGAAGCCTGGCACCTTGCGTGACGTGCAGGACTGAAGTAAGTCTCAAAAGTGCATGAAAATTGCCAAAGAAAAAACTTTCAGATCTTTGTCAATAACCCTTTTTTTTTTCAATAAAAAATTCAAACTAACTTTATAATCACCTGGACCTCCTCTCCCACTGCATGCACAACCTGCATTTTTTTTCAATTCAACATGTCCCAATAAGCTATTATGGCTGTTTTAAATCATAGACCAACATGACATCATGACTTTGCGTAAACATACATGCCCACTTCCTTAAACAAAGTGGCGTGATTTACTCCTCCCTCATCATATGTTCTAGTATCTTTATTTAATTCACTTAATGTATTTTGTGAAAAAGGGGAGAGTATTTTGTAATTCTGCATTTACATCTTAAGTATTGCATTTAAAGTTAAAATTGTAAGATTATTACATTACTGTTTTTTGGTTTGTTCTCGTTACTTTCTTTACAAGCTCTCAACATAATGTTGTGGGTGGAGAGCTAATGACATAGGGAGTTAATTTACTTTCTATTGATAATAGGCGGGTCAGGACAGTTATCCATGTAAGCATGCGGGTATGTATGGATGGGTTTATGTGTATATGTTATTTTTATATGATCCCAGCAAAATTTTTGGTCAATCAACTCAAATATGATACTAGTTTCCCATATGGCCTTTGATGATTTGAATTATGATGGAGAGGATGTAAAACACAGTATTGATATAGATAAGAATCTAAATTGTAAATATTACATTCCTGAACAATTAAAAATCTTAAATTATATAAATAACTGTTCATTTTTGCACCTTAACATTAGAAGCTTATGGAAACATCATGAAGAGTTAGTTACCTTACTCTCAAATTCTGACTGTAGCTTTGATGTTACTGGTTGCAGTGAAACCTGGATCAATGATAGGACCTTTACTGATATTCTTAACCTCAATGGCTATAAGCTAGTTTTTAAAAACAGGCCTGGCCACACTGGAGGTGGTGTTTGTTTATATGTGCACTCTAAACATCATATGAATGATTGTGATGAAATTTTCTTAGATGATAGCCATTCTGATTCACTTTTTATTGAGATAAATCTCACATGTTAAAAAATTAGGTCAACTATTGACAATATCATCACAAACATTCGAAACACTAGGCTAGAATCTGGAGTTGTGTTATTTGATATTACTGATCATTTTCCTATTGTATTATTTTTAGACTTTGCTAGTAAGACTAAAATACCGCAGCAAAAAATAAAAACTGAAGTACTAAATGAAAGAACCTACCAACAACTGAGTGAAAGCTTACAGGCCAAAACATGGGAAGCAGTCTATGACTGCAATGATCCTGACTGCATATGACAACCTAATAAATGAGATCACAAACTTGATTTGTTGTACCATCCCAGAGAAGTATGCCATTTGCAGTGCCACTGGTCATAACCCCTGGCTTACAAAGGGTATTTTGAAATCTATCACACACAAAAATAAACTTTACAAATGTTTCTTAAAAAAACCCAAGTGCTATGAATAAGGATATATACACTAATTATAGGAATAAACTTACACATATAATAAGGAAAAGTAAAAGTAACCATTTTGCATACCTCATCCAAGCATCACAGGGTGACTCCAAGAAGTCGTGGAAAGTGCTAAATAAAGTCCTTAACAATGGCCAAAACAGCACCGTGCTCCCAAATACTGCGGGCATACACCCACATTTAGGTAATAATTTAACAAATGACATTGATCTAGCAAATAACTTTAATAACTATTTTATCTCCATTAGGGAAAAACTCTCTAATAAAATAAACCAACCGCACGGTATTTCTTTTAACCATTACTTGTCGGGCAACTATGTCAATTCCTTTTTTATGAAGCCTACAGATTGCTATGAAGTTTTTAAAATCATTACAAACTTATGAAGCACATACACTGCTGGTGAGGATGAAGTCTGTAGTAAAATTCTGAAAGCCATTGCACTTGATATCTTGGAGCCACTTACTTATTGTATCAATCTATCAATGCTATCTGGAATTGTGCCGAAAAGGGCAAAAATTGCAAGAATTATACCAGTATTTAAATCTGGGGATAAAAATGATATGAGCAATTATCGTCCAATATCAATCTTGCCTACAATCTCTAAGGTTTTAGAGAGAGTAGTGTACAATAGGTTAAATGGCTATCTTGATAAACTACATATCATTGCCTCATCCCAATATGGTTTTAGGAAAATAAGTACTACATGTATGGCTGTACTAGATTTGATTGAAAAGATTAATGATGCCATTGATAAAGGTGACTATGGTATAGGTATATTTTTAGATTTAAGTAAGGCATTTGATACTATTGATTTTGATATATTATTGAATAAATTACATCAGAGGCGTAGCACTTAGCTGGTTTACAAGTTATTTATTTGGCAGACAGCAATACGTAAATATTAATGAACAAATTTCCATAAGAAAAACCATCAACTTTGGAGTCCCACAGGGATCCATTTTGGGCCCTCTTCTCTTTATATTATATATTAATGACTTTGAAAATTCTACCATGGTTCTACACAAAGTCTTATTTGCTGACGATACAGATGTAATTATGTCACATAAGAGTCCAGTTGGACTGCAAGAAATAGTAAATAGAGAGTTAAGAAATGTAGATATTTGGTTTCGGTGTAATAAACTATCGCTTAACATCAAAAAGACGAACTACATTGTATTTCATTCCAACAAAAATCAAATGAAAAACAGGCATGTTTGTTTTAAAATAAATGACCAAATTATTGAAAGAGTAAATACCACTACATTCCTTGGGGTTTATATTGATGAATGTTTAAATTTCAAATGTCATATTGATCATCTAACAAAAAAATTATCTAAATATGTTGGGTTATTTTTTCAATTAAGACATTTTCTCCCACACTCAGCACTTCTCACATTATACAAAACGTTGTTTAAGCCTCATTTAAACTATTGTAATGTCATATGGTGCAATACCTTTCCCAACCACTTGAAAAAACTACAGATTTTACAGAAAAAAAAAAAAATCATACGGGCATTAACGTGGACCGAGCCCAATACCCCCACTCGTCCTCCATTTCGTCGTCTGGGTATATTAAGGCTTACCAAATATAATGTCTTTCAGAATGCATGCATGATAGTCCAGGTTATCCATAGGTTAAATTACCGTTTGTGTGAGCTGATTCCAATAAATCGTCCCCTGCACACTTATGACATAAGGAAAAAATACCTAATTACTGGCAAAAAACGACGGTTAAAATGTATGAGCGTGAGTATAGTTTGTAGGGGACCGCAGATTTGGAACAAGCTTGAGGAAAACTTGAAAGTGTCGTATTCTGTCTCCATCTTCAAGAAAAGCCTCAAGGAAAAATTGCTTATAACATATGATGATTATTCTTTAAATGCTATAGTTTCTTGAGGGATCGTCTGTCTGTTTGTAGTATTTGTCTACGTTAGTTTAAGTATGTCTTTATTTTGTTGTATTTTCTATTGTCTATTGTGTTTCTGGTAAATTGAGTTTTTGGATTGTTTATTATTGTCAGGGTTGTCTGAGGGATTGACCAAGCTTGAACCCAAATGCAGGAAAAAAGGAGTTCATTAACAAAAACTTACAACAGAAAGTGTCCAGAGGTTGGCAGGCAGGTAAACACAAAATAATCCAGGAAGACCAGGCGGCAAAAATACAAGCGACAACACAACACAACACAACACAACACAACACAACACAACACAACACAACACAACACAACACAACACAACATTGCATGCATGCATGACAACACCAAACAGAAAGTAATGCTCCCACGAGACGCAAAGGAAAACACAGAGACTAAATACACAGGGTAAGGAACACTAACAAGAGACAGCTGACACAACAGGTGAAACAAATCAGGGTGGGGTAGAACAATCAAAAAAGGCGGGAAACAAAGACAGGAAGTAAGCTAGACAAGGGAGACAAGACAGACTTCAAAATAAAACAGGAAACAGAACATAACAGAACTCACAATCATGACAATTATCTGTTTATTGTATTCGGGCCCCCTCCGAAAAGCTTTTAGTAGCTTATTTGGGGTTCCCCGTTTCACACGGGTTACATATGATTATTGTACCTTATGAGATTGTGTTTAATGATACATTGATGACATGTGAAATAAACGTAAAAACGTAAACATAAAAAAAAACTAAAACCCCCCCGTAAAAAACGTAAATGTATCTGTACGCATTTTGAGCTATCCGCGTGTATGTCTACGCTGTATACAGCGGATGTAAACATACCACTTTCTAAAGCCAAGTGGCATGTTATCTGTACGCATTTTGAGCGCCATATACAGCGGATGGGTTGGGTTTAGGGAAAGAAGAACCGGTTGGGTTTAGTAAAAGAAGAAAGTGACAGTTGGGTGTAGGAAACGTGACATGCGGGTTGGGTTTAGGAAAAGAAGAACCGGTTGGGTTTAGGAAAAGAAAAAAGCAACAGTTGAGTTTAGGAAACGTGGCACACGGGACACGATCCCCGGTCTCCTGGGTGAAAGTCCTGCGTTTTACCCATCCACCACCCGACCAACCTCCCTATGCAGATTTTTGTTCAACAGAGTGCACCAAACCACACCCAGCTGTGATGGTGGGTGTATCAGAGGTTCAAGAGACTTCAAGAGCTATGGGTACCCTCCTTCCAAACTCTAGTGTGGACTTGCTCTTTAAAGATGAATCATACAATATTGCCCAATGAGTTTCTCTATATATTTAGAATTACTTCTAACATTTTTTAGAGGTGGTGTTTAAATAAAAAGTGTTACTGTATTTGTTATTCATACTGGTAACATGGTTACAATATAATGTTATTTTGTATATCTTGTTGAGAATTAAAACTACACATATAAAGAACATAATGGGCAGTAGAAAACAATGTAATACAGAAAATCAGCAATATAGACAAAAACTTCCCTTGCCCACATTTGGTTTAAATCTGAATACAAATACAAATAATAGTTTGTTCAATAAACTGACACAGATAACAGCATTGCTACACTCCTACTCGGTAAATACCAAAGAACATCATATCGAGAAAGAAGCTTGTATCCAATCTGGTGATTAATTTGCGTTTCTCTTTTTGTTTGGCAATGTTCCAGGATGCATAATATCCAAATTAAATAAAACAATCTTATTAAACCAAACATATTGCTGCCGAGAGGCACTGACTTTACATACTTTTTCATCCTTTTGTTTTAATCTCTTATTTTGTTAAGAGCTCAGCAGAAGTTATTTTAATCGTCACATTGAACTCTATTAAGCTTTTCACATTAAAACCGAATGCCCTGAACACCTCCTGTTGAAAAACATTTTCTCTGCCCGCTGCCTTGCTCCAGCAAATCATAACAAATGAGCACGATCACATCATCTATAGTAATGCCCCTGTTTCTTTGCCTCCTAGTTCTATGCTTTATTTCCCCAAACACTCATTTTCCAGTTGAGCAGTTAATTGAATTCGGTGCTGGGTGTAAAGTAGTAGGTTCTTAGCCACAGTTGCCTGCTTGCAGTGCAAGAGGTAGCCGAGGTTAGACTAACTATGCTGGGCTCAGATAGAAGGGCCAATGCTGCACAGATACACCCACTGAGTAACTGATCATAATATTCCATGCTGGATGCTCAGAGTCGCCACTGGCTCTTAACAGATAAAGGAGTAAATCAGCTGCACTGATGTAAAAAAGGAAAGTTTAATTCTCATAACTCAATGAGATGCTTGATTTGCTTTTGGCTATAGTGAGAGAGGATAGATACATGGAGGACATACAGATGCTTGATAGTCTTAATACATACTCATGCCCTGCCTGGAACAAATTGTCCCCGAGTATCTTTTATGTGGCATCTTAAAAAAAAAAACATGTCTGCAGCACAGTATTATATTCAGTATAATTTCGTCCTTCCTTTCAGAGCACCACTTAAAACTTTAAAAGTGGCTCATCACTGACAGATCTGGCTCTGCACGTCCCTTTTCATCGCAGTAGAGTCCTCTTCAAATATTCATCTGTATGCATTTTTATTTTCACCATCCAAGCTCACGACTGAAACCGGTGTAGAAAAAAAAACTTAAAGAACCTTCCTAGAAGTCAGCAGGCACGCAGAATAATGCTACATCCGAGCCGACCTTACCGATGGCTCCGATAGTGGCTTTAAAAATAGCCCTGGCTGTCCGCCTCTCCCTCCTCACTTCGCACAACACGGCACTGTCAGTGTGTCGCACCTGCTGTGGTGAGACCATTGCATAACCATATCTGCTCATGCAGAAGATCAGCGTTTCTCTCCAGCAACACACAGAGAGTGAGTGAGTGAGTGTGAGTGTGTGAGTGTGAGTGTGTGTGTGTGTGTGTGTGTGTGTGTGTGTGTGTTCTCGAAAGCTTCTAACAGAGACCAGTATAGGACACTGAAGGTCAGTACACGCATCAACAGGACCAAATGCATCTTTCCTGCACAAATATAACTAGGTACGACACTGAGATCTTTTATCATGCTGTGTTTCATCATGTTTACAAATTCATCTCACTTATCAAACGCTGTGTGACGTCCATAACTAAAGGTCACACGGCACATCACTCTGCTTTCAGCAAGTACATTGTACATTAACAGTAGTTACATTACTGTTTTGTGGTGAAATAACTTCATACTTATTTCTGAAATCTGTAACATCTCAAGCCTGGAAAGAGTAGGAATTTAACAAATGATTGTTTTATAGACTAACTGTACTCATAACATCAGACAGTCGAACAACTGAGAGTTAATTTCTTACATCTGATTGTAATGATTATTCACCCCTCTCCTTTGTGAACTGCTGATTGTTAAAGTAAAGCTGGAATTTGGAAAATCCTGCACATTATTGGCTTCTGCAATGGCAAAAGGTCTTAATCTTGTTGAATAGGTTGACATTTAGCAGGATAGAAGAATAATCTGCATATTTGTGAGGCTGCATTGCTTAAATTCAGCTTGTTTTGATCAAGCTGTTCAAGATGGATCAATATGTTTTGAATGAATACTTCAGGTATCACAGTATTAATGCTTTTGCTACATATCCATCACTAAAGAACATCTAATCACAGGTTTCCCACGGCATTTCATAGAGGATCTCCTCGGCTGAAAAAAAGAGCATCTAACATCAGAAGAAATTATTACATTACATTTTTATTATAATATTAAGTTCATTACTTTTGAGGGAAAGCGAGCAGTGGCTCTACATCCCAGAGCAAAGGCCAGACATTTAATGAGTGAGGTGGTCGTTTTAACTGTCATGTAGTAACTTTGATAATGAAATGAGATGTGTCAGGATCTTATTCAGCTCAATCATCAAAAACATTGCTCTGAAGTTTGGAAAAGCAAAGACAAACCGCTCAGTCACAACCAGTTGCTATATGCGCAATGCAGGTCAGACACCAGACCACACATTTTAAAGCAACACATTCTGCATCAATGTGAAGTTAGTTAAGGAAGGGCAGCACTTAACCACCTCCACTAACTAACTTCCTGAAGGACAGCCTGCTTTTGTGTATTTTACGTTTTACATTTACACTGGTGGACGGTAGTAAAATTCTCATTACACACTCTACAGCCATTTTAATTCCAGATCTCACCTGCCTACGTGTACATGTTCCACCAAAACAAGTTCCTTCCTGATGCTATTTTGTAGGGGTTTGTAGGAAATCGATACAGCATAGTACCATGACATTTTCCGTGGCACTACTATATCAATACACAGACATCAATTATTGATCTTTTATTATATACTGTATGTGTTGGTCAATTTGTCTGCATGACAATCTCATTTTGCAGCAATAAAATTGAAGTGGGATGAACCAACAGAAACGTATCTTTTTAGATAAAACTGATGTTGACAAAGGATTTTTGAAACATTTTTGAAAAAAGGTTGCAATCTATCGTAGAATATTGCAATATGTTTAAAATCACAATAATATATTGTGACATAAGTATCGTGATGCAATAAACTAGAGCATGTTTTTCTCCCATCCCAGAATGCTGTGTGGACTAGCCAGACCCTCCCCCTCAGTGCTGTGGAGGAAGGTCTAGCAATTCGAGACTAGGTGGACAGAAGAAACTGTGAATCCAGATTCAAGAGCCAACACTTCCCAGCAACTAACCAATCATATAACGGTTTTCCTCCCACAGAACTGTGGCAATTATTTTTGTTTATGCCTTGAGAGGATGGATTTATCAAGCTTTAAATCGTTGTTTAATGGGTTGTACCGGTGCATTTGTTCACCAAAGGTCACACAAGCAGAAATGTCAATGTATAAGAACAATCCCCCACTCATAAGCAGATTGATGAGCATACATCTTCAAATTTCAGTTGATCCATCATGCATGTATGTCATTAAATGTGCCATTTAAAAAGTATAGCATGTATAAAAGGACACAAAAGACACAAAAGGTAGCGCGAGATAGTGAGTGAATAAGAAAGGCAGCAGAGATCTACAAGAAGTGCTTTCAACATTTTTCAAGAAAGAGAAGTCAAATTCTCCTCAAGGAGAACCTGTAATAAAACAACAAACAATAGCACTTGTGCTCAGATAGCCTGCCTTGAGTTTTAATGGCGATTTTAATTGCACTGATTTACTGAGTTAACTCATCTATAAACTGCATTCACACCAACCAATAGCTCTGTCCATTTTAATAAGACTGTAAAACATTTTAAATGGTTTAAAGCTCTCTTACTGAGATGCGGAGAAACATACTTGGCTGTTGACTAGAATCTTTGCTCCACGAGGCACAACTCTTTGAACTCACTTGAAATATAAGTTTAAATCATGATTCATGCTACAGCTTGTGATGTAAAGGTCTACCTAATGATTCTGATAATAATACGTTTATTTGAAAATCCAAAGATGTTGGAGTTTCTCAACTCGTAGCATTATAGTATAAATTGTATATTATTGCATGATTACATTTTTTTAAGAGTAACAATTAATAATTGATTAAATATAACATTTAGTCAACTGTTGTATTAACTTTTTTTCTGAAGAATCTTAACAGGTTTTTCACCATTTTTGTCAGCATAATCTCACTGTCAACAGGCTCACCTTCAGACAAGCTGCTTTGATAGAGTTAAATTACATTTTCTCTTCAAGCACTTTATTAAATGTTAACTTTTAATAGGATTTAGGTTTTGACTGAATTGATTGAAACCATGAAAGTCTCATTTTACCAGCTTTCTGAAAACGTATTCCTATCATTTTTAATGTGTTTTTCTCTTTAAAATTTTACAGTAACTTTTTCGCCTAATTCATACTGAATAACACCTTTCAGCGGGTGTTTCTCGTTCAACACTAAAGACAGCTTTGGAGAGGATTTTGAATGCTCTAAGTACAAACATAATACACTGCCTGTCTGTACTCTGACTGAATAAAATGGATGGATTTGAAATTGCAATACAAGACGTCTGCTGCAAATTGTGCGAGCCGCGTTTGCTGTGAGGTGTAACAAGTCGATTACAGTGCCTTGCGAAAGTATTCGGCCCCCTTAAACTTTGACCTTTTGCCACATTTCAGGCTTCAAACATAAAGATATAAAACTGTAATTTTTTGTGAAGAATCAACAACAAGTGGGACACAATCATGAAGTGGAACGAAATTTATTGATATTTCAAACTGTTTTAACAGATAAAAAACTGAAAAATTGGGCGTGCAAAGTTATTCAGCCCCCTTAAGTTAATACTTTGTAGCGCTCCCTTTTGCTGCGATTACAGCTGTAAGTCGCTTGGGGTATGTCTCTATCAGTTTTGCACATCGAGAGACTGAAATTTTTGCCCATTCCTCCTTGCAAAACAGCTCGAGCTCAGTGAGGTTGGATGGAGAGCGTTTGTGAACAGCAGTTTTCAGTACTTTCCACAGATTCTCAATTGGATTCAGGTCTGGACTTTGACTTGGCCATTCTAACACCTGGATATGTTTATTTGTGAACCATTCCATTGTAGATTTTGCTTTATGTTTTGGATCATTGTCTTGTTGGAAGACAAATCTCCGTCCCAGTCTCAGGTCTTTTGCAGACTCCATCAGGTTTTCTTCCAGAATGGTCCTGTATTTGGCTCCATCCATCCTCCCATCAATTTTAACCATCTTCCCTGTCCCTGCTGAAGAAAAGCAGGCCCAAACCATGATGCTGCCACCACCATGTTTGACAGTGGGGATGGTGTGTTCAGGGTGATGAGCTGTGTTGCTTTTACGCCAAACATAACGTTTGGCATTGTTGCCAAAAAGTTCGATTTTGGTTTCATCTGACCAGAGCACCTTCTTCCACATGTTTGGTGTGTCTCCCAGGTGGCTTGTGGCAAACTTTAAACAACACTTTTTATGGATATCTTTAAGAAATGGCTTTCTTCTTGCCACTCTTCCATAAAGGCCAGATTTGTGCAGTATACGACTGATTGTTGTCCTATGGACAGAGTCTCCCACCTCAGCTGTAGATCTCTGCAGTTCATCCAGAGTGATCATGGGCAGCGGCTCTACTCCGAGCTCCTCACGGATGACTGAGCTTCTCACCCTCTCTCTAAGGGAGACGCCAGCCACCCTCCTGAGGAAACCCATTTCGGCCGCTTGTACCCTGGATCTTGTTCTTTCAGTCATGACCCAGCCTTCATGACCATAGGTGAGGGTAGGAACGAAAACTGACCGGTAGATTGAGAGCTTTGCCTTCTGGCTCAGCTCTCTTTTCTTCACAACGGTGCGATAAATTGAATGTAATACCACACCCGCTGCGCCGATTGTCTGACCAATCTCCCGCTCCATTGTCCTCGCGAACAAGACCCCAAGGTACTTGAACTACTTCACTTGGGGTAAGGACTCATTCCCTACCTGGAGAAGGCACTCCATCGGTTTCCTGCTGAGAACCATGGATTTAGAGGTGCTGATCCTCATCCCAGCCACTTCACACTTGGCTGCAAACTGATCCAGTGAGTGCTGAAGGTCACAGGCCGATGATTCCATCAGGACCACATCATCTGCAAAAAGCAGCGATGAGATCCCCAGCCCACCGAACTGCAACCCCTCTCCACCCCGACTACGCCTCGATATCCTGTCCATAAATACTACAAACAGGATTGGTGACAAAGCACAGCCCTGGCGGAGGCCAACTCTCACCTGAAACAAGTCTGACTTACTGCCGAGAACACGGACACAGCTCTCGCTTTGGTCGTACAGAGATTGGATGGCCCTGAGAAGGGACCCCCTCACCCCATACTCCCGCAGCACCTCCCACAGTATCTCCCGGGGGACCCGGTCACACGCCTTCTCCAGATCCACAAAGCACATGTAGACCGGTTGGGCATACTCCCAGGCTCCCTCCAGGATCCTTGCGAGAGTAAAGAGCTCGTCCGTTGTTCCACGACCAGGACGGAATCCGCATTTTTCCTCTTCAACCTGAGGTTCGACTATCGACCGAACCCTTCTTTCCAGCACCTTGGAGTAGACTTTACCGGGGAGGCTGAGAAGTGCGATACCCCTGTAATTGGCACACACCCTCTGGTCCCCCTTTTTGAAAAGGGGAACCACCACCCCGGTCTGCCACTCCTTAGGCACCGTCCCAGACTTCCACGCAATGTTGAAGAGGCGTGTCAACCCAGACAACCCCTCCACACCCAGAGCTTTAAGCATTTCTGGACGGATATCATTAATCCCTGGGGCTTTGCCACTGTGGAGTTGTTTATCTACCTCAGCAACTTCCACCAGGGAAATTGACGACAATCCCCCATCATCCTCCAGCTCTGCCTCTACCATAGAGGGCGTATTAGTCGGATTTAGGAGTTCCTCAAAGTGCTCCTTCCACCGCCCTATTACCTCCTCAGTTGAGGTCAACAGCGTCCCATCCTTACTGTACACCGCTTGGATGGTTCCCCGCTTCCCCCTCCTGAGGTGGCGAACGGTTTTCCAGAAGCACCTTAGTGCCGACCGAAAGTCCTTCTCCATGTCTTCTCGGAACTTCTCCCACACCCGCTGCTTTGCCTCTTTCACGGCAGAGGCTGCAGCCCTTCGGGCCCTTCGGTACCTTTCAGCTGCCTCCGGAGTCCTCCGGGATAACATATCCCGGAAAGACTCCTTCTGTCGGATGGCTTCCCTGACCACCGGTGTCCACCACGGTGTTCGTGGGTTACCGCCCTTTGAGGCACCTAAGACCCTAAGTCCACAGCTCCCCGCCGCAGCTTCAGCAATGGAGACTTTGAATATTGTCCACTCGGGTTCAATGCCCCCAGCCTCCACAGGTATGCACGAAAAGCTCCGCCGGAGGTGTGAGTATAAAGTCTGTCGGACAGGGGCCTCCTCCAGACGTTCCCAATTTACCCGCACTACCCGTTTGGGCTTACCAGGTCTGTCCAAAGTCTTCCCCCACCCCCTGACCCAACTCACTACCAGATTGTGATCGGTTGACAGCTCCGCCCCTCTCTTCACCCGAGTGTCCAAAACATACGGCCTCAGATCAGATGAAAGAATTATAAAAATTGATCATTGACCTTTGGCCTAGGGTGCTCTGGTACCAAGTACACTTATGAGCATCCCTATGTTCGAACATGGTGTTCGACAATCCATGACTAGCACAGAAGTCCAACAACAAACAACCACTCTGGTTTAGATCAGGGAGGCCGTTCCTCCCAATCACGCCTCTACATGTGTCTCCATCATTGCCCACGTGCGCGTTGAAGTCCCCCAGCAGAACGATGGAGTCTCCCACTGGAGCCCCATACAGGACTCCACTCAAGGTCTCCAAGAAGGCCGAATACTCCGAACTCTTGTTTGGTGCATATGCACAAACAAGAGTCAGAGTTTTCCCCCCCACAACCCGCAGGCGTAGGGAGGAGACCCTCTCGTCCACCGGGGTAAACTCCAACGTAGCAGCGCTCAGCCGGGGGCTTGTGAGTATCCCCACACCCGCCCGGCGCCTCACACCCTGGGCAACTCCAGAGAAGAAAAGAGTCCAACCTCTATCCGGGAGTATGATTCCAGAACCGAGACTGTGCGTAGAAGTAAGCCCCACCAGATCTAACCGGTAGCGCTCCACCTCCCGCACAAGTTCCAGCTCCTTCCCCCACAGAGAGGTGACATTCCACGTCCCCAGAGCCAGCGTCTCCTGCCCGGGTCTGGTCCGTCGAGGCCCCTGACCTTCACTGCCACCCGTGTGACAGCGCACCCGACCCCAGCGATTCCTCCCACAGGTGGTGGGCCCATGGGCTGGAGAGATGGATGCCACGTAGCTTTTTCGGGCTGTGCCCGGCCGGGCTCCGTGGCAAACCCGGCCACCAGACGCTCGCTGACGAGCCCTCCGTCTGGGCCTGGCTCCAGACGGGGGCCCCGGGCAAAGTCACTCCATCACTACCTCGGTCACTCATAGGGTTTTTGAACCATTCTTTGTCTGGCCCCTGACCTGAGACCACTTTGCCTTGGGAGACCCTACCAGGAGCACAAAGCTCCAGACAACACAGCCCTCAGGTTCATAGAGACACACAAACCTCTCCACCATGATAAGGTGATGGTTCCCGGAGAGGTCATCAAACATAATGACCTTAAAAACAGCCCGCAGACATATTTCTATAAAAACCCATTCACGTCATCTTGCAACTTAAATGCTCTTATTGCCTTAAATGCATTATAGTCACATTCTGAGCCTGCATGTAAGGTTCAGAATGTTGAAGAAATTATGAAATTATGTTGAAGTAGAAATACACAAAACACATGAGGAGATATGATTTTTATGTGGTGGCTAGACCACCTGCAGCTAAGACTGCAGCATGCGGCGCTTACATTAAGACGTGATGTGAGTCGGCAAAGGTAGAGGTGCAAGTTTTGAAACCACGACTGCACTGCATCACTGAGTTTGTACCGAGTATCCCCTCTAGTGAGCTCTCCCACCTATTTCATCACAAGCAATGTTATGGTGAAGTGTGAAATTGCGAAACAGGCAGACAAAAAAAGAAAAAAACTGGTTGCAACAAAATAACCACAATGTCACTGTTCGTATCTACACAAAAATAGGACAATCTGTCTTTATCTGGCAGTTTTGGTTGTAAACTGACACATATGAGATATGAGCCGTACATAATAAAACACCTTTGTTGTTATTTCTCTAGGCTGTTTCAAACAGAAAAAATAAATCCTCAGGGGAAAATAACAATCAATATGTAAATACATTTTCTTTCCCACCAAACAGAGCTGTCACTGGAAGCTTAATTTCCTAGCTACACTAAGAATGTCACAAAGACCTCTAACATTTTCATCATCTTTACAGTTGGGTTTGCAGAGAACCATGAAATGGGGAGGATTTGCCAAAGTACAAATTTAAAAATATGAACACATGCAGTCCCGATGTACTTCCAAACAGATCTCATCTTTCACGTCTTGATCTTTTAACCACTGGGGGGGGTCTTACAAAATGATGCTGTCTGAACGAAGGTAGTCCATGTAACTCTTTGACTTTTTGACTCTTAAACAGAACTAACAGAATTTCACTCTCCAGTATAATGTGGACAAAGTTGTGTAAATGTTCTCAGCAGGCATCTTGAAGTTAAACATAAAAGTTAATGTAAAATGGCTGTCATAATTGGCAGAAAGTAATGATAAAAATAAGGAGCAGGGCAAAAAATGTATCTGTCCAATGAGGTGTTGCAGGGTGATTACTTCAAATGAGCTTGTTCATTGCAGTCATCCATCAGCATCGAGGAGCTGTGTTTAAACTTTTCCTTTTCTTGTCGGCACACAGTCCTAAAAACAGCCATTACTGAAACAACACCAAATCTCCATCTAATCTTATGTAGATGACAGAGGGTGCTGGCTTAGTCAAACTCCATTTCTTTATATTAGAAGGCCCTCAGTGACGTACACATGAAAGAAATGTGACCACTGACCACCAATGTTGCCAAGTCTGTCATGACTTCAAAGCTAAAGAACAGCCTCAAAGCACAGCTTTTCATGTGATGTTTATTGGTGTTTCACAGGTGCCACAAGGTCAATACAAGGCTGTACCCAAATCCAAGTCGACCTTTATTTGCCAGTTTGGGCCAACGCTTTGAATGCTGTTGTGTAAAAAGTAGGGCTGTCAAATGATACATTTCTTCTTAATCGCTGAATTTCAAGAGTTAATCGCGATTAATCGCATGTTTTATCACATGATTAAAGTTCAATTATTTTGCATTTCATAACTGTTTTTAAGTCTGTATTATCAATGTAAACACATTATTACCAGTGTAACTTGATTGGGAATCAAATGAATGCAAAGAAAGTTGCTTTATGAACTTGACTTTTAGATTTAATTGATTATTTCAGATCAAAAGATGTGCAACGAGGCTGAGGTAACACAATCAATGTCTTCAGAAATATAGCTTGCCTTTTAAAAATGTAAAAATAAATTATACAGCAAAAGTGCATGCACAAGATGTCAAGATGGTCTGCAGTTACAGTGAGGAAAATAAGTATTTGAACACCCTGCTATTTTGCAAGTTCTCCCACTTGGAAATCATGGAGGGGTCTGAAATTGTCATCGTAGGTGCATATCCACTGTGAGAGACATAATCTAAAAAAAAATAATCCAGAAATCACAATGTATGATTTTGTAACTATTTATTTGTATGATACAGCTGCAAATAAGTATTTCAACACCTGTCTATCAGCTAGAATTCTGACCCTCAAAGACCTGTTAGTCTGCCTTTAAAATGTCCACCTCCACTCCATTTATTATCCTAAATTAGATGCACCTGTTTGAGGTCGTTAGCTGCATAAAGACACATGTCCACCCCATACAATCCGTAAGAATCCAACTACTAACATGGCCAAGACCAAAGAGCTGTCCAAAGACACTAGAGTCAAAATTGTACACCTCCACAAGGCTGGAAAGGGCTACGGGGAAATTGCCAAGCAGCTTGGTGAAAAAAGGTCCACTGTTGGAGCAATCATTAGAAAATGGAAGAAGCTAAACATGACTGTCAATCTCCCTCAGACTGGGGCTCCATGCAAGATCTCACCTCGTGGGGTCTCAATGATCCTAAGAAAGGTGAGAAATCAGCCCAGGACTACACGGGAGGAGCTGGTCAATGACCTGAAAAGAGCTTGGACCACCGTTTCCAAGGTTACTGTTGGTAATACACTAAGACGTCATGGTTTGAAATCATGCATGGCACGGAAGGTTCCCCTGCTTAAACCAGCACATGTCAAGGCCCGTCTTAAGTTTGCCAATGACCATTTGGATGATCCAGAGGAGTCATGGGAGAAAGTCATGTGGTCAGATGACACCAAAATAGAACTTTTTGGTCATAATTCCACTAACCGTGTTTGAAGGAAGAAGAATGATGAGTACCATCCCAAGAACACCATCCCTACTGTGAAGCATGGGGGTGGTAGCATCATGCTTTGGGGGTGTTTTTCTGCACATGGGACAGGGCGACTGCACTGTATTAAGGAGAGGATGACCGGGGCCATGTATTGCGAGATTTTGGGGAACAACCTCCTTCCCTCAGTTAGAGCATTGAAGATGGGTCGAGGCTGGGTCTTCCAACATGACAATGACCCGAAGCACACAGCCAGAATAACCAAGGAGTGGCTCTGTAAGAAGCATATCAAGGTTCTGGCGTGGCCTAGCCAGTCTCCAGACCTAAACCCAATAGAGAATCTTTGGAGGGAGCTCAAACTCCGTGTTTCTCAGCGACAGCCCAGAAACCTGACTGATCTAGAGAAGATCTGTGTGGAGGAGTGGGCCAAACTGGTGAAAAACTACAGGAAACGTTTGACCTCTGTAATTGCAAACAAAGGCTACTGTACCAAATATTAACATTGATTTTCTCAGGTGTTCAAATACTTATTTGCAGCTGTATCATACAAATAGTTAAAAAATCATACATTGTGATTTCTGGATTATTTTTTTTAGATTATGTCTCTCACAGTGGACATGCACCTACGATGACAATTTCAGACCCCTCCATGATTTCCAAGTGGGAGAACTTGCAAAATAGCAGGGTGTTCAAATACTTATTTTCCTCACTGTAGTTGGCACCCATTTCGGTTAATTGTTTCGATTTGGTTTCATCCACAGGTCTGTGGCGACTTGCACTCTCCAAAATAGTGCTTTGCCTCAGCCCATTAGCATCACCCTGATTAGTTGTACTAGCTGCATGCTTAGCTCGTAGATGGTAGCTTAAACTTGAAGTACTTCGGTGATATTTTAGTTCCATTTCACACAAGGTGCATATTGCTTTTGACTTGTCAACAGAGTCGTCTGGGAGTTTTTTAAAGTAAAATGCGCCATTTAGAACTGTGTTGTTCATCTCCATGGCTGCAGCATAAGGTAGGACGTGTCTGTGGCAGCTTGACAACAAGTAAAGGTGCCTCAAAGGGTCAAAATAGTAGCAGCCAAAGATTCTGGAGCGTAGTGCTTCTTCATAGCAAAGATTATTTGGTAACAGCACCAGTGACTGTGTAAAATAAAGAATCTTTGGTGTATGTGATTAATGTGATGAACACAATTATAACGCATTATGCTCAGTCTTTAATCTCATCGCGATTAACGCGTTAATGCTTACAGCCCAAGTAAAAAGTGTGCATCCTGCGGGGGGTGACCTCTAGCTCACGCAGTAGAGTGTGCGGCCCATGTAGGATGAGTCGTTGACAGCGACGTAGGTTTGAATCCGACCCACGGCCCTTTGCTGCATGTCGTCCCCCCTCTCTCTCTCCTTATCTGTATTCAAGCCATCTTGTCAATTAAAGGCCATAAAATTATCTAAAAAAACAAACAAAAGTGTGCGTCCTGGTCCCCGTCTCTCCTCACAGCACTGTCAGCCAAAGTGGTGAACGTACTTTTCACCTGCAGTATCCCCCCCCCCCCCCCAATTCGGTTTGCATTTAAGCTGTGTGGCCAAATATTTTGTAGGCTGAGCGAATTTAGCAAATGCAAAATCTGTCAATGAAAACTAGCGGCTGAATCACACCTGCACATCACCCAAATAAGAGCAGTGGGGTGATATTGCAGAGCAGTGTGCAACAGGTGGAGCATCAAGTGATGAAACAAGTGCTAACATTACACCCAAGAGTCTACTAACATGCAACATGCCAAAATGGCTGCATACGATGGATATTTCTTCCCTGCCATTACACTCAGGTCAGGTCTACGAAGATGGTCGGACTCCCCAATAGACCCATTGAGATATAAAAATCGTATACGCTGAAAAACAAAGGATCAAATGATTTTGATTGGTTGTCATTTTGTTCTCTCCATTTTTAAGAAAAAATGTTTCACTAAAAATAAAGTACATAATCTAACTAATATAGGCAAGGCAAATGTATTTGTATAGCACATTTCAGCAGCAGTGCAATTCAATGTGCTTTACATAAAACATTAAAAACACAGAAATTAATACAAGTTAATACAAAATTAAAAATAGTTAATACTAAATTAAAAGCAATTCATACAAAGTGTAAATATAAAGGAATAACTTTTAACTAAATGTCATTTTATGATAAATTATCTGCAGTTAAGCTTTTAAAATCAAAATTGTCTAATTTTTTTTAAATCACAGGAACATTTTCAACCCTAATTAGAGCATCATCAACTGATGATTTGACTTTAACGAACATTTTTGAGTTGGGATTCACAGAAACACTTAGGACACAGTTGCCACATTGGAGGCTGCCTGTGACTATCAAAGGGGCAGTAAAATGTTCGGGGAGAAAAAATGTGTTTCAACAAAGTAACAAACAAATGTATATGTGCGTAGGCCAAAAATAAAATGAATATATTTTTTGTGAGAAGTGAACATTACAGTTTTGTTTTGTACTCGACAGCGTTGCCAGTACTTTGATATCACTCATCAGCCGCTCGCAAATGCCCAGAATAAATACTGGATGGTGTACCAGTGCAACTAATTCTCCTAAATAATTCTAAATAAACAAGAGAGATAGGATCAGAGTTTGTTCTGTGTGATCGTCCAAGTTCTAGCAACACAACAAAATCTAATCTTGTCAGCCCATGTTGCACCATTTATTACAGACCTGGGGTCTCATTTATAAAACTGTCCTTACTATAAGTGTACGTACGCCCAAAAACCCAAAATGGCGTACGCCAAAACAAAGTCAGATTTATAAAACCATGTGTATGCACACCTGTAAGCATGTTCCCTTTATAAATCACAGATTACCCTCAAGTGTACGTACGTGAATCAGCCTCTTATCCCGCCCTGTACACGCCTATTTTTAACCTTAAATAGTCAATGCAAAGCACCTCGTGAATGCTGTCTATGAATGACACTGGCAGTTATTACACTGAATCATGATGACTGGCGGAGAAAAAGCAAAACATTTCTCAGACATTCAGGAATTTCTGAAAATTGAATTATAATTCCGGCCTGTTCTTGCACAGTGTAGGGAAACCTGGTCTATAACTACATGTATTAATAATACGTCCAAAATGGCAGGCATTACGGCACTCTGGGACAGCTTCGATATACCAGACCTATATGATACGATTTAACAGAACTATATATTATATCCAAACAAGCCTTAGTGATAAAGTTGAAGATTATATATAATATGTATTTAAAAAAAAAAAAAAAAAAAAACACTTAGCTGTCTGACATTTCCCTCTGGAAACAGCCGGTGGCCCCCAGAGTGGCAAGGACCTGTATTTGGACCGGGATGGCACAGTTCCGGCGCGTTGCCTTCTCTACTGGACCCAATTCAGTACATAGATCCAAGAGCTCAGCTTTAGGGAATCTAAATCAGCATATTAGCCAGTCATCGTCATGGTCCCTGAAGTGTCTTTTTCTCCTGATTCTTCCATTAGTGTAGTCTTCCTGCAGGGCCAGCAGTGCCATCATGCAGCATTACGCACGGGGGTCACCGCAGAGTTTATAAGTTTACAACAATTTGTGATTGTTAACACCTTGCCAACAAGAAGAAAAGTGTAAACGCACTTTTCTTCATGCAGGTTTTGTAACAACCAGTATTAAAGTTTGGACCGATAACGAGGACATTAAGGGTAACGATTGCGCGAGAGCTTATAACGGCTGTATTTCCAGACTTTGACATTTGATGATATATGCAGAGTATTAAAGACATATATTTAGTTATTTACAATGTGTTCTGCAGTTATCTAATGGTAGGGTATTTGATGCTATCCTGTATTCCATGCAGTCAGGCCATCTCCTCCTCCTGCGCTCCGTAGCGGACAATGTGACGGTGAGACAGCGCCGATTAAACATTAAGAACAAATTTGTATTTAAGATTAGAGTTGGAGGTGTTTCTGGAACAATTATCACTCACTACAAGCGCAAATAACACTGCTGGATTTAATCTTCATGATAACGTGGATGATACGCAGTAACAAAATGTGCGTCAGGCATCAATACTTGAAAATATTATGAGTAATAGTTATTCCCATTTACTTTCTGCAGTCTGACTTCAGTTCACCACCTCACCATCTGCGTTGCCAATTCCTATTTTGTCTGAAGATAATTACCTCTTCTGAAGAGTCCATGTTTTGTTTTTTTTGTCCTCCTTGGCTACTAGCAAATGTGTGGAGGAGGGGTGGGGGGGCGTGTGTGCGATCACGTAAGGCTTGTTTCATGTGGATTTCATCCACCAGAGGACTAATAATTCACAGTGAGGACATGAGTGAGTGTCATCATTAAACTAAATGTAGTGATTTCAGCAAAAGACTTGGAATTGCAAGAACTTTACTTACTTATGGCTTGATTACTGACACTTTCCTCAGATTTCTTGGTAAACTTGCAATTTAAAAAAGGTGCAGAAGACACACCTGTCTCAGCTGTAAATCAATCACATAGAAAACATTAATACGATTGTTCAACCTGTGGCAAATCAGTCTCCTATAAAATCGTACACTACTAACTTTCAACAGAAAATATATTTTAAATTAGGTGTTCACCCTCAACATAATGAAGAAATATTTTTTAATGGAAATACATATGAAATCTCAAAATGTTTATATTTAACACATCTGCAAAAATATTTACAGACTACGTTGTTTTCCCTACAACATCTGTTCTCACCGTAAAAACTATAAGATGCGATTGTTTTTTATGATTATGTTTAGGCACTAACAGCACTCGTTTAAAAGACAATTCCGGCGCAAAACGAATCTAGGGGTTAATAACAGATGTGTACCCACTCGATCGTTCTCCGAGACATGTTTTCATGCTAATCGAATGTGTTTGTAGCTTGAAACAAGCTAGCGCGGACTGCTGATTAGCTTACAATGCTAGTATTCGGGGCACAGGGAAAGTAAAAACAAATCGCTATTTATACCACTAAAAAGGCTCAAAATGTGACCAAACTTCAATGGTAGCATAATGAGGGTCCCTAAATGTTAACCAAAGCATTGAACACTTTGTAAGTGTACAGACAGTGTATTGAAAAGATTTATAGATAGATTATAAAGACACTCGTGTTGATGTTTACATGCGGCCGCAGTCTTGAAAACCAGTCATGACTTACATCCGGTGATGCAAACTAAAATCAAAAGCAGTTTGCTCAATATATCTGAAATAATCGCACCGATGTAAAACATAACTTATCTAGTGTACTTACTCAGTGGATAACTGTCCATCTGGTCCCTCCGTTCTGGGTCGCCGTCTCCAATTTATTTTCGGGACATGGAAAAAAGTTTCAAGTACAGCCCTGTTTATCAGAGAGGGGAAATCTTCAGACTGTAAAATACACCGCGTCTCTTGGGTGTCGCAACAGGTCCCACTCAGTGCAACACAGACACTCCTGTTCGGTGGCCATAGCTTCACAATGTCCGCAGGTACACCACCAGTTTCCCTAAGTACGAGGCTGTGTTGCGGCATTGACTACCGGTAGCTCTCTCTCTCTCGTAGCCCTTTCACGGAGCTCCCGCAGCTCTTCGTTCAATAAACTGTCTGTACACTTACAATGTTCTCAATGCTTCAGTTAACATTTAGGGACCCTCATTATGCTACCGTTGAAATTTGTTCATATTTTGAGCCTTTTTAGTGGTATAAATAGTGATTTGCTTTTACTTTCCCTGTGCCCGAATACTAGCGTTGTAAGCTAATCAGCGGTCCGCGCTAGCTTGTTTCAAGCTACAAACACATTCGATTAGCATGAAAACATGTCCCAGAGAACAATTGAGTGGGTGCACATCCGTTAATAACCCCTAGGTTCATTTTGTGCCGGAATTGTCCTTTAAGGATAGAGAAAAAAAAAACGTAATCTTGGTTAAAAATGTAAGAATCTTTCAATGCTTAACCAAAACCACAATGTTTCTCTAACCTTAAACAAAGTGTTCTTTAGCCTTATCCTAATCACAGAGAGGCACAATGTGAACCTTGCGACTGGGAAAAGCACTGCCAAGGAACATAATACTAACACCTTTTACATTTACTCCAAAAGTATTTGGCAAAACCATTTAGTATATAAACATCATTTTGGGAGACAGGGTTTCTCAGTGAGTCATGTTCAAATAGTCATAGACTCATAAGAGTATTTTACTTTTAGATTAAAAAACAGTTCAATTCAATTTTATTTATAGTGTCAAATCACAACAGGAGTTATTTCAGGACACTTTACAGACAGAGTAAGTCTAGACCACACTATGATTTACAAAGACCCAACAATTTCCCCCAATTTTCCCCCGGACAGACCGTGGCTCGGACAGACCGTGGCTCTTGGCGGGCGGCCATTTGCCGCTGCCGGTTGGAACACAGAGACACCGATACAGATAGTATATAGACAGTTCATGCTCCAAATATCTCATTTAAATATGTAAATACGATATGAAGACACATACTGTACACAAATCTGCATAGTACCACAGGGCTTTCCTCCGTACCACAACTAATCATGTCAATCTCCCATGATGCATCATTAATTGAAGCCATCCAGACTCGACTCTCCTGACCTGGACAGTAATAGATACCTCAGCTCGTGGATCAATGGAACCATTTGACAACTGGGAGTCCAAATGGGAATTTGATGACCTGCGCAGTTGTCAGCCAGTTGCAGCTGTAATTGGACCTGCCTGCCAATCACTGTCGGGTTTGTTAACAATGATGTGACGACACAGCTTTGGAGTCCTGCCTGTGCACTGTTGATGCGCCAAGATGGTGGATCGGGAATGTCGTTCAGTGTTAGACTAACAGAACATTGTGCTGACTCTGGTGATTTAGCATGTTAGATGATAGCTGCACAATGGGCTCATTATAGTTCAGGTCCAGATTTCTTCATACAGAAATGAACTGATTATTATGTTTGGTTAGACATCAAATCGAGGTGCAAATTAATTTGAACTGCAACATTAGTTAAAAATATTAACACAATTTACCAATACATAGTTAAATATTTTGAACGTTCTTTAATTCATGGTAATTTAGTATAACCTTGCTATTCTGTTTGTATGTTATATGAAACTGTGGTATTTTCTAAAATATATTAACATGCAAAAACAACTTGACATTTTCCTATATGTTCCCCTTAAAAGATAGTTTCAGATTTTTCTACAACACTCACATGTCATTACACTGAAAGAATTGCTGGTCTCTGTAAGTGCTCCTCCTGTCTGTACTGGTTATGAAGAGCTCATGTCCTACCTTGTTTCCAATGTATGAGATGGGGGTCAAAATTCACATAGTTTGTTGCTTGCAAAAAGGGCATTTTAAAATTCAGCCACAGCTAATATTAATCTTTTTAGTAAGAAATTGCCTCTTTGTGTTGTAGCTCAGCCAGAAAACACTGTCTGAAAAAGTCTAAAAAGACTGTAACCTTGGAAGATTCTCGCTTAATTTGACTACCTTAGATATTAGATAATGCCTTAAATTATATTAACTTTGGCTGAAATTCAGAATGCACTTTTGCACAGAATGAAGACGTTGGATTTTGTCTCCAATCTCTTACATTGGAGTTGCGTTCTAAAGTGATCTCTGCAAGACAAAATGTGAACATAAATCCTGGTAGAAGCTACACGGATGATCACACTCCTTTACTTTCATTCATGACAAAGGTTTTGAGTAAAATAACAGTTCACAGGTGAACGTATGGCCATCATTTTCTAGCCAATTCCATCATATTGTATATCTATTTTATTATCCATATTTACAGTCCCACTTTTCCTTTTAGTGGGCATGTCTAGTGATTTATGGTGAGGCCTTTTCATTAAAAATACTTGTTGTCAAATGTTGGCTGTGGATCAAAATTACTAAAAACAGAAGATCTGCAGTTTGAGGACAAATTGGTTTAGGAGCAAACAGAACGGGTCAGTAGCTCTAAGGCTGAAAAAACTTTCATGGACTTA
The DNA here is from genome assembly GCA_023566125.1 of Zingel zingel. Taxonomy (NCBI): domain Eukaryota; kingdom Metazoa; phylum Chordata; class Actinopteri; order Perciformes; family Percidae; genus Zingel; species Zingel zingel. The sequence goes on from CM042317.1 coordinate 16,869,124, forward strand.
GCCCTCTTATCACTGAACTGTGTGTGCATATGAGTGTGACCTTTATTTGGAAAGGAGGAACGATAATGTTGATGTGAGCCTTAACAGTGAATTCTAATACAGTTCTGTTACGAATGGTTTGCTTACCCAGCCCCAAAGTAAGATTAGAGAGAGTTTGAGTCAGTAAAGTGGCTTGCCATCTACACTGGCATAAGATGGAGACACACCAACAGAAGGACCCACATGCCATCACTAAAATGCTAGTCTATCCACGACATTGCACTTTCGGGATTGCTCCGTGGCAGACAGAAATGCCGCCGGATTTCACTCTTTTCGGCCAGATGTCCGTTACCTTGTGCTTTATTTGTGTTGTAATTTTAAACTCCGGACGATTTATGAGGACTATGGTTAACTACTCCTCAGATCTCTGCAGGGTTAATCCAGTTAGCTAGACTATCTGTCCAATATGAGTTTTCTGTTGCACGACTAAAACAACTTTTGAACATACGCATGTTCCACCAAAACAAGTCCCTGGTTTAAAGAAATGCCAATAAACCAAAACACGTTTTTCTCCCATACCGGAATGCTGATGGGGACTAGCCAGACCCTCCACCGCAGATCTGTGACGGGAGGAAGGTCTGGCAAAGCAAGACTACTGAAATGCTAGTAATGAATTGAGAAAATAATTGACAGACTAATTGATAATGAAAATGAATCATTAGTTGTTGCAGCACTAATCCAATCCTCCTTTAAAAAAGGGGAACCCCCATTCCTTTCTGTCAGGCCACACATTATCCTCATACCCGATTCACCCTGAAGCAGATCAACTTGGAAATGAAGACAGTCCAGTCTATATCTAGGAGTTTTGTTCTAGTGCAGGTGATAGGCAACACCTATGCCTGCTGTTAGAACACCATGCCATTCCAACTAGTCCTTTAAATGAGCTTACATATTTTGTATCCCATTTTTTAAAATTAGATCCATGGGAGGATGTCGCAGAATGACTTTCCCAAGAACAACCACCATAACTTACGTCTGAAGCCAATGCCTAAGAGCCATAAGATGCAATTTACCTAATGTCAACATAGTGACTCCAAAAAAACAGACTGGATTGAAGTCAAGAGGCAAACCCCCCCCCCCCAACATCTCTTTTTTCACTTGAATTTAGGGCCTTGATAGCTAATGTCACCTCCTCTCATGTATGTCTATGTTCAATTAAGAGGCATTTAAAAGGATCTAAAGTTGAATTTGATTGGGGGCAGTGTCACCTTGATTGCTTTACCTATCACATTGATCATAGTGATGGTTGATTACTCATGTCACCCAAATGTGCTTTTCTGCCTCCAAACAACTCACAAGATGGCGGTGAGCAGTAGACCCAAACTTTAGGCTTCAAAATGTCACTTTAAAAAACTATTGGTGATGTCACAACTACTTGTCTTCCCATCAGCTGGTTAAGTTGATCACTATTGATTGGGCTGTGACCAGATGTGAAACACGTTTTGTGTCAACCTCTAGCGCAGTGGTTCCCAACCTTTTTTTTTTGGCGCACCCCCTACTCATGTCTAAGAAAAGCTGAGCCTGCCCTCCGAAACCGAAGTTGAGGTTGCTCTCGAGATAGAGCCTTACTTTCTTTTTTGATACAGAGTAGTTATCAGCACTTTTACGTTTCTCCGCTATGTTTCATTCATAAAATAGTGATGCCGTGGCGGCAGGAAAAATGATGATGATAGCAGCTAGCAGCTGACCTGATGACAGCAAGGGCCACAGGTTAAGAGGTCCCGGAGGTTTTTTTTTTTTTTACCTCAACATCAAACCAGATAAAGACTTGTGCACCACCTGTGATCATTGCCGCCCCCCTGAGGGGTCCCCGGACCCCAGGTTGGGAACCACTGCTCTAGTGTACAGCAGTCAAAGCTCTCACCTCTCAGCCAGAAAGATTTTCATCAATAACGTTTTACTGTATATGCATCTACAGTACTCCACCCCTCCACAGTTCAACAATAGAGCTCCAAAGTTAGTACTTAGTCCAGGCCTATATTTGGGAAGCATGATTCACTTTGCAAAACCTTCTACCACAAGGTGTAGATAGAAAAATATAATATAAAAGGTAGATTTCAACCAAAGAAAGAAAGAACTGGTTAATGCCAATATGTGAATGTGTCCACTCCAATGTAATACAGACGTATGCTATACTAACACACCAAGTCTATCCATTAATACCAACCTGCAAAAGCTACACAGAATGGATCTTTCAATTCAAAAATAGTCTCACTTTCCCTTTGTCTCACCTATGCAATGTAGTGTGAAATAAAGTGAGTCACATTGACGTCAGAGGGAGAAATACACTAGGACTGACCTTCACTTCCAGTCCATGAAAAGAAGTGCTGCCTGCTACAATGTATTGTGGTTTCCAAGGTAACAAAAGCAAATGCACTGAATAGCCCATCATCTCTTTACTCTATTAGTTTGTTTGTTTTTGTCATAATGTGGGCAACATTTGGAACACACAAGCCTACAAAGACAGGACTACTGTTCTCTTATTACAAAAACCATCAAACATATCGATTTTCAAAGATATAATTATTCATTTAGAAAGTTTTTTTGGGAGGAAAACGTAGTTGGATTACTCAGAATTAAGACCAAAGACATTACCACATATGTTGAAATTATGGCTGGAAATTATGATAAATCAGTTTGCATTACAACTTGTAAAATTGATTAAATTGCTCAATAAACATAATCAGCTAGTGATTACTCCCTTGCTGAAAAAGCATAATTTTGATGAAGCAGAAACATAGTCAGTCACTCTTCTGCCCTCACTCAGCATTGCAGCAAGCTAACGTTAAAAACACTTCCAATAAAAGGTTAAGGACAGAAGTTGGCCTTTCCAGTTTTCACTGAAAGCAATTGTGAAACTGTGAAAACACTGGTAGGACGACAGATTCAATGAAAGGGATTGCAAGTCAAAAATAGATATAAACACTAGCTGTTGTTGTTTTTTAAACAATGTTTTTATTGATTTTTCATAGCAATTACAACTTTTAACACCCCCCACCTCACAACAAAATGTCCTTCTAAACCTCTGCCGCAATCCAACCTCCTCATAAACACTAATTAGACCAAGTATACTAAATACAACTTTTGCTTGTTCCAATGAAACTGTACTGACAAAAGTATAGAGAGACAAAGTAAAACTAAAACTTCCAGAAGTAAAAAAAAAAAATCTTATTCAAAATCCTACTGACATTTGTAATTATGCTGATATTAAATGTTGCTGTCTTTTGTTTTTTTTGAGTGTCCTGCACTTAATAACTGACAATTCAGCTATGGAGTATTACTTTACTCAACAGTATGTCATGTGGACCAAATGGTGTGGAAGTTGAGTGTGGACATTGGGGTTGGGTAAATGCTAGATCGGATCCGCTAGACATGACGGCAGCAGCTCCAGGGCTGAACTGCAGTTCCTCGAGTGGTCTCAGGCTAGTCAATCCTCACAGACCCCCATGTTAAAAAATCCAAACTTCACAGCAGAAATAAACATGCTTACAGCCTGGTACAAAAAACAATGGTTTTAGTCTCTATAGCTATTTTTCTCCTTCATGACAACTGTACAGGGAATGAATGTTTTTTTTACAAATAACCTGTTTAATTATATTAAGGCTTAAAGCTGTGTAATGTTACTATCTACACACTAAGGTGTTTGGGTGCTTAACCAAGTATCCTGCATCATATATACATGTCTGGCATTTGTGGCAAAGCAAGGAAGGAAAATCAGTGAGAAGTGATGATTTTAACTGTGCATAGACCTCCTGCCTCGATAGACCTATACTGTATGCACTAAGCGGCGTCCCAAAATGGCGGCTGCGTCGACGTATCACTCTAATGAACAGCATCTGGTCAATGTGGATCTACGTATATAAACCTATTAGTGTTTGCTACTATAGCTACAGAATATTCAAGTGAAAACCAACTGCAGGTAACAGAATAGTTACTAAGGTTATTGGTTACAATTTTAAAGAGGTGATCACTTAAGTATTATGGATTAATCCATGCTACTCTGTGTAGGGAAAATACAGTATTATAGTCTATAATGTACAAGAAAGTCAGAATATTCCTGCCCTTGAGCTGTTTCTGTCGAGTACTAGAAGTGATGATTGAACACTAACACTCATGTACTGCATTGACAGTGACAGCTGAACCAGGAGATTTTCCTTTCTGGTGATTTATAGAGAAGAAGCCTGGGCTGAACACAGTCTCTGCAACATCAACAGAAGGGCAAACATCACTTATGTCAAATGCCAACCAGAATGAGCTTGCCATGCCTGTTTATGATGATGTTGGCTACATTCATATCATGACTCAGCTTTTTGTATAGATTCTTAACTTTGTTAACCTCTATATGGGGCCTGCTAAACAAAACACATCACTGAAGAAATTAAAGCCAGCCCTATAGTGGAGGGATATTATTCAGTTTTCCAGAAGAAAGGAGTTGGTCTCTATGTTTGATGCCTGTTTCTGGGAATGGTGACTTCATCCCAGCAAGTCCTAGTACCTCTAGTCTTTAAGATGTGGAAAGCCAGGGGCATTAAGGTTATTGGAGATCCCTTTCTGCACATCAGCAACAGTTTGATGTACCCAAGGAACACTTCTTTGGGTATTTGCAAATTTTGTCACTTTATTAATAGGCTACTCTCCCTTCTACAATCTATTTGTTCAACCAGCTTGTACAACTTCCAACATAACAGGGAGAGGTAATGTGACTGACTGAATGAATGAATGAATGAATGAATGAATACATAGAACGATGATTGGAAGGAAACTGTTAACTGTATCAACACAATGGCAATAGAGCAAGGGAAACTTGATATTTTTTTAAATGCCATACAGAAAAAGAGAATTATATTAATCTAAATGTAAAATTCATGTATAACCCCCAGAGTTAGATAAGTCCATGCATACCCTTCTCATCTCCGTGCGTGTTGCAACTCTTTCCGACGGCTCCACCGGTAGCTTAGCCTAGCACGGATCCTGAAGGTAATCGGTTCCAACTTCCTATTTACATGTTGTGATTTGTATAGTCACAGCGTGTACAAATAACAAGGTCACATGAGACACAGCCATCTTCTAACCGTATATAAACTGGGAACTATATTCTCAGAAAGGCGAAGCAGTGCTACTTCTGCTACTTGGGCGGAGGAATATGCTTGCAGCACCTGAGAAGCCCCGAGCAGAGAGTAAAAATGCTTCACCTTTCTGAGAATATAGTTCCCAGTTTATATACAGTATAGACTATACAAATCACAACACATAAATAGGAAAATGTTGGCGTTATTTTGTCACTTATTCGGAGCAGTAGGCTAGTTGGAACCGATTACCTTCAGGATCTGTGCTAGGCTAAGCTACTGGTGGAGCCTTTGGAAAGAGTTGCAACACGCACAGAGATGAGAAGGGTATGTATGGACTTATCTAACTCTGGGGGTTATACATGAATTTTACATTTAGATTAACTTTGGGGGATACGGTGAATAAGCTAAAGTCCCAATAAGTTGCCGTGTTCCTTTGAGCAAGGGTTAGGGTTAAGGTTAGGTGCCTTGAAGTCGACGGTCACAGCGCTGCCTTGAAGTCGACGGTGGGGGCTTAAAACGCCATTGAGCGCAGCACTGAGTAGATGAGGAGGAAAGATGTTTAGAGGTGCAGCAAAGAACATTCTGCAGCACACAATGAATAAACTGCAGCTATGGTAGGGGTTGTGACTCTTCACTGGTCTCACGATTCAATTACGATTATCCTGTCGATGATTCAAATCGCTTCAATATCACAATGCATCACAATGCGTCACCTCAATATTATTATATTTATTCTACACATGGTTTTCATTAATAAATGCAAGCAGTCAGATATACAGTGAGGAAAATAAGTATTTGAACACCCTGCTATTTTGCAAGTTCTCCCACTTGGAAATCATGGAGGGGTCTGAAATTGTCATCGTAGGTGCATGTCCACTGTGAGAGACATAATCTAAAAAAAAAAAAAATAATCCAGAAATAACAATGTATGATTTTTTAACTATTTATTTGTATGATACAGCTGCAAATAAGTATTTGAACACCTGTCTATCAGCTAGAATTCTGACCCTCAAAGACCTGTTAGTCTGCCTTTAAAATGTCCACCTCCACTCCATTTATTATCCTAAATTAGATGTACCTGTTTGAGGTTGTTAGCTGCATAAAGACACCTGTCCACCCCATACAATCAGTAAGAATCCAACTACTAACATGGCCAAGACCAAAGAGCTGTCCAAAGACACTAGAGACAAAATTGTGCACCTCCACAAGGCTGGAAAGGGCTACGGGGAAATTGCCAAGCAGCTTGGTGAAAAAAGGTCCACTGTTGGAGCAATCATTAGAAAATGGAAGAAGCTAAACATGACTGTCAATCTCCCTCGGACTGGGGCTCCATGCAAGATCTCACCTCGTGGGGTCTCAATGATCCTAAGAAAGGTGAGAAATCAGCCCAGGACTACACGGGAGGAGCTGGTCAATGACCTGAAAAGAGCTTGGACCACCGTTTCCAAGGTTACTGTTGGTAATACACTAAGACGTCATGGTTTGAAATCATGCATGGCACGGAAGGTTCCCCTGCTTAAACCAGCACATGTCAAGGCCCGTCTTAAGTTTGCCAATGACCATTTGGATGATCCAGAGGAGTCATGGGAGAAAGTCATGTGGTCAGATGACACCAAAACAGAACTTTTTGGTCATAATTCCACTAACCGTGTTTGGAGGAAGAAGAATGATGAGTACCATCCCAAGAACACCATCCCTACTGTGAAGCATGGGGGTGGTAGCATCATGCTTTGGGGGTGTTTTTCTGCACATGGGACAGGGTAACTGCACTGTATTAAGGAGAGGATGACCGGGGCCATGTATTGCGAGATTTTGGGGAACAACCTCCTTCCCTCAGTTAGAGCATTGAAGATGGGTCGAGGCTGGGTCTTCCAACATGACAATGACCCGAAGCACACAGCCAGGATAACCAAGGAGTGGCTCTGTAAGAAGCATATCAAGGTTCTGGCGTGGCCTAGCCAGTCTCCAGACCTAAACCCAATAGAGAGTCTTTGGAGGGAGCTCAAACTCCGTGTTTCTCAGCGACAGCCCAGAAACCTGACTGATCTAGAGAAGATCTGTGTGGAGGAGTGGGCCAAACTTCCTCCTGCAGTGTGTGCAAACCTGGTGAAAAACTACAGGAAACGTTTGACCTCTGTAATTGCAAACAAAGGCTACTGTACCAAATATTAACATTGATTTTCTCAGGTGTTCAAATATTTATTTGCAGCTGTATCATACAAATAAATAGTTAAAAAATCATACATTGTGATTTCTGGATTTTTGTTTTTAGATTATGTCTCTCACAGTGGACATGCACCTACGATGACAATTTCAGACCCCTCCATGATTTCCAAGTGGGAGAACTTGCAAAATAGCAGGGTGTTCAAATACTTATTTTCCTCACTGTATATGAAATCTTGTACCTGCTCTTAAAATAGACGCTTCCTGAATGAAGCAGAGTCTGAACACAATAGACAACTGACAAAAGGCAGAAACTAAAAAAGCAGCGACCGGAAAATCAACAAGTAACATCAGTAGGCAATAAATCGATTATGGTCCGTCACTGCATCGATGCAGAATCATCGTGGTCCGCATCACGATGCAATGATTTATTTCAACATCCCTAAGCTATGGCACTAAAAAAAATGTCCTTTAAGAGGAGCGTGTGACATCTTGGTTAATCCTGTTTGCTTTTAATTTCAGAGTTTTAAATAATTTAATTGTTATCACTGTTGAACTAATGGTTGACAGTTGGGGAAATAGCCTGAGTGCTATTTTGAGCAACAGTCACTTCAGTCGCTTTGTGGCAACAGTGTGGTAATGGAGCTCAAGACATGTAGCATTAATTAAATAACATTATGCTTTCTATGTGCTTCTGACTCATATGTCACTGGAGGAGGAATATATGGTTAGTGGGGAAGAGAGATGCTGCAAAGTCTGGTTTAAAAAAAAAAAGTTATCATTCAGAAATTAAACTGAGTAATTATTTCTGTTCTGGCCTTTTCACCGTGTGCTAATAGCAGCTGTCACAGAATGCTACGCAGTGTTGGGAATTTTATTTTTTCATTGTATCCGCTAATGAGTTAAAGAGGGACTTTGATCTCACACTGTAGATTCCCCGCAAAATATTAAAATGCTAATTACTTAAAGGGAAACTGTTACTATAAGTATCAGAGAGCATTTTCATAATATTCAGACAGAGCAATTGGTGAGATTAATTCTGAGCTAAAGTATCCAGATGGTGGGCTTAAAAGGAGCAGTTTGTGGATTTTCAACCTTAATTCCTCATGTTAGTCATACGGATTGCATATCTACAATATCCACAGCTCCTGCCTCACATTTATTTATCCACCTGTAGTAATTTACTTTCAACCTCCATTGGCATATTGGATGCCTGAACAGAGTAGATAGTTTAAGAAGTGCAAGGGGGAGGGGGGGGATTTGGCAGTTTGCAGAACTGCATTTCAGACAGCCATGCTATTTCCAGGCATGCAGCGGACATTAGGGATTCCTACACTTTTAATAACATGTTGTCAGAGTCAAAGCAGATTTGCTTAAGCTACAGTCCACCACAAAGTGAATGAACCTAGGTGCAGCAGAGGCGATGAGACTGGGATGTCAAATGTGGTTGACTATTTCAGATTTTTTAAGCTGCAGTGTTCAAACCCAGCATCCATTTCAACAAGTGTGAAAATATACTTATTCCTTTTCTGTCTGCATGTTAAGTAAAAAGTATATATATAAAAATAATCTGAATCAGAAATCAGAACTTCTAAAGCTTCTCAGTTGTATCTTGTTTAATCTGTACGTAAACACAAATGTAAAAACTAGTTGGGGTTTTAGGGGGAGTTAGGCCTACATGCTGTTACTATTTCTTAGTGAACAACAATTGGGCATAGTGACTCCCCACAGTCTTGTCATCAAGGTGAGGTTGCCAGGCAACCAGCGCTATAGAGTTGCTATGTTGGAGGAGCAGCTGGTGCAAGACGTATTTTTGCCCACTCGAAAGTCCCATTTCAAATGTTTTCTTCTTCTTTCTTGTCAAGAAATTGTTACACCGCACAAATCTCCCTAAAACCACCAATTGTCATTTTTAGATCATTGTTTATGTGCTGATCAAACATACTGTATGAGCTACATTGTGCTAATTAGTACGCTTTAGAGGTCTTGGAAGGCAGATTTTTAAACCATGAAGACCCAGGCCAGCCGTTTTCCCCTGCGTCCAGGCTTTATGCAAAGCTAGGCTAATTGCCTCCCCACTGTAACTCCAGACTTAATGTGCAGACATGACAGTGGTGTCAATCTTCTCATCTAACCCTCTGAAAGATCATTTAGATCATTTACTAAATGTTTAACCATTCCTTTAAGAAGTGCATGGTAAATTAACTCCTGAGACCAAAAGCAGTCGTGTTAGTGACTATACTGGTGTAAATCTTTTTATCCTTTTGCCTTTTCTCTGTTCATCGCCACTTACTGACTGTCCCCCTATAACTTGCTATTTCCACATATCTTCGATCTCCTTGTGAATTTTCTTTTTTGTTTTTTTTCTGTCCTTTAGAGCTGCCCCATATTTTGTTGTGTATGTATATGTATGTGTACTGATGTGCTGTGTATATTTAGGTTTTGTTTATGCTTTTGTTTCTTCTGTTAAAGCAACACTATGTAACTTTTCCCGCTTCAGTACCCCTACAGGTTGTCTCATTGGAACTACAGCATGCGCTAAAAGTTACAAAGTGTTGCTTTGAAGCATTTTGTAAGCTGTTGTTTGTAAAAGTGCTATACAAAATAAAGTTATAAAGGCAACCAACTCACTCAATTTCCTGTTAGATTAAGAACTTCTCCTTAAGTTGAGCACCACTTCTTTTAAGCCATATAAGTTATAAACTTTGTTTACTGCTTAAAGCTTTGCTTACTCAAAGAAGTTATTCTGTCCTTGGCTGTGGGAAGCCGTATGCCCTATTACTCTTCTTTAACGAGAATGGAAATTGGTTGAGTTCTTGGATCCTCAGACACTGTTTGGCAACACCTCTGACCACATCTGGTCCTCTGACAAGAATGCCAGCTATCTTGAATAATAACCTGTGAATCACTATCTCATAGTATGACTCACAGAGGAGAGACGGAGCTGTGGGAGATAGTGTCTACTGTGTAATTGTTTATGATTTCAGTTTATAGACAGAAAAGAAGAACAAAAAAATCTATTCACGTCCACCAACAATTGCATAGCACATGAATATCTTTAATTTGTCCTTTCCTCAAAGTGCCTCCCAGGGCTGCAGCACATGGCAGACGCTACACACTTTCATCTTGTCACGTTTGCTCATTATGGGAGAGCAACACACCAGCTGTGGCTGGATTCCCTCTCTCACCCAAGGCTGTACCGACTCGCCTGCGTCTCCCTCCTCAATCACGCAAAACAAATGAAGAAGCATTTCCTCGCAAACGAACAAGGAAAAGAGAGAGAGAGAGAGAGAGAGAGAGAGAGAGAGAGAGAGAAAACAACAAAACCTAGAACAGTGTCAGGTGAATAAATGATATAATCACGGGTAACAAATTTCTCCTGGCCCTTGGGCTTGGAGCCAGTGTATTTCTCACGGTATTATGATTGCTGGTGCAGAGAGAGCAGACATGCTCCTCTGATATATTTCCTCCTCAGTGAGGGTGCTGGCCAGGGTGGATCACAGAGGGTTTAATAAAAAGCAGAGAGTAATGAGAAGATGGATGGAATCAAGGCCTCCAGATAGGTAGCATTCATATTCAAGGGCAAAAGAAAAGTTAAACTCTGTCTCTTTAAGTTTATGAATGGAACATCTGGTTATAGATAGACATGTCAGCAGTCGTCATTTCATTCTCACTATGATGGTTCAGTATTCAGAATCGCACTGAAGAATTCAATCATAAAAGTATACATAAACATATTGTGAGAAGAATATATTGCACTCTAAAGTGTTTTAGAATTTGTTTTACAGAATATACCTGTGGAATATATTCAAGCAGAAGAGCACTTCTGACATGAAGTCTGATGAAGTCTGAGATTCAACAAGTGTTTTTCTACTTTTGCTGATGAATAACATGCACTTCATTTGCCAGAACAATGTGGACATCAGACAAAAGCAGAGGCAAGACTGCTTGTCGATCACTGCTGTGAAAGAGCTTACAAAAATCGTGCAGAATTGCTGTTACGGTCTATTATACCACAATCTGTTCATATTCTGTGTGTTTAAAGGTGCTCTAATCAAATGTTTCATGTTGATAATGGAAATAATTACTATGTTTAATGTGTAAGGTGCCGCTCGTAGTGATGAACCCACAGATATGTGACCCAATTGTGCATATCCCCTGAGGCCCACAACCCAGAGATGGGGACTCATAACGCAGACTTGAGATGCGGAACTCATGATCAATCTTTATTTTTAGTAAATGTCTGAAGTTCCCCTCCCTGGTTAACCTATAACCTACCTACGAAACACGTTATACGTAACGTATCTGCTGCCCGCGGCCACACATAAGAGAGGACAACAAACAAACATGTTAACGGAACTGGCACCTGCTGTGCTATTAAGCTTGCATAAAGCTTTGGCTTTGAAAACTTCATACAAAAAGGCCCAAACAAAAGAAGTGCTGAATGCAAAATATGTGGTATCAAGATAAAGGATTCTGGCTCAACCACATCTCATTTTATCAGGCACCTGTAAATGCACCTTGATAGGTTAGCAAACATGTTTAGCTTAGCATTGGCCATCTAGCGTCCAACAATCTACTGTAGCTTGCTTCTTGCTGTTGCTATGACCTACAGGAGGTTAACTCACAGACTTTACTTGGACTCTAGCTCAAAGACTTGAGCATCTCTGCCACAACCTCACTGTATTCATTTAGTCACTCTACTCTCATCAGCATCATTTTCAGCCGCTGCAGGACTTCCATTCGCCAGGTGTTCCAAAACACGACTTTAAACGAATGCTATTGTCGCTCTGTGTTTTGCTCAAGGTATAAATAAGACACTGTTTGTGAACTTATTTGCTGTAGGTTATAATATGTCAATGTTGTGTTGACAGCTTGTTGTGTTGCCCCCAAGTGGCAATTAATGCAGGTTTAAAGTTCATCGTAATTTTATGGTTAAGTTTTAGTAATATTAAGTTTTAGTAATTTAGTAATATTAGCAAAAGTGTATATTTTCAATGTATATACAAAAGACAATTTCAACCTAAGAAGAGCCATTTTTTGGGGGGGAATTTGGTCGAAACTGAAACAACTTGTCAATGAATCGCTTAGTCAGTTGAGAGAATGTGCTGCTTTTCTTTGTCCTAAATCACCTAAATTAAATATATATAAGTTTTGGACATGACTGGACAAAACAAACAATATAGAAAGATCACCTTGGGCAACGGGAAATTCTGATGGGCATTATTTCACTATATTTTGACATTTCACGAACTAAAAAGTAATCATTAGTTTCAGCCCTAATTAGCCCTAACACCAAAAACCAAACAGAAGATTGAATAAAAGATCAGCAAAAGATAACCCCGATTGCATTTTCACTCATATTTTTTAAGTTAAATGCTGACTGCTACAAATTTGCAGTCATGTAGAAGACCCGTTATTATGTTTCAATCTTATTTTCTCATTATACCCTTCCCTTGGTGTATGTCCTGAGGTTAATTTCTTTTATGGCGAAGAGTCAGCCCCCTAAAACACCTGCTGAATAAATGACAGCAGTGACTGTTGTTTTTAATGAGTTGAAACATACTGTATACCAGTGGTTTTGAACAGGATTGTAATTTGAGTGCAAAGGTGTGGATATCTAATATTACAAGCTTCTTTCTTTATAGTATACATAGTGATTTTAGTATTATTATTGTTTATACATTCATAGAACTGACTGCCAGACTACTATAATACGTCATTACATGCATGGTCTTTTATTTTTAGAAAAGCAGAGTTGTTTTAATATAAAAGATAATGCGACAGGAATTGGATTATTATATTCTACCGTTTTATTTAGGAATTACTTTTAAAACAAGAAAAGGCGACCACAATTGCCTATTACTGCACGTCCAAGTCTGAATTGGAGGACAAATTACCATTACACAATTCATATTTGTTTTCATTGGTCCATCAAAATGTTCCCCCCCCTCACAGAATCCATTAGGCACATTTAACATGTGGAAGATAATATTGGCTTATGAAGTTGAGGTTGCAATGATAAACCCCAGTGCAGTTTTAATAGTGTGACTGAAAAGCTAGACAACAATTATGATACCTGCAATATTTAACATTAAGTATTCTTCCAGTACCTAATCTATGTTCTGATGTATTTTTTGCATATACACAAAGAATACCTGTGCTAGTGCTGTGTCACTGCGAGGAAGTAAGGGATGTCTAATCAGATTATGAACCATCTCCGTGTCCTTTCAACCTGCAACAGACGTAGACATGTCCAGGAGAATCAGTTCTTCATTTCAGCCATTGGGCCTGAAGCCCCTTTCATCTTATTGTCTGATGAAATATACACCTTCAAAAGGCTCACATATTTCCATCAAGGAGAAACTGGGGTTCAAGGAAATGAAAAGAAACGGTCTCTTATTAGGAAATGGTGGTTCCACAAAACATTGGCCACATTGTGTTGTATACAGTACTGCGTGTTCTGGGATAAAAGCACAAAAAAAGCTCTTCTCAGATACAAGACGTTCAATACACCTGATGCCTGAAGGAACCAAATTTAATCTGCCAGAGTGAACATAATCTAATTATACAAAGACAGTGTTTGTGCTGTATCTTTCTATTTATCTCTTCCTTACAGGTCTGTGTGGTGGTTAAAACGATACATGCATAGACAGTCATTTTATTTATATAGCTACAATGTTAGAAAGAGTTTAGCTTTCCAGTTGAGATAAAGTCAAAATGTTTCCTGTGAGTTTTAACACATTACAGCCTAAAGATGCCATATCTGGTCTACTTGATGGAGCTCAAGGCAGAACAGACACTAATGGGCTAGGGGTAATGCATTCCTGAGGTCATTCAATTAACATCCCCGGTTGATGTCTGCTGGCGATTCCAGCTCGCCGTGGGAAGACAAAAAGATGTTGTCTAATCTCTTCTTTCGTTCCAGCCAAGAGTTATTTTTAAAGATGTCTTGCTTGATGTTCTTACTGCCAAATAATTTGGGTGTTTTCCATTTCATAATATTCATACAAAAAACACAAATTTTAAAAATGACAAAACAGATCAATATATTTAGGCCGTTTGGGAGCAACGGAACAAGCTGTAAATACTAGAGCTGCGACAATTAGTCGATTACAGAATAACAATGACAGAAAATGAATCTGCGACTATTTCTGATCAAATAATCCTTTCACTCAAAAAGTTAAAAAAATAGCTAATTCCATCTTCTTTAATGTGAGAATGTAATGCTTTTCTTTGTCATACATGATAGTAAATTAAACAGCTTTGGATTTTTGGACTGGAAAAACTTTTAAAAAAGGACCGCTTTTGAATACTTACTGAAATAACAGTATGAAATTAAAACTACTGTTTATGCCTAGGGCTGCACAATTAATCGCAATTTTATCAAAATCGCAATATGGACTCGTGCAATATCCAAATCTCAGGGGGGTGCAATATTTGTTAATGGAAAAATGTGTGTCAAACCAAACCATTCTGAATAAAGTATTGTGGTGCTGCAGAGACGTCCTGGGCCTACAAATCGTATCCTAAGACTAAAGAAAAAAAATCTTTGTTTGGTATATATTCTTGCAAAAATCACACTACTGGTTATTGACTATAATACATTTTTATTTGTGTTTCAATGAAAATGAGAATGATGATCAAAAATGTATCATTCCCTCCAATATCGTGAATCATACGTCAGTCAAAATAATCGCTATTTGACATTTTCCTCATATCGTGCAGCCCCATTTACACCCATGCCATGGCTGCATGATGACACACTATTTTGTGCTGCTTATGTGCAAGACCGGAGAGGATGGAGGGCAGAGATGGAGCCCAGACCTCCCAGCTCAGAGAGAAGCTATAGTGGCATGTCACTCCAGATAATTAGTGCTTACACTGGGGGAATGAGACTTTAATCAGCAGAGTTCTGTGTTGACCATCAGTGTTCAGCGTTCCACAGAGTACCATTAGTCTGTTAATGAAGTCACTGACCCTCCAGCATGTTGGCTAAAGGCAACAAGAGTATGCACATTCATTGAGACACACTCCAAATGATTTTAGTGATTGCCTCACTTTTCTTGTAGCAGGTCAAAGTTTTCACTTGTGAATTCTGTGATTTCTTAACATTAAATAGATGGACTGAAATAAAACCTTGTACCGATACTCATTGTGCCTAGATGATTTAGTAATCCTCTGACTAGCGCTACAATGAGGGTGCCATGTGTGGTTTTGAGTGAAATACTGTATCTCAACAACTTTTAGATGGATTGCCATGACATTTGGTACAAACATTCATGTTCCCGTCAAGATGAATTGTAATAAATTTGTTGATCCCCCGACCTTTTATAGCGGCATCATCAAGTCAAAATTTCAATTTGATCCAATACTTTGGTTTATGACCAAATACCTGCAAAACTAATGACATTCACATCAACCAGAGCTGTACTTCTGTGTTTTGTGCATATTAGCAAATGGAACTAAGATGTGTTAGCATTTAGCTTAAAGCACCACTGTGTCTAAGTACAACCTTTGAGAGCCATTACCCAGTCCCTCCAGGATTTTGGCCTTCTTTTGAGATTGTTGCGGCCCAAAATGCCTGATTTCGTGGCAGCTTTTGTAAAAAAATCGCAATAAAAGTTGCGATGTCTTTTGTATGTTTGTTGCAATGAAGTTGTAAGAGACAATGAAAGTTGCGATTATTTTTTTGTATAGTTCTTTAAAAATAAAAAGGAATCTTGTTTTGGAGAGAATAAAATTACTTTGAGCTGAGATTTCCTAGTAACTTTACAAAAAAGGCTCAGGATGCTGCAAATATTAGTATAATATGAAAATGGTTAGTGGATTTAAGACAAAAAATTATAATTTATTGAATGAATCAAATTTTAACATATGTGTCAGTGGCTTGTTGATCTATACATTGTTAGTTCATTTCATAACCTAGCCTGGGACACACATTCATACGGTTTAATAAAGTACTTATTGGACTTTAACTTATCATTGCACTTACAATAACGAGCATAGCTGTCCTCAATTTAGGTCATTGTGTCGTCTCATCTCCGTTTTTCCTGCATCTACCGTGTGTGTGTGTGTGTGTGTGTGTGTGTGTGTGTGTGTGTGTGTGTGTGTGTGTGTGTGTGTGTGTGTGTGTGTGTGTGTGTGTGTGTGTTCTCGTTTAACTGTATTCGTGGCGTCCAAAAACCAGGAGTCCAGTATACTTGTGGGGTCCGACCAGCTTTGTGGGGCCCAAAATGCTGGACCCCACAAGGTTAAAGGTCTGTTTGAGGGTTAAGACTTGGTTTTAGGATTAGGGTTAGAATTAAAATTCTCCGCCTCTTAAAAGCAGGTGTAAACCATCTGCAAGCAGGTTTCCTCGCATAAGCCTCCTGGTGAAATTGCAGCAGTAATCCAAGCAAGACGAAGATAGGCCAAGGAAACGAGCTGAAAGGATTTTTGCCACATGGATCACACTTTTTCAGTTGAGTGAACACGAAATCATTAAGCGTTACAGATTAAGCAGCCATGCAATATTACAGTTACTGGAAGAAATCAAAGATGACATCGAACCTCAGATTCAGCGTTCACATTCCATTCCAGCAGTTGTTAAACTCCTCGCTATATTACAAATATTGGCATCAGGATCATTTCAAACAGTCATCGCATCAGCAGTGGGAATACCGCAGTCTGCACTCAGCCGTATCATAGCACAAGTACTGAACGCTTTGGTACAGCGCAATTTACGGTATAGTGGGCGGAGAAAGGCGCTGACTACCCGATGAACTACAGGTTTGGTAAATACAATGTAAGCTGAAGTATCACAGCGTGCGCTTTCTGCGGGTTGGCCATGGTGCTGATAGCGCTACATTCGCAAATGTACGTACATCTGGCCCATCTGGTCTGTTTTTTTCTTTTACATCCAATGGCAAAAAATGTAATTCTTGCTTTCTACAATATCTGTACATGACAACTCAGATGGGTAAGGATAGGGAAAGTTTGTGGTTATGGTTAATAATGAGGCAAACATTAATTGCAGGTTTGTGACAGGATGCAAACCTGGGTCTTCTGCACGAAAATCTGCCATGTTACGCACCCATCCATCACCCACACTACGACCTGCATTGGAATTATGGTTAGGTGTGGATTTGTCAATATGAACGCAACTCCTCAGGATACGGAGTTGTGTGCTACTGAAAAATACTGACATGCAGTGCAGATCGTTGATTACAGTCTCACTTTAACAAAGACAATCACAGATAGAGAGAAAAACCAAGACAGGACTTTTGAGAGGGACACATCCTCCAACTTCAAGTTTGTTTGTTGGCATTAAATGCAGAGCTTGTGGATAGGATGTGGTCATGATGGCAGCTGTGTGAATCGGAGAATGCCAAGCCATCACTCTCCTTTTGAAGCCAAGTGTGAAATGGGCTTTAAATCATTTCTACCCCAAGCAGTCACATTATTGATGGCAGCCTCTGAATCCCATGAAAGAGGAAGTCTTATCGGTTTAGCACAAATGCTGCAAATTAGTTAAGTAATTATTATGGCTTTAGCTTTATAAATGCAGAAAACCACAAATCCTCTCAAATGCACGGGAATTAAATATTTTAGGAATGCCTTGGTGAATGGAACAGACCAGAGGGCACCTTCCACAATCCAGCCTGACTCATGTGAAATTTATCTCTTCGTTTCTACAGTACAAGAACAAAACACTGTGAGCACCCCCCTCTCAATTCATTATAAGAGGCGGTTTCATTTTGTGATATTGTTTCATTAGACACAAATGGATGGAGAACAAACAGAAGGCAACTTTTATGTGTCATTGACGCCAGGAGCCTTCATGTATGATTTACTGCTTCATCGCTAAAAGAGAAAAAAAAAACTAGCTTCTTCTAGACTTGTAAAGAACAACATGCCAGACTTAGCTGGGGTACAGTTAGCCTAAACTGAGATTTGGGGCAGCACTCACGGGACTGGATGACCTGCTCCAATCTAGATCGTTTCCCATTTGAGTCTCACTGACGTTCAGTTTGTTCGAGCTGTGCAGAGGTTCTGTGCAGCAGCAACGAGAGGGCAACATCACGGGTGTATTGCTTCTTTGATTACAGGTGCTGGACAAGTATCATAGCACTATCACACCTGTGGGGCGCTGCCAGGTTCAGTGCCAGCCCAGGATGGTGTACCATCAGCCCCCAGCAGCTACAATTCATCTTCCCTTTGTGTTTTTCCCTGGGAGATACAAAATGACATCGTTCCCACTCTCATCTCATCTCATTCTCCGGAAGCTGTCTGCGCTGTGATGAATCATTTCATCTTCTGTTCATTGCTGGATGGGGGAGAGACAGAGCAGCAGGCGTTTCCAAGCCAAACGTATTGCATACTCATTTTCACAAGCCTTAGACAGTGAATCAAAACATCTAATATTAACATTTCCTATCTGCACAAAAGATGATTATGGGCCCATCACCGCCGCCCTATAGCTGTACACTCATACTCAATGTTTCCATATTATCTTCCTATATTCTAATATTGTAAATTATGACAATCCCTTCTTTTTTTAGTCTTTAAAACAAAAAAAAGTGTAAGAAATGGATTAAACTACAGTATGTGTTATCTGCTCTAACGTAAACTGCAATTGTTAGCATGTCTGGCTAACTAGCTTACTGCCTAGTAACTGAGCGTTACAGAATTAGCCCATCATTAGCTGTATATTGGTTTGTGGGGTTACATTATAAAAAATCCGCAATTATGACTAATTGGATTTATAAGTTTACACTCAAACATGCCTAGCCAACATTCCCGACTAAATATTTGTAGTTTAATTAAACTAAAAATATGAACAAGTATGTAAGATAAGTAGTGCAACAGTGTTTTTGCAAAATAATCTGATCTAAACCTGTTCCTTAACACAGATTTACCCTAGGGCTAACTATCTCTACACTGCAATACAAGAACAATGCTCCTTTATTTCCATGTCTTCTACATGGATCATCAACTGGTGAGAATGCTGACTTGTTGCCTGGGATATGTAGCTTTAGCCTTAGTCTTTCAGGATTATATAATTTATGTAGTCATCAATTGCATTTGAAGACCCTTGAACAGAATTCTCATTTTAAAAACATCAGCTGGATAAACCGTTTCCATCCAACTAGAGTCAACATTTGTTTAATTAGCTACCTAGCTAGAGGTCATCGGCTAGCAACAGTTGTCATTTGAGCTGGCAATAAAACAACAATCGCTAGCTAGAAACGAGAAGCCTGCTTTCGTCCACCTGATATCAAGGACCCATTGTTTCAAAAATTACAAAACATTTGTAGTTGTGAAGATTGGAAAGCTTGACATGCATAGCAACAGTGACTGAGTTGGCAGGGGCTTAGCAAACCGTGAATTGGCAGTCCACATAGTCATATTTTAATCTGTCTAAAGTTAAACATTTGCCATCTAGATGTGTGCATGTGTGTCAAGACACCACCATCATACAATTTAATTCTAACCATAGACTGTATATTAATGGACAACGCATCCGGTTCGGCGAAGTGCTGCAAATGCGGAAGTGCCTTAAACCTGCATTCTATCTGAATTCCAGCAGGGGGCGACACGTGCAGTTGCAAAAAGGAGGTCGGTTTCTGTATAAGTTTATGAGAAAGTGACCCACTTCTCACTTGATTTATTACCTCAGTAAACATTTTCATAATGACTTTATGGTCTCAATCGCTAGTTTTAAGTCTTCTGCAACACAGAATGATGTTCATTTTTTGAATTATACTCTTGTTGATTTCAAAATCGGCGATAAAGCGGGGGGTGTTTTAGGGCGTGGCTATGATGTGATTGCCAGTGAAAGTGTGTAACGTAATGTAGAGTGTAAGCAGCTCCTCCCTCACTCTTCCCTCTCGTCTAAAATCATCATATCCGCAACCAGGATGTCTGCGCCCGTAACGGCAAACTCGACGACTCATAGCAGATCTCCATAAACCAATGGGTGACGTCACACATGCGCTGTCCATTAATATACAGTCTATGATTCGAACACAGGGCCTCGTGGTTTTGCTGCAGCTGCTCTTCCTCTGCCCTTTCTCTGACACAAACAATGACATGACAAGCTCTTATTAGGAAAGCTTTGCAGTGTAATGGGTTCAGCTCTGTCCATCACAAAACAAAAAAAAGTGCTAAAGTGCTTTATTATACTGTGGACCAACAGAGACCTGGGCAAAGATGCATTGCGTTGTTAATCTGCAGTTGCAATCACCACCCCTTCGTACAGCCAAATGTATTTTTTTTTTTTTTATACAAAAATCACCTTCAGTCCTTCCCCTTACTGTACATTCTCTCTTTTTTTAAGATTATTTTTTGGCCATTTCAGGCCTTTATTTATATAGGACAGCTGAAGACATGAAGGGGGAGAGAGAGAGGGGGAACGACATGCAGCAAAGGGCTGCAGGTCGTAGTCGAACCTGCAGCAGCTGTGTCGAGGAGTACACATCTATATATG
Organism: Zingel zingel; assembly: GCA_023566125.1. NCBI lineage: Eukaryota > Metazoa > Chordata > Actinopteri > Perciformes > Percidae > Zingel > Zingel zingel. The sequence continues at coordinate 16,889,866 of CM042317.1, forward strand.
GGCGCTCGCTCAACAAGGACGCCCCCCCCCCTTACTGTACATTTCAGAGGAAGACTATTACCTATGGTGGGTGGTGATTGTGCAAAATGGATGTGCATATCTCAATTGTGAGTGCAGCTGTGCTTCTTGATTGATATAGATGTGTAGGCTGCATACGTGGGGATTGCAATTTTCACCCTGTCTCTGCTGTAAGGGGCTATTTTCAATCACAGCTTCCAATCAGCCCACAGTTATATGCAATGCAGACCTAGACATCTAGTCCTAGTTGTGTGCTCCATGGGCTGTTAATGGACCTTAAGATCATCTCTGAGAAACATGTTGCTCGAAGTCAAACATAAGATGACATTAGTTCAGGTGTTCATTCACTGTGAATAAAAGGCTTTGAAGCCCCTGATTCTTCTTGTGCATTACTGAAAGACTCCGCGAGTTGATAGCAATATGAAGCATCTGTCTGATTACATTATCTACAGCTAAATGATCTTTGTTTCACAGCATGTCTGTTGGCTACCCATAGTTAGATTTTTTGTATTATTTGAAAGAAAATATCAGGCGATAAATGCACTTTAAATGTAACTGTCATTCATTTTAGTGGCGCCTTTTAAATACAATTCAATGTTCAATTTGTTCCATAAATGAATGTTTCCTTTCATTTGCTTTAAATTCAACACGCAATTTGTTGTATTTGAACAGAACACTGAAAGCAGCAGAAATTAAAGTACATATTAAAGTACACTTTAATGTTTATTTATCGCAAGTAATAACATCGCAATATTCTACGTAATCGCATATTGCAAATTTTCCTCATAATGTGCAGCCCTAATATATATATATATATATATATATATATATATATATATATATATATATATATATATATATATATATATATATATATATATATATATAAATAATTGTGGATTTGGAGAATCCACAATGAATCCACAAGTGACACCCCTACTCAGAACCCAAACTGACGTCTTCAAAATGTCTTGTTTTGTCCGACCAACAGTCCACAACCTAAAATATATTCAGTTAATGATATATGACAAAGAAAGCAGGTAATTCTCATATTGGAAAAGCTGGAAGTAGCAGTGTTTGGAATTTTTCCTTGAAAACTTACTGAAACAATTGATTACCAAAAGCATTGCTGGGGATGTTGGCAGCACAAGATGTTTTCATGTCATACACTTGGTTTATTGCCAGAGTTAGAAATTATACACGACTGAATCAGTGGTTTTGACATGCAGGAGTTGCACATTTATTTACATATTTGAAGTTGCTTCGTCCCATCGAGCACAGCACAAACACAGTAAATAATTTACTGCAATGTCCTTAACTGTATGGTACATCTGCTGTTGTGGGGAACAGAGTTGCAAATTGTGGTAGACAGATGTTGTTATGTGTATATGAATAGCTTTATGGGTCTTTTATTAACTGTGTATGGAGATAAAAGTAAAAACACAATTGTGTGCATTTGTGCTGCTGCCTCATCCAATATCTTACATATCTGACAAACAAAGACGAGTAAAATGAAAACTCACCACCATTATCTGAATACATCAGGATCACAGTCTCATCATTACTATAACAGAGGAGTAATTAAGGAGTTCTGACTGGTGATACATCACAACTCCGCAGAAATTACACCTGGAGGTGGATAAATTGTTTCTCTGTCACACACAAACATGCTTCTCTGTGAGAGAGTACTATATGTTTGTATGAAAACACAAATTGAAACTGAGACTGTTTCATCAGAGCGGCTGCACTTTGCTGATAAGAATGTATAATTGTGATATGGAAGCCAACAAATTGTTCAGGACAGAGCTTGAGAGCAGGCTAGCCACCGGGACACCAGAAAAAAGCAAACAGATGACCATGCAGGCAATCACTGTCATTTTAAATGCTCCCTCTTCTTTTAAGAGCCTGTGTTATATTGTCACGCCATAAAGGAAATAGCAAGAATCCTTCAAGTCGTCTTTTTAGATTGTGGGGGGAAACCAACAGTTCATCTAAACGGCTGTAAATCTGTGCGCTTGTCGTTATGTAGGTAACATCTTTTTCTAATGGGTGTAATAGACAATGCTCAGTTCAGCAGACACTACTGCCAGGAAACTGCAGTATAGGTATAATGACTTCCACATATTGCATTAAAGTCAATACATTTACTGAGCGTTGTGCTCTCACAATGATGCAGAGCTTATTAAAGACAGCACCGGAAATGTCAGAGTCAGACAGGGGCTCTAAACAGACAAGATCAATGTTGGCTGGATGAAAAAAGTTTATTTATACTTTTGAATCCATTCATCTGCAGCTATTGTTGATTTTGGATGAAAGACAAGTGAGGCAAAAAAAAGGCATGGCGAATTACACAACTTTTTAAGAAGAACCAGGTAACAGGAAAAGCTGCAACTAACAAATAATTTTGTCATTGATTGATCTGCTGATTATTTTCTAGATTAGTGAAATATTGAGCCTTTAGTGGCTACAATGTGACTGAATAGCTGCGTTTCCATATTTGTATGCACATTTTAAAATATCGCATTAGAAAAGCTGGACGGAAACGGCAAATTCGATAAAACTTCCTCAATTGCGCAAACAAGTTTTTACCCTTGCTTGAGGTGGTTTTTGCCTTTGTTGAAAATGACAGTCAGACACATTTAGAGACTAGCTGGTGAACATAAGAGTTCAGCAGCTAAACAGCCAGATGTTTCCTCCAGGAGTTGGCATAGCCCAAAAAACACAGACCACAAGGATACACACAATGTGTAGCTGAGGAACAGTGTATGTAAACAAACTTCTAGAAAATTCCACACGGCACCTTTCATTTTCGGTCATTCAACGGATTAATGAAGCAACTAATTCTTTCATCTCTACACAGATCGTTTCAGAGCTACACTAGGCATTTGTCAAACAGAGTGTTATCCAATGTGTTGACATTTGACAAGTTTTACAGAAACAGACCTGCAGCAAACTTGCACACTATCACACAGGTGTGTTTTATACAGTAGTGGCCTCAAGCAATGGACAGAAACACCAAAAATCAATAAAATCAATATGCATCTACACTTTGAGGTACATAGAACTGAAAATTGGCTTTTTGTGGGGCAGCTTCTAATCAAGTGGATATAAAATGATATCAGACACAATCATTTATGCCTTTTTACTCTCTAAAGTAAACAGACCAAAATATTCTGATGGAACCTGATGAATCAGAGCAGATAAAAATCTAACTTGATGCATGCTAATACAAATAGATGAGATGTCGCTGCATTCGCTGACACAGAAAGTTGTTTTTTTTCTGCAGAGTCAAGCCTCTTAAATGGACCATCAGTGGCTCAGGGACAACGCAATTTGGCTACCTTAAGCCTTTTCATCACAAAACTAATCTCAATGTGCCTCCCATGTGTTTCTTATCTGAAGGGCTTCTTAACTGGCACATCCCTGAATACACAAATCCACAAGGCTGCAATAAGCCAAAGCTGCAGTCATGGCATTAGTGCACCCAGAATTCTTGCACCACTTGTTCAGATTGGAGTAGCAATTCCCATCTCGGCATCTGTTTTGCCTCTCAGTGGATGAATGGAACATTCATATGTGGGTATCCAGCCAACTCCGGGGTCTTTGTAGTGTTTCGGGACAGGCACGAATGTCTCAGCTATGGCATCTTTCCATGGCAGTAGATTTTAATGTTTCCACTAAGGGGAGTAATTGCAGACAGGCATGGCCAGACTGGCAGAACACACACACACACACACACACACACACACACACACACACACACACACACACACACACACACTAATGACAGTGCTAATGGTATCTGCCATCAAAGGCAGGGGAATTAGCCATGAAGGACAACAAATTTCAACATCACAGACACAAGCTTGTTAACTGGGATGTTTAGATGAATGGAGTAAACAAACTTACAGCTATTAATAATGTCAGAGAGGCATAAAGGGAATTGTAGTAATGATGCATTAGGAATGATGTAGAGTAGCTGTCCAATTTTCATGCAAAACAACAGGAATGGGTCGAGAAATAAATAGATTTTCAATCATGTCTGTGTCTTTAAAACTGATGGATGGTGGTGGTGTGACATTTCCACATCACCCTGCCTAGCAAAGCCGTAATTATTTGCAGAGATAGGATGAATCTGGCTTTTCTTTTTTCAGAGCTATGTTCATGCAGGTTTTATTTCTGGGTGTGGAAGGAAAAGAACAGCACTATAAAGTTCAAGTCTGTGGTAAAATACTACAAAAGGGCACTCAGCTCTCACGTAGCCCAGTTCAGCTAAGACTCCAGAGTATGACTATGTGTTTGATCACCATGTTCCCTTTGCTCCCAAGATTGTTTTTGTCAAGTATCTTGTGAGAGCAGCGTAATCAGAGAAGTTTCATGAGTTGCATCTGAGGATGAGCTCAGGCCCGAAGAGAGCGGGGGGTTAAAACTGCTCAAATTAGAAAAGAAAGACTTTGCTCCTCAGTAAGGAGGGTTACACGAAAGAGTTTCCAAGAATAATTGTGTTTGCCTAACGCTGCTTTACTTACAAAAGAAAGTTTAAAACTTCTCCCACCTGTCCTTTGGGAGCAAGTCAGAGGCAGAAGTTTGCCAAAGGTAATATTGTCTTTGGAAGAGGCAGTGAAGATTATGCATTATTCATCACGTCTGGTCAACTTCAAAGGCTAGATGTAAGCAACAGTACGGTATCACTGCTTGAGTGTTATCACCACAGAGACCCTCCATAGGTTTTTGTTCTCCGGGAGCAGCTTAACAAGATGATGTCTTAGGAATTACACGTCAGATCAGAGCTCAGAGCTGAGAGAGAGCACTCGCCCAAGGATTTCCTGATTTCTGTTTTTCCATTTTGATGTTTGACAGCAAATAATCACCCACAAATTGCAATGTTGCACTCAATATAGCACCTACGCCACGCAGCGTGATGTGTTGGGTTTAAGCTCTACCACCGATGGTTAAAGGCACCTTGATTTGAACTTTCACTGACACAAGAATGAATCTGAGCTGTCAAAACTCAAAGCACTGACACATTCGTGTTTCTGTTACACACAAAACAGCAACGTCTTTCACAAGATACACCATAACATACAGATGTGTTAATTTCATCATCTCGTAAAGACTGACAAGTCCCCCTTAGTGTGCAATCAACTTTGATTGCATTGTAAGCGCTCTACCAATTTCGTACAATACACTATGCCCTGATATCGGCGATTCAGTATATTTATGGTAATATAGAAAGAGGCATTACATAGTTTGTCTAACAGAGAGCACAACATGTATCACAATTGTGCAATAAAATGTCCTGCTCACTACATAGCTTGGTCACGATCTTTAACTAAATTTATAGGAATTTGTTTAACTATTATTTATTTTAAGCATCTTTAAAAAGATGCCCTGTGGAGGGTTAAAATGGGTACATTTTTTAACCTGGGCTTGTGGAAAAACTTACCCAAACTCAATGTGCAAGAATTGATTTTATCAAATAGAGACCCAAACCAAAAGGGGGGTAGTGAGACCCGACTAGGATCATTGTGATAAATCTGATCCAAGATGCGGCCGACCCAAAAGAGGCCCACATAGAGAGAGAACAACAACAACTGTGGCAGCAACATTATACTTCAGCAATTAACGAGCACAGTGGCAACACATTTAATATTTCCTTGAACTTTAAAAGTTCACCCTCAGCATCTAACCCTAAAAAAAACATATTGTCCTCCTGCCATGATTATGATGTTCCATGTGATCAGAGCTGAAAGTATAATTATATAGACTAGACTGAATATAATACCTGAATCCTGAGTCTGTTACTAGCAACCAAGTGGGCCAATGAAGACCTCTAAAATGAACAGGGTTTTTCCTGCATAGAGAAACTTTCCCCCCAAAGAGGAAAATCACCAGCACCAAAATAACAAAAAAAAAAATCAATTCAAATCCTTTCTAAATGTGTTTAAGAGCAATTTACCAAACAAACGTTGAACAAGCAGAACATAAATTTGAATATGAGAGCTCAGTTTTATCTCCAGAGTCGGGCTCTACCGGACTCTCCCGGTGATTTATTTAAATATTAATATTATTTTTTAAACCAGTTTTGTTAATTGGGGTTTATTTACTCAAGCATGATATGCATTTGTTTATCAAATTGTCAGAAAGACTAATGGGGATCCAAATAAAGGAGTAAATAAGGTAACACAGACTCCTTGCCTTTACTGTACGCGGACCGATCATACTTACTGCCATGCGTATCCCCCCCCCCCCCCCCCAAAGGCCCATTCTGAGCCAGGAAAACCCCTGAATGAAGATGTGATAGGTAAATACTTAACATAGCAAGGACAAGAGAAACAGGTTGTCAATGGGTCTATCAATGCACTAGAGGTTGTCCTGTTACAGCTCTAGAGATCTAGAGCAGTGGTTCCCAACCTTTTTTCCTTGGCGCCCCCCCTACTCATGTCTAAGAAAAGCTGAGCCCCAAAAACAGACATTTGTATAAATTATATATTCTAGTGTATTATCGTGATTTGTTTAACATGTGCAAATATTTTTATTTACCTCAACCTCAAACCAGATAAAGACTTGCGCACCCCCTGTGATCTTTGCCGCCCCCCTGAGGGGTCCCCGGACCCCGGGTTGGGAACCACTGATCTAGAGTGAGGGAGAGATGTGGAAAGATCAGAACCAGACTCTCAGCAGCTCATCCTGCAGACACAGGCCGAACACTAGTTGAGAAGCAGAGAGAAAAAAGGATAAAGAGAGCTGCTGGGGGCAGTTTGTTAGACTGCAAAGACAGCCGTCTGATTACTTTCTTCCTTAGCTAACGATGACTTTCACAACAGCAGGGGCACAACAAATATCTAACATCCCCGGGGCCTCAACAAGGCCCTGTTGTGCACCCATAAATCAACAAACTATTACCAGACCATAACATGAACTGCTCTGTTTCTTAGTTTCTCACGCCACTGAATATATTATAAAACAAAATATGCACAGCAGATAAAGAAATCTAAAAGGTGCATTGTGATATATGTGTGTAGTTCAGGAGGCATGATAGGGAGGAAGGCTGCGAAACAAATGGACAAAGAAATGTGTGTCCATACAGTTTGTTGAATTTAATTTCACAGGACATAAAGCTAGCCTTTATTAGTTTTTCTCTGACTGTGAAGTGTGCTCTGAAGCTATAGGCCACAGAATACGCCGTACCTTTGAATTATTGAAAATAAACAATAACTACGCTTCCTTTCTATTGTACCTCCATTATAAATAACACTGTAGGAGCCTTGTTGTCATTTTGTCTGCGTCTGTAATGCATGTCAAAAGAAACCACAAGAGCAGTTTTCTTGTTTTCACAAATTGAAAACAAAGACTATTTTTTTTTTTAATCCTCACATCATTAAACCAGAAACTCAAGCAAAAGAAAAACAAGCAGAGGGGGAATGAAAACTTTTCTGATATCTGATGCAGATAGTGTAGATTAAGACTCCGCTTCATTTGCAGTAGTTCCCTTAACTGGGTTGTCTGCCCTAATTGGTGTGGCTGAATAAAACATTTAATGAGTGCCCTGCAGAACAGAAGTGACAAATAATACATTCATAGGCTGTCAGTGGTTTTGTTTGCATTAGGTACTGAGCGGTTTATGTGTCTCTATCTCACATTGTCACTACAATTGATAACCAGCAAAATAAATAGATATCCTGAGGTTGTTTCTACAACTAATGGTAAATGCTTGATTATAATTGCTTTACATTATAATTCAGAATACATACTGTGCGTGTGATTGATTACATGCAATAAATAGGCTGCCTGACGCTAAATGACCATGGACGAAACTGCATCCATCCATTTGCTACATAAGGGGATACAAATCATCCCAACAACCATCCTGAACATCCGTCTTCCCTGCCTTGTTGAATTCCTAAGAGGCAGGATTTAAAAAAAACAAAAAAAAAAAACAGAGGCAGCAGAGATTGTTGAATGGTAGAAAACATTTTTTATAGTGTAGGTATAAAAGACTTATACTGCATCAACCCCGGTCAGCCCATAGCTTTTGCTTGGTTAAGTGGGAAGTAAATGAGACCCAATGGCCTTCAAATGATGCATCTTTCCTGCCTTCAAACTCAGAGGTAAACCAAATTTAGTTTTTAAAAAAGGTCCAATGTGTAGGAATTTCTCCCATCTAGCGTTGAGATCATATATTGCAATCAACTCTCTCTCAACACGCAGTTCAAAGTACGTATTACAGCTACGGTAGCCTTCACGCTTCAAAAAGCCGGTCTCTTGCTCTTTTCAATATCCTTTTTCTTTTTCTGGGCGAAGAAGAAGACTCCTGTTCCTGAAATTTGGATTTTGAATACGTATGGTCCTCCATGTTTCCTTCTTCAAAGTTGCCAGGGCCGGGAAGCTACGATACCCATTAGCAGCATTAACAGCACCTGTGAGTTTATCATGTGACAGCGAAAACACGAAAGGTGGAGCAGTATGTCCTGTATGTCCCTAACGTATTTCAAGATGGCACATGCATATGGAGCGTCTACCCCAGTTCATGCAAATGCACATGTAAAATTTCAAGCCAAAAGGAATACTTGGGATTGATGGTGGTGGTAAATATTCATGAAAAAGGACAAGTTTGTGAACAAGCAACACAGATTTTGATAATGAACAACTAAACACGTTACACACTGGACCTTTAAATGAGATAGTACGAGGAGATGCAGTAGGTGTGAAGAAATATGGAAAGGGAGTTGGAAAGGTTTTCAGGACAAATACTTTTAACACACTTTTAAACTGCCCTGTGGTTTCTCTCTACAGATTTTTGTAGCAAGACCTGGCATGTAATTTAAATGACAAGATACATTTTAAATGACTTAGTATGTGCTTCATTTGAATAGTAAAATTGTTCTTCATTGATCTATGTGTTGGCTGCCTGAAAGCTTATTATGATTGAGTGTTAATTAAGATCTCGTTGGGAGTGACATTTCCATGCCCGCTCCCTCTGCGGAAGGGCTTGCAGGACGGGAAAGTCAACACCACCATCTCGACTCGGCTGAAGAGGCTGAGAGTAATGAGAGATGACACTGAGGAGATAAAAGGTCTTGGTGCAGTTGGTGCAGCCGTAATATATGAATCTGTGGAGTCATACATTTCAATATCAAGCACCAGATCAGGACCAAGGTTTTGGATTCACATGCGTGCAAGTGCATGCATGTACAAAAGGTTTTTGTCTCAGTGGATAGTAATAGGTTTTGCATTATTTATAACTTAATCTATAGGGCTGGTCCAAATACCATTTTTTGAGCTTTGAAGCTTCGGTAGTAATGAGCATCGAATATTCAAAGCTTCGGAGAGAGGGGGATGAACATATTATTATCTCTAATAAAGGCAGGAATCTCTATGTGTCCGTTTTTTTTTTTTTATTTTGATTATTTTGAGAACATTTCATCCAAACGACTTCACAAAGGAGTGCAGTGTCGTATTTGGTGCATATAGATAGACAGGCCAGACGCGTTCAGAATTAATAAAACTTTTAATAAACTACAGAACAGCGCGAGCAGGAAGCGGCGCGCCTCACGCGAGCAGGGCTTATATGCCCCGAGAACGGAGACTTAAATTAAGTGCACATTTTTATCACGTGTAAATGGCGGATAAAAGCAGCTCGTTCTACTTACAGAACTCAGGTGATTTCTCAAGCTTGATGTGCTGTTGTGGTAGGCCAGTTTCAAATTGCATTATTTGACACTCTGCCTGTGTCTTGTCCTCACTTAATTTAAAGTTCTCCCACACAGATGAAGTCTTCGGCATTTTTGTCTTCTTTTCGCTGAATCGTGACGGTAATGACGTTCAACTCATGGCCGTTTTAACTGGGGCATGTGATGTGACGTCCCAGTAAAATCTCAAAGTCTCCTATATTTCGCAGTAGATTAATTTAGATTGATAATAATGGGTAAAAAGGGTAATACATTTTGTTTCTATTATTTTATTTTCCACAATGTCAAAGCAACGCAGCTTAACCCAAAATACAAGCTCAGGCATGCACTTCTGTCCCTGCGCTGTTCTGCACTCTAGCCAGAGAATACTCCCGTTGCAGGAACACTTTAATAGTCCAAGAAGAAGCAAATATATTTACTAAGTATAACGAGGTTGGGTTGTCCATCCTATTAAAATGGCTAGGCTATATAAGAAAATTGCAAAAGAGAGTATTATATTTCGAACATATTCAAGAGCGAATGAGAACCGTTTGGAGGGGGATGCCAGGTTGTGCAAAAAACAAACAAAAAAAAAACGAATATTCGAATGTCAAATTTTCAAATCGAATACCAACCCACCGAACGAATATTCGGGTCCAGCCCTCTTAATCTAATAGTTATTGGTCATTATGGGATGTCTACAAATGTCAGTTCTTACCGTGGATGATACGTTTTGAGTGTTACCTGATGAAAGATGATGAAAGAAGCAAAAAATGATGGATCCTCAGATCCAATTGCTCCACTGATGGCAAAGACATGATTGTTCTTGAAACACAAATCTGTCAATGCTACATTGTGAGATCCATGGTGCCATGCAGCTACAAACACCCAGCTGACATCAAAAGCGAACAATGACAGACCACCTGGTGACCAGAGGTGTTGTATTATCTCATTACACCTGGTTGAATATCCATGTAATTGCATATTCATATGATAAACATTATAAAAAAAAAATAAAAAAAAATAAAAAAAAAAAACATATAAACTGTATATGAGCAGTATTATCTACAGTACTTCGCAGTGCAGTGCTGATTTTTAGTTAATTAAGATTTCTTACCTTTTTGGTCAAAATTACAAACCCACTAAGTTTTTTTAAATTTTACATCATTCATAACAGCTACAAAAAGCATTGGGGGCAACAAACTGGTGCTGATGTTTGGTACAGAAGCAGATTACCTTGCCGATAAAGCTGAATGACAGCAAGAGAGATAATCTAGAAAGTTTTGCTTTTGTTGCACACACAAAAAAAAAAAAAAAAATGAATCACACAGACAACTTAGCTCGACCTGTTGTGAAATGTTTGCCAACACATAGGCTGTGATTTAGCGGGGTTCCACAGTTTGCTCGAGGCAGCTTAAAGCAGCTTGATGCCAAGGAGAGAACTCTGCTATAAAGCTCCGTTTTGGTATTTAGTAGAGTGAAAATGTTACTAAAGATACATCCTAGGCTATACCAACATGTAGGCATTTTGTTGATGTTGTAAATCATTTAAAAACAAGACAGAGTCTACAGCTACACTAGTACAGTAGCTCTCAGAGGCTTTTGCTAACATGCTCAGACAATGCTATCATACTGATCTTTGGCAGGTTTAATGTTTACCATGTTCACCATCTTAGTTAAGCGTTTACTAGGTTACTATTTAGGTATTTGGTTATAAACCAAAAGAACTAAACAAATTAAAAGTGTGACCTAATGATAGCACTTGATTAAAAGTTAAGCAGTCACTTAAGTTATTACAATTCATCCTGAGGGGAACATGTGTGTGAACCAACCGAGTGACAATGCCATGTTCATGTCATGTGGAAAAGAATGATGGGACAGAAATAGCTCAACATCAACGTGGAGATGTCACTGAATAAATAAAAACTTTAACCTGCTAGATGAAAAGTCAGGGAACGTGGAACAACCAAGTGACCAACAGACAGTGCTATTCTTAGAGCCACACTAGTACAGTTTCTAACAGTTTTGAACAATACGATACATTTATACAGTGTACATGTTAACAGAAAATACATTTCTCTGGGGAGTCTGTAGTAAACGAGGACTGATAAAGCAGTCAATAACACTAAACTCTGATTTATTTTGACAACTTTGGCAGCCTACTAATTCCATGATCATTTCTTTCATAATGCAAAATATGTGCAGCAGTTTATTCTTTTTTGTTTGTTTTATCTTTTTGTTTTTTTCCCCACTTTCCAAGAATCCATCTTTAGACCAATGTATGCTCAATAAAATGTAAATTATGAATAGAAATCTGTCTAACAGCTACAGTGTTGTGCATGTGTGCTGCACCATCACCCAACACCTCCCACATTGTGAGCTCAATTTCAGCTTTTTATTGCAGGACAGAGATATGTGTCTGCATCGCCTAATGTCGACGTGCAGTTGTTCCTCACCACCTTGTTCAGTCCGTGACAGAATATACTGATAGCCCGCCAGCCTTCCGTTAACACAGGCTGATCATTCCACCTGCGCCTGCATGCCTCCAAATTGATTCGTCCCTCTCTGCCTGTCCCTTTGGTACAGCTTGGCTGTATGATTGAGGTGCTCCCTAATGAATTCTCAGAGGCCAGGTGCTGATACTGTGCTAACTGAACACAGAGAGAGCCATCTATGAAACAGGAGGGCATGGGGCATCATTGGACAGTTAAGCAGTGCTCCTGAGGGGACAGGGCTAGATGAAATACAGAGGTAAATATAATATCCACCAGCTGTTTTTATGTGACACACTGTCACCTCTTTCACTGGTGTTTATCATTTATCATATTACGGAAATAACCCAACAAATATCGCATACATTAGCTTCACCTTTAACAACGACTGCTGCATCAAATGATGATTACCAAATGACTTTATCAGGGGCAAGCTGGACAGACGTCTGTATTATGAGGCACGAACACAAAGGATCCTGTTTAACATAAAGCTGCCATGATGGACACAATGTCACCCTTTGCTGTTCAGAATTAATGGCGAGATTAAATGAGTTGTCTGTCTGGAGACATGCCATGCAGGAGATGGCTGCCATTAAGATGAGAGGGCAGGAAGGCAGAATGCGCTTTCCTGCTCATCTGCCCAACATTGTAATATGTGCTGACAAGTTCATTGCTGTGTCCCATCCTTGAACGAGCGGCAATTACTGTGCAAGTGCTGGTAGTCAGTCGGGCCATTCCAAAGGAAGTTTATCACATGAGAGGGGAGATTTTAAAAATGAGTCAACAAATTACTTGAAGATGTGTGAATGAGTCCTAGAGTAGAAAATGTACAAATGGGAGGTACAAAATTTAGAGGGGAAACTACTTAAAAATATGTTTCAGGAAGCACAGCGCCATTTGAGATTCTTCTTTTGGTGAAAAGCCAAATAATGAAATGAGTGCATATAGTGGGCTGGTATCAGAACATGTCATGTAACGGTTAATGTACACGGAGGATTCTATTAGGTCTGCACTGCAAATACAGCAGCCCGAACAAAGCTGGAGGACTGTGGAGAAAATTTAATATCAGTCATTTGATTTTGACTTGGTTACGGCTGGAGTGGAAAATATGAAAAACTTTACATGAAGAAATCATGCAGTGTCCCTTAAATATAAACTCATATTTAACCAAGCAGGTTGTGAAATTGTCTGAGTTACCCGTTAAGCAATTAACGTTTTTTTGAGGCCCATCCCAATTAGTGACTGTTGCTATGCCTTTCCGTTCTCGCATGACAGATATGCATTTACAATGAGAACGGTGCAGATTTTAAACGCTTTCTCTGGATACAACTTAATGCCTTCCGTGGACATGTTTTAAAACAAGAACCCTGTAAATAGGCTCTTAACCATGAACTTGATAGCTACAAACATGAGCTTGTGCTAAAGAACTGTAGCTAAAGCTGCATGTCGCAGGTAAAAAGACAGCATCCACACAAGTTGATGATCCATGTAGAAGACATAGAAACAAAGAAACAGTGTAGAGCTAGTCTTTGCAAGTTAGTTAGTATTTTCCTGTTCCAACATTACAAGAGAAAAAGCAAGTTTGACTGGGGTTGTTTGAGGTTAAACTTCCCCAAATCCAATAAAGAGCAGGACAGAGCTGGTAACTTTACCCTACACTCGTCCAGAACCAGCTTTCACACAAAGGGGAAATACTACACTGGATGTGCCAGTCGTGAACAAGGCTTTAGTATAACCCCACAAACTATTGTAGTTTGTTAACTGACATTTGTCACTTATTTAAAAAAAAATGTGTCACTTTTTTTCGATTTTTTTTGTCACTTTTGACTTTTTGGTCACTTTTTTACAATTTTGTCACAAATTTCCAACATTTTTAACATTTTTTTTGTTTTTTTCCAACATTTTTTTGATACATTTTTTTCAAACGCTATAAAATTGAATAACACACCCAAATTCAATGAAAAGTAGTGAACGGATCATTTATTTTACTTGTTAAGAGTAATGGTTGTATGGAACCATCCACGTTATGTTTTTGGACAATTTGGTTGAAAGAAACCCACATTTCTGATATAGAAACTTTTTGAAAACGGGTCAAATTTGACCCAAAGACAACAGGAGGGTTAATGTTATGTTCCTTTGCGTTAAAAATAAAGCTTGATTAGAAGTGTAGGTAGTAAGCTGGTTAGCCAGACATGCTAATGACTGCAGCCTAGTTGAACTGAAAACTAAACTGATTTAAACTCAACTGACCTGAGATTACTTAAAAAGTGAAATGAACTGGACAGAGTTGAATGCAGCTGAACTGACTTTGAATTGAGAAAGAGAGAAGAGGACAAGTCGTGCTGTGAACACTAGTATCCTACTTATCTAGTCTGGTCACACCTTTCTGCAAATTATACTGCTTATTATCCCTGAGCGCTCTATCGCAGCCCTAAATCAGACTGAATTATGGGTGCACAACCTCTGCCTGTGACCGAGCAACACTGCCAGACTGTGCGACAGCCAGAGAGAACATACTGTAGTCGTACTCCTTCCATCCTCTTTCATCCTCTTTGTTGCTTACGTTGTGTGCCAGTGCGTCTGACTTCACTTCAAATCTGCTCTCTCCCTTGTTTCTCTTTATCTCTAATTTCAATTTTCTACTTCTCCGATTTCTTTCATGGTTTCTTAATGAATTTGGACTGAAACTACCGTGTCCCTGGGACATCTCTCTCCTGTTTCTTACATATACAGTAACTCGACTGTAGATTTGCTCCAAACTTACTCAAAAGATCTTAGAAATATATGGTATTGAATTCATAGTCAGCTAAGTACTAACGCTACACCGTACCTTGAGCAGATTTTGGTCATTCAAACAACTTTTAGTTGTAGTTTAAAACTTTTACAGCAATTTTAATAAAATGAAGGGTTTTATTCGGGCTCGAGTCCATACATGCAGTTAATGGACACAGGCACGCAGAACTGAAGGCTCGGTTAGCAACCATTAGCTCTGATTAGCGTTTAGCTCCAGTTAGCTAGCTCCGTTATAAATCTATGGAGTGGAGGAGAGGGGTAACAACCACACTCTGTTAAATGACGTTCGGAGAGCTTTCACAGAAGAGTGGCTGAGTTGTTTCAACGGTTGTATTGGTACAGTTAATCCCACGGCAAGAACACCAGCAACATGCTACTACTAACGTAACGATAGCCTCTCTGAGAAAGTGCAACGTTGCGACGCTGTCATGCACGTGGCACGCAACTTCATGAGGGGAGGAAGGGGCTGGAGGCAGCTCTTCTGTGTGCGCGCTGTAAAAAATACACCTTTTCATATATATATATATATATATATATATATATATATATATATATATATATATATATATATATATATATATATATATATATATATATTTTTTTTTTTTTTTTTTTTTTACTTATTTAACTGTCTAGTTCAAAGACAGTATTTAAAATGTGCAATCAACTAAATAATCTAAATACTACTAAGTGTGGTAAAGCCACATATTTATTTTTATATTTCTGCAATCGGCACTTTAGTAGTTAAATAAAAGATTTCATTCATATAAATTCATGCATCACCTAATTTCATCATCACATCCAGACCTGGCCTCCAGGAAAGAACAGTTAGTTTAATCTATCTAATATTGTGTTGTTCATACTATACAATAATGTATTGTTTGTCTTTGTTGAATAATACAGAAGATAAAGAGCTTAAAAAATAATCGCATATTGAACCGATATCGCAATATTTAAAAAAAAAAAAAAAAAAAAAAAACTTAATTAGATTTTCAAAAATCGTCCAGCCCTATACAGTAGTTACACTGCATTAAGATAATGTAATTAATTAATAGTGGGTTTATGGTTATTATTTGCTAGCCTATATATAATTCCTATGCATGGTAGTGGTCAACTTTAACTGTTAGCAAAACAGTTGTTTATTTACACATCCAGCAGTTACAGTGCAACATTAGGTTTCATTTGGAGTCTTGTTTCTGGCCACCTGAAGACTTCAGTCATCAGTCCAACAATCACTCTCTTTTAACTCAGTTTTTGGTCCCTACCAACTTCTGAGGGAAATATCTGTCTCTTTAGCTGCTAAATGCTGCACTATCACTATCATTCACCAGCTAGATGCTAACTATGTCTGTCTGCTGTTTAGTGCTGAGCAGGTAGTGTATAGTGGGTTTTTTAGAGCTTTTTCACTGAAAACAGCTGTGAGCGAAAAACGCTATGAGAGCAGTGTGAGTGAACCAAAACAGGTGGGACAGCTAAACAATGAGCTGAAACATGCTATGGACCTTTTTCACAGCAGACATTTTGACTTGTCATAGTAGGAAAAGCACAGATGAAATTGATAACCTTAACGATGGCTCAATTCCATCAAGTGTCCCAGTAATGCCTGGTTCACACGAGACGATTTTAAAATTGTCGGCCGATTTTCCAATCCTGAGAGGTGATAAAAAAAATCACGGGTCTAACAGTTTTGGTCGTACAGTGTGTGGTGCGCAGCACACGGCAAAATCAACACATCACACACGAACCGATTTGACTCCCGCTGTTTTGATTTTGTTTCCCGGTGCTTTCCTCGCCGCCTCGTCACCACGCTTTCTGATTGGCTACACGCCACAGTCCACAGGCTGCATGCTCGTTTGTCCCCGGGGGACACCACACATGAGGAGAAATCGGGCCAAAAAAATCCAACATGTTGGATATCCCAGATTTGAGATCGGAGCGGTCCCGACGTCCTTCCGAGCAGACGAGAGCAGTCTTAATGCACAAACACACGGCAGGAATATCTGATCAGATTATTTTACGATAATCGGAGCATCCTTAAGATTGTCGGAAGGGGTGAATCGGGGCTAAAATCGGCCTAATTATCCTGCCGTGTGAACCAGGCTTAAGCCATTTCAGTGAGTCAGCATGCACAATACCAGGGCCTCTCCTAAGTGGAATGCAGCCATCATTAATGGTTTTGAATATACCTGTGCTTTTCCTACTATGACACGTCAACATGTCTGCTGTGAAGGTCTATAAAGCTCCGTAAAGCCGAAAGGGGGGCTGTAGATTTGAGGGATAACTCTCTACGAGCAGCCCTTTTCACATTGTCATTTGATCAATTTTTATAGTAATAATAACAGTTATTGCTGCTTAAAGTAAATATATCAGACAATGTATCACATATCCAATTAGGACCAGAATCTGAGTTAAAAAAAAAATAGTGAAAATATGCATTTCTAAAAATCAATTGGAAACTGAAGCCAGAAACTGAACAAAGTGAATCTTGTTATTAGGTAACAAAAGTGTCTTGTCTGTGTACAATGTTCATACAATATTTTAGTTGACTACTGCATCTCAGAAACACATGTCACATAACAAAGAAAGATGGCAATGCAGTCTGACTTGGCAGTATGGTTGTACTCCTGGGGACATTCCCTGCTGCAGCAGTACTACATAATAACACAGAAACCCCAGCACACAATAGCTAACGTGTAGTTAGGGCTGCAAACAATCCACCCATGGAAATCAACTCAGAAATAAAGACCCTCCAGGTTGTGTAGAAAATCAAACCCGGTAGAGGCTGCAGTGCGGGAGAATCTTATCAATAGCAGCAACATCGTAGCAAGATATGTGTCATGATTTAGAGTCGGTGTGAGGATGAGGCCTGTAAATCATTTAATGCAGGTTTTTTTTATGTCTTGTGTCAGGGTCAGATCATTGGTATTAGTGTATTATCACCACGCTCAGGTGAAGGTTGCGGGTAAGAAGTATGCATGACTGTATTGATTAGAATTATTTTAAATCACCTCCACCTTGAGCCTGCAGTAACAAAATAATATGCAGTGGCCCCTTGTAGGCTCTACATGGACTAAAGAGGGCATACTGTAAATTGCCTAAACTCTGTACAAAAACTATTATGGATAAACAAAAGGAACAAACCGATTAAAAGACAACTCATCAAACTGAAAACAAACAATATGATACAACAGTCACCGTGTCAATCAGGTTTTATCCAAATCAAGTCACCAGCTAGTTTATAAGAGCAGAATAATCAGAATAATGATGCCCATACTAAATAGCACAATTTGGCAGGGTCAAATTTGTCGAATCTTTTATATGTTTGAGTTGTTAGAAATGTTCTCACCTCAAAAGATCCAGTGCAGCACCAAGTGACCTTCTTATAACACAATAAACACAAGCTTGCTGTGTAATTAAGTGACAAAATATCTTGACAACATGAAACAGAAATGAGGAAATTAGAATTAATTATGGCATCTCAAAGGGCCAAATCCTCTGTTTTGCATATTTGTGCAGTTTTCAGAAATTTGACTTGCAAAAAATATTGCAGTGTATTCCCCAGCTCTGTGTAACCTGTTTCATCAGGATGAATGCATGATTAGCGCTCAGCAGTTTCCCACAAGCAGCAGCAGTCCCTAATGATCAGCTTTAAACTTTACTTATGCTGATTGCATGAGCATTAATATGTATTTCACTCATATTTTCTAAATTGTGAATTCCTGAGTTTGCTGCTGTGTGTCTTAATGAATGTATTTAAAGTGTTCTGAAAGAAAACACTTTACTACGTGTAACACTTGTAACACTTGCACTACAAACTCTAAACAGTGCTAACACTTGCACTACAAACTCAAATGTTTATTTGTTTACTGGCTGCAAAGAGAACCAATTTATGATTACACTGGGAAAACCCCCCCGCAAAAAAACAGATTTTATTGCTCAGTAAGAATGGCCGCTAAGATCAATGGTGTTAAACTGTCTGTTCTGCACCCATTTTTCCAAAAGAGCAATTTCAAAGGCTGCAATCATTTTTGAAGAGCTCTCTCTATTGCCCGTATCAAGAGTTTGAGTCTCTCCCCTCTGGACAGAGATTTAGACCACTAGAGTCCAGGTCTAACAGGGTAAGAAATTACTTTATCTACCAGGCCATCAAATTCTTAAAAGGCTCATAGGCCAGCTGATGAGTAGTCTGTATAAAAAGTTGCAGGTTTATAGTCATGGGTTGGTGATAGTGAAGTTAGATGGTGATGGCTGAATGTACTCTAGGTTGTATGTACATTGTATTTTATGTGACTTAAAGTGGTAGCTTTTAGCATGTGTTTTATATATTATGTATACAATCAGTTGCCAGTTTATTAAGCCACCTCCACACAGGGTTGCTGGTAGATTTGCTTCACTCACCAGCAAAAAAAACAATTGTAAACTATTGAGTGGCTGATAAAATTTGAACATTCACCAGCCATTTGGCTGGTCGACGAAAAAGTTAATTTTGAACCCTGCCTCTACATGTTCTGCGGTAAAACCGCTCTGCCCTGGCTGTGCCATTGTTTTCCAAAGGGGAGAGTGCTGGAGACAATTGGAGGAAGCGCTACCCTTGGTGTGGACACCTCTCAAAATTGCCACCGAGTGCTGCGCTCAAGGTTAAAATAATTTAAACTTTGACCATGTTGCCGCTGACCTTTTCGAGGCGCAGCCACGAGAAGCAATAATGACGTATACCTGCGCTGCACTTTGCCTATGAAATGCCTGCACTGCTCTGTGCCTTGCAGGTTTACCTCTGATCATGTGTACTGTAGGCGGCTTTAGGTCTGCATAGTTAAAACTTAGCTTACAATCATTGATACAAAATGAAAGAAACACCTGTCAGTATACCGCAATAAAGTTCAACAGCACCACAAACATCAGCCTTCAAAATGACTATGAATCTGAACAAATACCTCTCTAAAAAACAGTTACAACAGAAACTGAACGCAACCTTCATGAAGGTACAGTAGACTGCATTAGTTTTAGCTAGGTGTACCTAGGATTGGGCATCAAGAACAGATTCCTACTTGAAATCGTTTAAAAAATTATGATTCCAGTAGAATTGTTTCTTTATTGGAATCGTTTGGAGGATTTGGTTTCAAATCTGATCATGGGTTCCAAAGTTAACGTGCAAAAGTTTTAGTTTCTGAAGCGACCAGGCGCTTGTTGGGTTGCAGCCTTAGAGCTCTAGTGTGGCTTTATTTTACGTTGAAAAAGCCCTGTAAAACAGCAAACCACCACTGGATCAAAATAAAACTTTCCTCTTATTTGTGAAATAAACATGTGACCCGTTTCAACTCCACCCCTCAAAGAATCAAAATCGAGAGGAACCGGAATCGAAAGGAAGAATTGCAGTTGGAATCAGAATTGTTAAAATCCAAACAATGCCAAACCCTAGGTGTACCTAATCAAATGGCATCGCCTAGATCAGTCATTCCCAAACTGTGGTCTGCGGACCACTAGTGGTCCGTGAGGGTACTGCAGGTGGTCCGTTTGAAAAGCTAAATAATATATAAAATAATAGTTTTTTAACCTTACCTTTACCAGGAAATTCCCATAAATAAGAATATGTATATCCATCCATCCATCTTCGTCCACTTATCTGGTATCGGGTCGCGGGGGTAGCAGCTCCAGCAGGGGACCCCAAACTTCCCTTTCCCGAGCCACATTAACCAGCTCCGACTGGGGGAATCCCAAGGCGTTCCCAGGCCAGGTTGGAGATATAATCCCTCCACCTAGTCCTGGGTCTTCCCTGAGGCCTCCTCCCAGCTCGACGTGCCAGGAACACCTCGCTAGGGAGGCGCACAGGGATATGGATATTGATATTAAATTTAAATTAAATTGTCAAGTTATTGTCTGATTGCTAAAATAGGCTAGTGGCACTCGGCCGTGACGTTCAAGTCCAGTGTCGTTAGAACCACAACATGGATCGGTGGATGGCAACAGGTTCTCTGAAGAGAATGGAGGCAGAGGTTACCAATAATGAAGAGATTGAAGATTGAAGCCTGTTGTTCAAATGAACATGATTATGCCCTCGGACGCTTGAGTAAATAAATAAATAAAATATGTGGCATCTGTTGCGTGCAGTAAACTTTCTTTTAACAAGCCTGTTGTGCTGATGCGACGACCAGTTATAGTTTTAGTGCTAGTAGGCCTATTAAGAGGTGCAGATTAATTCAGGTTTGACTGTGTGTAGACATTTTATTATGTGTATTATGAGGTGGTCTGCGAAAATTCTTGATTACAAATAGTGGTCCACACACAAAGTTTGAAAACCCCTGGCCTGGATGAACAATTAATTTCCTTTTAGGGACAATAAAGTCAAAGTTGAAATTTAAGTGCCGTCAGACTGTCATGAATCCCGCTTCCTAAGTCTGTTTTTCCTGAGTTTCCTGAACGCACCCCGTCTGGTTGCCTGGCGACGAAGCAAGGGGGAGATCTCTCAATTACTCACACCTGCATCTCATCAGCTATCTGCACACCTGGTCCTGATCATCACCTCTTCACTTCATGAGCTCTGACCTGACATCCATTCCCTGCTGGATTGTTATCCATGAACAGTATGTTGTGCCTGCGTATTAGCCTCAGTTTACTAAAAGTTTGTTTTGCTGCTCTGTTATTTTTGCTTGCTGTGAACTTACCTTTGTTTCCTCTGTCCTGTCCTGTACCTTCCCAGGATATTCACTCCACCTCTGCCTGGTCGTCTGTTGCATCAGAAACAACATTGGATCTGCTCATTCCCTCCCACCTACTCACCTCCACTGCCTGCTCCGTCACCTGGATTCTCCTGCTTCCACATTCAAGTCACTAAATAAATACTCACCTTTATTCTACTCACCTTGTCCGGGGGCCTGTTGCGCAAAAGTAGAATGAAGAAATCCAGGATAACTGAAAAAGCGCAGCTTGACTTAGTGTGGTCCGCTCATCGCGGCTTAATCGGTTGCACGTTTCCCGAGCCAGGATGAGAAGGTGAAGATATGTCAAGCCAGGTGTAGATAGCTGGGATAAGTGCACGTTCACGGCTTTCTTAAATAGACCACGGTATCGATCACAGATTTACTGATGCAGAAATGGAGAAGACGCGTGCGGCATATCTTTAACCCGCTGAGCAGCAGCGGTTAATGGAAAATTACGAGGAGGTGAAACATAATATGCAAAAAAGGGAAATACGGCTGTTATCAGAGAAAAGAAGCCCGACAACAGTGGACCGACTGAATGCATAAGGATTTAAAAGATCTACTTAGGGCCTACTAGTCAATCCACATTTTTACAAAGTTGTACACTCGGTTTGAATTGCTTTTAATATGCTGCTTGTAGCCTATGTGTTGGTTTTATTGCTGTAGCCTATCTGTTTTACCTACCTTGCCTTAAAAGTGAGCAGAGGGAATTCATGTTCCTCGGTCAATTTACTCTAAGGACTAGGCTTAATTTCAAACCCTTATTCATATGAGAATATGTTTTACAACCATATGCACAAATCTCTATAAGCTATGTCTAATTCTAAATATCTTTCTACAATTAATGTTCATACAGAACAAACATGACTGGACAAAAACTAGAAAAATAAGTGACTTCAATTCACTGTACACTGACTGTAAACAATATAGCCTATTATTATTCATGTTTTTTTTCCTCACTCCCAAGCTCCAAGATGCGCGACAGCACCAAAATGAAAGCTTAAGAAGCTTTGTGGCATTTCAACACATTCTCACGCCCATTTCGTAAAATATGGACGTTTGGTCAGGTGCCATTGTCGTCGTTATTGACGCTAAAAGTCTCCTTTAGAGTCCGCTGCACAGTGTGCGAGGATCCTCCTGCCTCTCCACGTTGCACGGGGCAAATTCACGGGGAGAGCAGCGGAGGAAAAGCCCATTTCATCCGCACTGTCCCACTTTCTCTGGTGCCAGTGCAACCATTTCTTACCATCCAAACAACTGCAATAGTAGGATTTAAATCAAACTTGCGACAGCAGTAGGGACAAGTAGGCTAATGCATGTTAATAAAAAATAAAGCAGAACACATTCAGAAGACAACGGAATAACTGTTAAACACGTTTATTTCGGATCAGAGCGGCAGCTGATTTAACACATACTCCAGGATTAATTTTAGCCTGGCTGTTAGCCTGCGCTGGAGCAGGCTAGCTGCAAAGAATAAATCTCCATGGTTACTTGGCTGGGTTTAATTCAACCTGCTTTTGTGCAACCAAATCAAAGCTAAATTCATCCAGGATAACTTGAATATCCCAGCTTAATCCCTTATCCTGGTTTTGTGCAACAGGCCCCTGGTCTGCTTCTGGGTTCCGCTTTAGTAAATTGTGACAGGCTCAGGCTCAATGCCATGTTGTAGTGGGGGGAAAAGGTATAAGTCACATTTGTCAGGTTGTCAGTTACAGGTTTTTAGGATGGACTGCAGTTTATTGGCTGTTTATTGAGCAAACAGACCAAGTACGTATTTCTCAGATGGAAGAACTGACTAAGCCTCAAGACACGATGAATCTTCCGTGGGCTCACTGCAACTGTAGTATTAGTGCTATTAAAACATACCAAACTGTTCATTTAAATTCCTATATATATTTATCCTGTATATCTGACAAAAAAAGATATGGTGTGAATAATATGCAAGGAATTAGGCCTGGGCGATATCAAGGTATTACAGTATACTAGGGTAGTAAGAAATCCCGAAGGTATGATTTTCAATACCGTCAAATATACAAAACGAGAATCATCTGGTATTTTCTTTAAAATGTATCTTTAAGATGTTTTTTAAACTAAAATGTGTAATACAAGCAGCGAACTCCTTTAAGGAGTAACTGCGTCGGTTGTGTGCGTAACGTTAGCGAGTGTGTGGACAAGAAAGAGAGAAAGCGCGTGTGTGACTATGTAGTAAGCTGTAAATGGTATAGCTGTGAACGTAGCAGTGTAGTGTGTGTAACATTGCAGGTTTTGTCAGTGAATAAATGCTCCTCAAGGCCCCAACCAACTTCCCATGTCTTGCTTGCCACCTACTGATTAAAGTGAAGGGGTTAGCAACAACTTCAGCACAGCCTCACTAACTTAAGGTTCATTTTATTGACAACCCACATCTATGTGTTTTGCTCAGGTTTTTATGACTATGGCACACAACACATTAAGGTCTGTGGATATCACACTGAGTGAGTCACACAAAGACTCAGTTTGGAGTGTGCGCGTTTGGCTTCTGCTAAGGGGAAACCTGCCTCCCTGCTAGGCCTTAAGTCTTTGACAAAGAAACTGGGAAGGAGAAGAAGGAGGAGGAGGGGAAACATGACTGTAGACATAAAAATTCAACTGTTCTGCAAGAACTTCTATTATTTATCCAGGACATCATCTCTACATGCCAGGCCCAGGGATATGCCACATTTGTTTTTAATTTCTCTAAACCAAAACACACGAAAATTGACAATACAATTTTTTGGGATGTTGGCTCAATGTGAACATATCTGCACATTTAGCTACAAAATTACACAATTCACATTTAAATGTATGCAAGTTAAGTCTTGCTACACCAATGTTTTGCCAAAGTTTTTTGTACATTTTTAATCACTAGCAAACCCTATGGCTACATATACACAAAAGTCACAATGAGAAGCCCAGATTCTCTCCTATTTGTCAGATGCAGGTATGTGTGTGACTGAGCTGTGTGTGTGCATGTGTGTTTCCGAGTTAAATTAGTTAGTAGTAGAATTAGTGCCACTCCCGGGGCAGGTCCATATGGCACAGAGCTCAACTCGAAGACTGGCTCTGCTCCACATTAACAGTCCCCTATCATATAGGCCAAGGGGAACGCACAAACCAAAGTGTGTGTGTCCTAATCTTCTCCAAAATTGTGTCATATCAGCACTCTTGCATAGCAGCAGACATCAATGAATCTATTGATACTGTATCTGCCCATCACACACACACACACACACACACACACACACACACACACACACACACACACACACACACACACACACACACACACACACACACACACACACACACACACACACACACACACACACACACACACACACACACACACACTTTGACTAATGATAATCTATAAATAAAAGCTAATAGTTATGGGGATGAATGCTAACATAAGCTAATTTGATCAAGAGCAGAGTGCGAGAGAAGGGTGGGGGGGGGGGGGGGGGGGGGGGGGGGGCTGATGGAGGCAGGATCATTCCACAAATCAGTGTGTTGCATTCCAAAAACAGTGTCTGCCATATGCTTGCTGTTGAAGAGGCAGCTGCCCCTGAAGCCTCAGATTCCATGTTTTTGTGGTTTTGTGTTCTGGCGCCAGTGCGAGTCTGTACTAATTACTATTTTGGAACATGAGGAAAAAGGAGAGAGAGAGAGAGAGAGAGAGAGAGAGAGAGAGAGAGAGAGAGAGAGAGAGAGAGAGAGAGAGAGAGAGAGAGAGAATGGAGAAATCTTCAAAATTTGCAAAATACTCCATATATTTCTATTTTCCTATACATCTATATGCTTCTCTACTATGCAGCTTGCTCACATCCAATGCACAAAACCACTTTGAAATGGAAGAAAGCTCAGTAAATAAGGGTTTTAAAATGGTATAAAAACATGTTAAATTCCAGGGTTTTATGAATGTATTTCATAAATGTACAGCGACGGCAGAAAAACGGAGACTGGAGAGAAATAACTGGTGTTACAGCTACAACTGCAACTTGGTAACATTGGCTGTTTGGGGGAAAATAAACATATAATGCACAAACAGTCCAGCAGTCAAATGTGACCGATGAACTGGAGGCAAAATGTTGGTTCGCTTCCTGTTTGAGCACACTTTTGGCAAGTCTTTTTGGACATTTTGTCTGCCTTGTCCTCTTAGTTTGGGTAGCCTGTTAACAAACCCTACTTTGAACTTCGACAAAGTTAAATTAGCTAACCTATTTACCTCTTTCACTGAGCCATTACATTTCTGATGGAAGGACTATACCGATCATGTCATTGACTTTATCCACGATTAGTTACATGACTAAGTTACGTTTTTTTCACAAGTACTAATCACACAGACGGCAATGACTTTACAGAAGACTTCTCAAAAGCACCAAATTATATCTGCAACGCTTACTCGTTAAAAGTTTTTGGTGTAATGAGTGCATTGGTCGCTTCTCACAGTAAATCATTTGGCTGAATGCCTACAAAACAACCACTGACCCAAAGGTTACTGGGGAACAATTTCATAAAAGTTTTAGAAAGTAGCTGTCCAAAAACTTGAGCACGCTTTGAAATGTATTCCCATTAGATAAATAACTAGTGCACACTCGGAGACTCCATGAGAAACACAGGGACTGTGCTGTCAGGATGCAGCAGAGGAATTGCATGTGCTCTTTTAGTATTTAGTAGAGCCCGACCAATATAGGCTTTCTGAGACAGATACCGATTTTAGAGTGGAGATGTTCACAAATAACCCATATGGCGGCCGATATAGCCAATTTTGAGCTGGAATGAAAATATGTGGATTGTGCACCGATAGGACTGCAAAGGAAGGCTTCTTTCTTAAACAAATAACTTTATTCGTTCTGCTGGACAAACTAATGACACCATTTCTAAATCACCATTAACTGCATTATATGTTCTGTAAAAAAAAAAAAAAAAAAAAAAAGTTTTCATAATGGCGCATATCATACAACATATACCCCGACAGGGTTCCAGACTAACTTTTTTCACTAGGATCACAGTGGCCCCCAACTGAAAATTTTAGGGGCGCAACCAGAAAATTTAGGGGCACAAACCGTAAATCAACATGCTAACCAAATATTCACATTTCCACTGTATTACTAATACTTTGATAATAGATGCAAAAATTACAATGTGCTGTTTAAAATTCAGTGTCACTTTTGAAGATGCAACATAGAATCTCTCTCCTCCCAAACACATCCCTACAACCTATTAAATTGAATAATTATTAATTTATTACTCACTGTAACTTTTATTCTTGTATTTGTATATTCAGTTTTATTTTCATGACCGTTTTTAATTGCTCTTTTAATGTTTCATGTAAAGCACTTTGAACTGCCTTGTGGCTGAAAGCTGCTGTAGAAATAAAGTTGCCTTACCTAACGACCTCAGCCTGTCAGTCAGTCACCAGGGCACAGAAACCACTGTTGTGCCTGCTTAGGAAGTGTAAAGTCAACAGCACCACGACTGTTTCGGCTCTCCATTAATATCATATCGCAGCAAACGCTGTCTGCGTGAAGTTTTGAAAAACTAACCACACTTGAAACCACTTTATCGGCATTTCCGTGACTCACTGTGACTTCAACAGAACTGTAGAGCCGACGTAGTTTGCACCGTCCGCAGCTATGCGTGTGTGTGAGAGAATGTGTGCGTTTGTGTCAGAGCTCCGCTCTCTGTCAATTTTCAGAGAGGACAGATAAGCTTGAGCTTATGCGGTCTCAGGTACCGAAATTTCGACGTTTAACGTGTAAAAAGGGGGCACATTTAGTGGTCGCACATGTGCGACTGGATGTAAAATTCAGTCGCACACTCTCAAATTTTGGTCGCAAAATGCGACCATTTGGTCGCAGTCTGGAGCCCTGCCCGATACCAATAAAATACCGTTATGTCTGTGATAAATCGGGCTCTACTTGAACAATTGTGTAAGAAATACAGTATTTTGGGTAACACACAAAATGCAGCTGTCCAACAGTTCAGTAACAACTACTACTACTATTGGGATTGGGTCCCACGGGATTCAACGCAAATCTCGCGGGAGCGGGCGGTTTTAACTTTGCTGCGGGAGCGGGCGGCTAAAAAAAACACTGCGGGATCGGAATGTAGCCTGGAATCCCCCCACACCAGCAGAAACCATAGATATACATATATACTGACCGCCCGCTCCCTCATCCTCGGCTCCTTCCTCCCCGTCTAAGAGCAGCAAGCACCTGCCTTCTTTGCCTGCATCTTCTCCTTATTAAACTATAAAATTACGTGTTTTCTCATGCGGGACGGGAGAAGACACAACATCAATGCATCTCCATTATTGTGCGGGCATAAATTCTCAGAGTTTTGCGGGTGCGGACGGGAGTGGACATACACATTGCGGGAGCGGGCGGGAGTGTAACACACATGTTGCGGGTGCGAGCGGTAATGGTCAGAAATTCCCGGGAGCGGGATGAAGAAAACAGTCCCGCGCAGGGCTCTAAACTACTGTATGTCATTCTGTGCTGTTTCTATCTCTTCTTTTCATTTGACTGAGTCCCTTTGGAACCCATGAATCCCTGCATGACATCTTAAACACTGACAGTTAGTATCAGAGCACAAGTCCAATCTCTCATTGCGGCTGACCTGTGGGTCACAATATCGCCTGCTTCTCATCAGAAACCACCCAAGAGTGCCTCACAGAAAATACCAAGGTCAAGTTCCTCCTAACTCTGGTAAATAGAAATGTTAAGGCCTTGTTAGCAATGGCAACTCACATCTCAGACAGTGACGAAAAATACACACACATGCTCTGGAAATGCTGTTGCGTCATAGCACTGACGCACAGTCTTGGGGGCGCACTTAATTTAGGACATTGCAACACACTGGCAAAAATAACCACCCACTCACTTTTACACACACACACAAATGTAAGACACTTGGCTGATCTTACAAAGCTCACAAGCTTGAAGTATGAAGAATCCTGAGTTAACATCCACTTTATTTTGCCTAGAGCTTGTAACAGAGCTTAAGATCACTGAAACCTAGCGAAACAAGACACCTTACACATAACTGATATTTCCAACATACACCCAGATGTTTTTGTCTTGACAGTCAGAAAGGAGCACACATTGAACAATGGAATGAATACTGAAGACACAAATGAGAACACAAATTCTCTTTTGATGCTGTGGCAAAACAAACGATCAAAAACAGTTTGCCTTTCCTAATTTATGCTATGATTTGCACAGGGAACAGAGAAAGGAAGCTAAAAATGGATGAGATGGGTCGAGAGAGATGAGGGAAACAAGGTCTGGAAACTGGAGGAACGTGAATGTTAAGAGTGAAGTTAACATCAGGTGAGCTCTTAGCCTGGATGCCCGCCGAACTTAGCCCCGCCCACAACATTTGAGGTCGGGAAGTTCGGTCTGCACTTGATCCGTTGTGGAGAAACTATGCTCGAACCAGAGCTGTTCGGACCAATCAAATTGTCAGGGTGGGCTTTATACGATGGACAGATACAGGGGTAATCAGTAACGTAATCAACCACATCACCAAAGAGCACTTGGGTTGAATTTGTTTACAACAAAGATGGCTGTCGCTGGAGAATTGAGATGTGTAGAATCCGCCATCACGTCTCTTATAGAAGATATCGACAGCGCATTCATTTTTAAAGAGGAACAGAGAACCACGATCACGTATGTATACACATTGCCACACTCATCCGCACGACACGGAAACTGCCACCTCTACCTTTGCTCTGTCGAAGCCTGCCTTTGACTTGCAGCTTCTGTGACGTCTGTCTCCGTTGCTCTGATTGGTTGTAGGTCTATCCAATTGAGTGCAGAGGCATTTTCTTTCCTGGTTGAAACACGCCCCATAATCACAGCCCAATGGAGCGGTATCAGACTCATATTCTGACTAGAATCTGAGTATGACGATGTCAGGCTAGTGAGCTCTGGCTCTGAAAGAAGACCTGGACGAACTGGAAAATCATTCTCACTTACAGCACAATATAAAATGTTACCATTAGCTCACTCTTTTGGGGTATTTTTTGGGTGGGGGTTTGATTTTTTTGCCTTCTTTTGTAAACCAACAGTATAAGGCAGACAGTAGTCGAGGGTTATGACATGCAACAAAGGTCCCTGGCTGGGATTAAAACAAAATGCACCACATCGTTCAACTATCACACAATATTTTTTTGTTTGTTATTTATCTCGCTGTGTGTGATGTTGACGGTCCAATCCCAGTAAACACCCAATTAACCAACCCCCAATAAATACTGAACATGTTTAAAATCTTTACAAAACAATCCCAACTCAAAGGCCTCTAAGAAGTGTTTTCTGGAGCTTTCAACCATATGACGCAGTGTGCCTAGAAGATTTGAGATCTGCTGTTGACGTGCGAGCTCAGCCGCTGTTATGATTCAGAAGAAGATTGTTGTCAACACTGACTGGAACAGGCACAGACCAGTAGCCTACAATAAATAAATAAATAAATAAAACTAGCACAACAATGTGTGCCCCTGCCCTTTGTTATTTCAATTTTTAAATCTATCTACAATACCAAAAGTGAAACCCCCCAATCAAACACAAGAAAACCCAGTTCATGGAAAGTTTGGTTCTTCACAGAACACTGACACCAGAAACTTAGTAGTGTGAGTCAAAGAAGCAGGAAGCCTCTGCTTGATCTATGACATAAGAGTCCTTACTGTGCAGACTTTATCATATTTTACAGAATCCAAAAAAGTTGTACTGAGTCTGAGTGAGGGACAGTGGCCTGCTGTTTGTTTTCTACTCCAATGTATGATATACTGTACATCAGCACAGACAACATTTATAAGAGTGGAGACAGGTATGTGGCGAGTCTCTAGATTGGGCTTTTAGAAAGCACTCCAGTGTCCCGGGGAGATTGAACAGAATGTAACAGTCTGAGAATGGATGTGTGGGCTGTGGGAGTTCAAAAATGATTTCTGTGAAATTGCAGTTCCATTCCAGCTCAGGACATTTGATGACAACATAAACTCCAAAAGACTGTGATTCTCTTTATATATATATATATATATATATATATATATATATATATATATATATATATATATATATTTTTATTATTGTTTAATCCATTGCTTTCATCTCAACATTCTTATCTATATAGTTTCATGTATAGATTTTATGACACAGGAAATGCTGGATCCTTATATTTTGCACTAAGGGTGCTGTTTGAATACATTTTTGTTGCTTACCTTTTATCAGTACTCTGAAGTGAGTTAATCTAAATTAAAAAGTGTGTGTGTGTGTGTGTGTGTGTGTGTGTGTGTGTGTGTGTGTGTCCTAATTGGTCAGATTATACCAACCTGAACCAAAAATCCAACAAAAAAAGCACACGGTACTTTACTGGAAGGTTCAGTGCTAAATCACTTAATATAACCGCATATAGTAGTTCTTATTTCTCTTGAAAACACTGTTTTCCAAAAGGTGTTGAACAAGCAGCCATGGTGGTAATTCAAACAAGAGCGTGTAAGAGACAAAAAAAAGGTGGCAGAGAGGAATGAGAGGAGAAAATGATAAAGAAAAAAAAAGAAAAAAAAAATAGAAGTAGTCTTGCTCAGGGGGACATTTTCTTTTCAGAGAGAGAGAAAGGACTCCTCTCTTCTGCCTCAGTGGTGCCCCTGGCTGTGCCTGCGTTTAGCTGTGGGAACAAACCACTTGGTGGCACGTACTGAATAGGGGGTCTTCGCCCCTTGGCACTCCCTAAGTGGGCCTGCCAGCAAACAGGCTTTGCACCATCTCTTTATCCTCTTCACTCTCATCTTGTTATTTTATTCTCTCATAGACACACTTATCACCGCCTTTCGTCTTCATATTTCTGTTTACTACTCTTTATTCACTTTTGTTTCAGCCGTTCTCCCTTCGTCATCACACACACACACACACACACACACACACACACACACACACACACACACACACACACACACACACACACACACACACACACACACACACACACACACACACACACACACACACACACACACACACACACACACACACACACACACACACACACACACACACACACACACACACACACACACACACACACACACACACACACACACACACACACACACACGACGAGGGGAACCCCGATGTGTAGATGACTGTGTGTAATAACCAGTAATCTTTTAAGCAGTTTTCCAAAGAGGCTTCCCCATCGGCTGGGATCTCTATTTCGGAGGGCTGGACTGGAGGGTTGGCCCACATACCTCTCTCTCCCTCTTTTGATGGCAGGGGGGGGGTGGGGTAGTTACTATTGGCCCCGGTAGCCCAAAACACATTAACACAGACCTAGTCTATTTAGCATGGTGATTTAAGTTCCCGATGAGGGCTGATTTTTCCTCACCTATAGAGATGTGGGGCCCTCACTTTGGGCAACATACCGCCCCCTCCCATAGGGGTCCTGATTGGAGTGAAGAGGGATGATGGAGGGAGGCGAGGTCTAGGCAGCACCCATTAATGGACAAAAGAGCCTGGCACGCAGATGGACTGATAAAAAGGATGGAAGTTAAATTTATTCTCTGTTTGACAGAAAAAGAGTTTCCTTGATCCATTTGCCCAATAAAGCAAATCACTGATCATAACTTCAAACTTGTTGTAGTCTAATATGAAAACCAATGAGGAGATGTAATGAAGCCAGACTGAAAGGTGAAAAAAACATTGCCTTGAAATGCTTTTGTTTCGAGCCTCCGAAACACGATTATTTTTCAAAAGCTCCCTTTTCTAAACAAGAAATCACAAATGAGTCAGAGGGCTCTTAGATGAATGAATAAATTAACCGTTTTAAAGCTCCAAATACGTGGTAAGATCTCGTATTATATGGACAAAGTAGGACTATAATACAAACAAGAGCAAGGGAACACATTAAAACTAGCTCAAATGTGCAGAGGCATAGTGTGAATGATTTGGTTTAAATTCACTATAAACCTTTAATAATGAACTGAAAAGTTATTTGCATGATATTGCACAGAAACACCATGTTGTGCAGTATATCAATTGTAATTTACAGCAGCAGTAATTACAATACCATCAAAGACGTATGGACTATAATGTATACCCGCCAAGATTTCCTTTGTAATATCCCTAATAATACCATAGTTTAGCACCAGTAAGCATACCAAATATAACCTCTGTCAGCCCCTGTAATCCACTGCACACTACACACCAGGAGGTGCAATGTGCTGCAGGTACCTATCATAGCTATCCAGGGGCATTAATAATGACTGTAATCCATGTATATTGCAGGTTTATACTTGGTGTGTTTTGAGTATTCTGCCTCCCTATGATCTGTGGGAGGACATGGCCCCATACCGCATGAATCATACATTATGAGTTGCCATGTTTGAATGGAGATAAGGATGGCTGAGCTGATCAGCTGCTCAGCAAGACTCTGGCCGACGCTTCAGGACAATCGAGTCGTTGTAGAAAGTTACAGGACGGTGGGAGGTAGAGATGGGCGCTGTATGGTTACTGTATGCTTAATTTCTATGATGCTTGATATGACATTTACAAAAGATGACCAAGAAAGGATCAGAGCAGTTTACTTTGACCCTTTACTAGAGAGTTTAAAAGTGCAAACAGCTGTACAACTTGTAATATTATCTTGCTAAGTATTTATAAAAAACAGTTAATACATGTTTTATAACACAATATAAAAGATAGCAAAAACTGTAGCTTTCACTGGTCAAAATAATAAACGTCTCCTGCAGTTTAGGTTATATCAGCAGTCACTTATTAACATGAATTCCAGGACTAACTTGACGGCAGGCCAAAATGAAACCCGTCTGTTGTTGGGTGAGGTGTAGATATAGATGTGTGTGTGTGTGTGTATATATATATATATATATATATATATATATATATATATATATATATATATATATATATATATATATATATATATATATATATATATATATATAATATTGTTTTGTATGATAACCCTGTCCTCGTCATCTCAAGTGAGCGTGCTCTAAAGTTCACTGCTCTAATACAACTTCCAGTACCTTTTTCTGTAGCTGGTGTGGGGGGATTAGTGGTTGTCTTTTTCCCCTGCTGTGGTCCTGAGTGATTGCCTGCCAGTGGAAACACTGGGAGAGAGCTGATGACCCCTGTTACAGGCCAAAGTGGGGAAGCTCCTCAAAGGTTAGCCAAGTAGCAGGGTGAGAGAAGACAGAGCCGGGGAACAATGGAGAGAGGGGGGGGGGGGGGGGGGGGGCATACTGGAGGAGGGGTAAATAGCTGTGTAATGACCAAGTAAGAAAAACAAGGGAAAGAGGTCTGAGTCTGAAAGACAAATGGACCCAGGGACTAAATCACTCATAGCAGGTGTGGCTTTTACCACAGGGAAGCACACATTATCGAAGGGGAACTAATGGGTGGCTTGGGGGTGGGGTGGGGAGGGGGTGTTTAACCGGGGCTTATCTGTATTCTGGCCCTGTTTGGTGAAATACACGCAGGCGGTATTCATACAAAGAGCATCAGCCCACAGCCACTGCTGCGAGAGTGATCAAGAATTCAAACACCCTCACTGCAGGGGTTAACGGCAAACTCTAAAACTTAGGGAAACAAGATTGTTATATGATGACTTGCAGTGTAGCTTGATAAGTTTTGATCCTAAATGTTTTTCAATGAGCAGTAATGTGGAACAAAACAACAGCAGCTGATGGTAGGGAATTGTTAAAGGCACTGCATCCATGGCTGGCCCTGACTATTCTCAATGGCTGGCTTGCCGTGTGGATTGGCAGCAAAGCAACAGTGAATCAGGTGTGGATATTTTTCTTGTTATTCCACATGGAGAGTTCAGAGCGGAGGATTGCTTCGGCTATGCTGGATTCACTCCACAAGGGTACAGCAGTATCCCCAGCAGCTGGCACTGCTAGCATTGGCCTCCGTCAAAACAGCTGCCGCAGGTAGGCACTCTAGGATGCTGAATATGTCCTCGCAGGCCTCATCTTTGAGTGTGGCAGCAGAGCCAAAGTGCAACAGCAGGTTTTTCCTCAGTGGGGTTACACCAGGATGGTCTCTATTTTCAGGAGGGACAGTGCTGCAATGCTCAAAACACCAGCCTCGTTATATGATGCACACTCCATCCTCTTGCAGGAAGTCCTTCAACGTTTACATGTAGCAAGAGAGTTTAGGATATTGGATTGAACATATACGTGATGTGGGAAGGAACAAAGCTGGTGAGGTGGTGTACTAGAAAAGCATCAAATTGCACAAGGCATAACTTTTAATGAGCCTTTCAAGACTCACTAATTGTCACTTTTTCCAAAACCAGTGCACGTTCTCACAGACTCAAATCATGTCTAGTCTAATCTAAAAGTCTCCCCCTCTGGCAACCCGGTCTCTTTTATATACTACTTATTTGCAACAACAAATAAGTTGAAGAGAAAGGTTTAGAGAAAGAGAGTGGTCTTGTTTAAATATTCAAAAAGTAATAAGTGACCTCAAGCATAAGACAAGACATGTTTAATTTATCAGAATCACCTTTATTGGCTAAGTAAGTGTGAACTAGAGACCCACGGGCCGGGCTGATATTTTCCACCGCTATCCTCAGGCCGGGCCCTTGATCAAGCATTTGTGATTTTTAGTCATTACTTTATTAGCCTAATTCGGTGGGGAGAAAGCTATGCCTCTCCAGCTTCTCCCGTAGCTCTGGGTGTATGTCCTGCACTTGAGTGTGAGGTAAACTATGCTACATGGTGTCTCCCCCCTCTGCAGCACTGTTGTCAGCTAGTGCGTCAGCATGCAGACCGTGGCGAAGGACAGTATTAATTAGGTGATCGAGACAAGAAAGTCTCCTATATGGTTCCAGGGCTTTGATTATGTTGCTGCCTTGATCTGTTACCCACACTATTCGGCTGAGGGAGCTAGGGTCGAGTTTTTTTTTTTTTACGTTTCTTCATTCGGATTATTTGCGATGCATTCCATTCTGAATAAACAAACAGCGCAGTTTACATGCTTCGTCCTGGATGCATTATTCATTAAGATAATTCTAAACAGATTTCTGTAGTTCAAAACAACTCAAAATTGTAGTTGAGAACGTCAGTTGTAACGGCCCACGTATTAAAAAAATTGTCTGGTTTAAAATCGCAGATTACATTGTCTCTACTATGTACATTAAAGAACAATCAGCGGAGAGGAGAGCTGCTTCACGCACGCGGCTTGGCGCAGCTGGTGGAATATCAAGCATTGACTTGAATGGTTGAGATTGCTGGCGGGGCCGCGGCTCATCCAGAAAATAGGGGTGGAAAATAGGTGTCAGGATGCAAACTCTGGTCTTAAGTGCCAAAGTCTTAAAATCAAACCGTGGCAAAATGTTTAGGGTACACAGATGATTAAATCCTATCATACCAGCAATCCTTCGAATTCTAGGTATAGGTCTTCAGAAAGACACACACTTCCAATCCCTAGAACTAATAAATCCCACCTCTTCCTCATAATGAAAGAGGATAAAGTAAGAATTCTCCTTAAAATCGGGCTGTCCATGGAGTAACTGCATATTACAGTGACTCTCTTGTAACATCCAGCACTGTTAATGTTATTAATCATTACCCTTGGTAAAATTTCAAATGGTGAAATGCTTAAACTGTCTTGGATGTTTAAACAGTTTGACAGGACAAGCTGTTAACCAGCCATTCAACCATTTGTTATTTCACAATTAAATAATTAATCTGTCATATCTTATCACTTCTCACACACAAAAAAAAAAAAAAAAAAAAAAAAAAAAAACGTACAGTATAATCTATGGGATTTCATTAAAGATTCAGAATGTGAATGTATAGAGGAGATAGAACAGTAAAAAGTCAGCAATGACGCATAAAGAGCATTCACCTGTTGAGAGCCGCTGTGAATATCTGCTGCATTACTGCAAACTTTGGTCACTTCTTGAACTTGGTCAAGTTCCTTCTTTCTCAGTGTGAGTGAGCCACTGTTTTATTTAGTATCACTGTGAAGAAGGAACCCCCGCTGACTCCCTCAGGTGTGGACTCCTCAGGAAACATCACACAGGAAGAAGAGAGAGAAAGGGCTCCTCCCTGTGGCGAGGCTACAGCTGTCCATCTCAATCAGAGGGTGAGAGACTCCTCCATAGCAACGGTCCTACATAGCAACATAGTCTGTTTGAATAAAGATATCCTTGGATGCCATTCAGAGAGTATCTTGTATCTTCAGTCCTTAGAAACAGGACAGTGTAAGGGAGTATTGTATCACAACAAGAAGGCTTCTTCCAGAAATGTAGGGGCCTCTTTTGCGTCATAAGTGGTTAATACAAGTGACTGCATGGTGTAGAAATATGAGACTCCCTCCAACCGCAGACTGTGAAATAAAAAAGGGCAGCTGCTGATTTCTAATTCACGCTAGGCAGAGAAAAGAAAAGCAAAGCCACAAAAAGTGAGAAATCTACTCTGAAAGAAACGGCTAGCATAAAGTGTTCAAAGACTTAAGCTCTGCATTTAAATAATACCTCTTGGGCCCCCCTCTGGTAGAAAAATTCCAACCAAGAATTTGTCCTTCTCCATTTGAACTTTTTCCTCGTCATTTCCACACTTGGTATGATGAATCATTCAAAACGTTGAGCTCGAAATGAGACCAGACAGGACAGAAACTTGCCTCATATTGAGCTTTCCGCAGCCAGCCCAAGTCCAATTTCAGTCCAACAATGCACTACTTTGATCAGTCTATACGGCTGATTTAGGATGTCACTACTAACTGTCTATCACTCCTACGCAGCCCCTCCAGGAGCAGTCGAGCTCAACACGCTGGGATTGGGACATGCCAGGAAATCGGGAGTGAGGGGGATACTAGACAATGGCTGACTTCCAAAGTATATGTGTCAAGCTATAAAAAAAAATAAATAAAAAAAAAATTAAAAAAAACCCTGCCAGTCATGTATAGCAAGACAGGGTGCTTGCTCGTGAGGTAGCACTCAATTTGTCTGCCTATCTTACCTAATGAATTAAAAGGACAAGTCTGGTGATAAGTCTAAAGTATATTAACAAATCCAGTGAAAAAACATTGTATTACCTGTGTAGCCAGAGCCAAATATACTGTACTGGGGGGGGGGGGGGAGGGTGGAAGAATTCTTATTTTCATAACAATCAAGTACCAAAAACTGAGGAGGACACACTGTTGGATCCTCCTCTCCTACTTCAATGCCTAATGAATCTCTCTCTCCCTAACCCTGTCTTTCACTGGTTGAAGCCTGAAAATATTGTAAACAAATTAATAACATAACTAATTACACTGGTCGGACTGTTCAGCTCCGTTTCAGACTGATACCTCCAGTTCAGGCTGGTCCTCATCCTCAACACGTGCCTTTTTCAGTCATGGAAAATACTTTTCCAATACTCATCTGGATTTAAGCAGCAAACATTCAGTGTAAGAGTAAAAAATTACGTTTATTTGATTCACAGCTGCTACATATAGTGTTTTGAACACGACAACCCAACTGCATTTTACCGCAAACTTGCGACTAGTTAACTAGAAAATAGGCCATGCAGTTGCTGAATCTGTCTTCATTTCAAATCGATCACGATCACGGGATGATCACGGTCATCCCGCTTGCCATTTCCGGGTGAGTCCTGACTGCCCTGTCTCCGACTGAGCATGTCAGGTCGGCCAAAATGAAGGCCGACAGCTCCTCCAACGGACAACGGCACGGAACACACCAAACAGACTCGAGTCACTGACCTCGCCAGACTGTCCAACGGCCAATTATCGGCCCGGTGTGTAGCTGCCTTTAGCCTCCAACGTCGCCTTCCAGACAGCTAACCCCTACCTAAACATAACCATTGCCGCGCTGCCTGGAAGGCGACGATGGGGGCTAAAAACACCGTGCGTGCGTGCGTGCGAGACACAAGTGACCGAGAGACGGAGGAGAGCAGGGAAAGGAAATGCAGCTGAACGCGTTTTAAATAGAGTTAAAAAAATAATAATAATAATAACGAAACGCAATGTGCGGTGGCCGGTGTTGATAGTGCGCCACACATTAGTCTATGAGTGGGAAACACTGCTGGAGCGTATTCCTCCGTACCAAAGACCTCAATGGTTGTCTAAAATATCATAGTTGCACTAGGTGACATGTTCCTTTATTACAGTGAACTTGGACACTACAATTTAAGCTTTTTGAGTCCCACATGCACGGATCTGTTGCCATTAATACTCGCTAGAGCACCAAATTGCTGAACAACAAAGCCAACAAAGGCACTATTTAATTCTGTTTGAGTTAAAACTACAGTGCTCAGGTGTTAAAGGAAATGATCTAGGCTAGCCTTTTTTCTTTTTTTTTTTTTTCTTTTTTAAAATGAAAGCATGTGCGATTTACAAAATATACAATACTCCCGTTTTATAGAGAATTTGCCCACATACTGACGAAACAAGTAAAAAGAGGCTGCCTTATTCTTTAAATATATCTTAACATTGAATACTATTTTATGTCCTTTACTCCACATGAAAGGCACTGCGTGTCAGCAAGACATGAGTCTTTTTAATGGTGCCCTGCTCAATCAAAAGACAATCCTGTCACATATTAGCTGTGTTGCTCTTGGCTCCCTGTGGCCGTTATGTGAATGGGACATGTGCCTGTTTCTGTCACACTTTGATCATTCCCGTTATTAACCATTCACCAGATACATCAGTCAGATGTGCTTCACAGTTATGCTTTCACACAATTTAATACCTGCTGTGGATCAAAGTGTTAAGTATCTACAGGGGTTGGACACAATATACCAGCAACACCTTTGCAATCTAATGCAATCTATTGCTGAAGCCCTGCAACAAATCAAATCGTTTTAAAGATAATGCTCCACTTTTTGTTCAGATGTGTGTAATCAATTTTTGGGGCCATATAGTTTAATGCAAGCCTACTGCAAATCACCATCTCCTATTTTCCTTCACATAATGTACATGAACCAACATACAACATTTAGAAATACATGAAAGGTAAATTGCTTGAGGAAGTTTGCTATTCTTTATCTCAAGTCACTGTCCTCTGATGCTTTCCCTTCCCCATTTTGCTTGAGGTCTCACTGACACAAAAAGAGATAGGAGGATGTCAAAGGCAACTCAGATCTGAATGCTTCTGTCAGTAGAAATATAGCTTCACTACCTTGGTGAGCTCTTTGGGAATTCTTGGCTCAGCTGAAGATAAAGACAGACATTTTCCATCACAGAATAGCTGGTCCCTTTGTTCTGACGAATGCAACACTTTGTTGTCTCTGTATAGCTGTTTACCATTTGTTCTTTGTTACAGTCTCAAATGTGAAGGACAGTAAATCATTGCGTAACAAATTGATAATTCGGAAATGTCAAATTCCACAGAATTTACGATAATTTATTCACACTTTTTACTGGTGTAGGGACATTTTCCCTTTTAACATAAGAGAGTAGTCATGAAGAATACTGCAGCTTTGGTTATACTGCAGTTCGTATACATTTTACTGTTTAATATACCGGCCTCACATAAACTTAATAAAAATATAAACATGTTAACTAATCTCCATTTCACTGCAGGATCAGGCACTGAGAGTCTAGGTGTGTAGTTAATCATTAAAGCTGATATGCATAGGAGGAGTTTTTTTCAATTAATACGGATGGTGAATTATAGATAAGCAGAGAAACTGGTATTTTGTGGCTGTAGAGTGTTTCCATTCTCTGCTACTAAGAAATGTTGAACAGCTTGTCAGGTCGTACTTGTCCTGGTTGACAATGAAGATAAAGACTGTTAAAACAGCACATTGGCAGCTGTGCTTTTTCTCAATAAGTTTATACAGTCACACATTGAAATCAACAGTATTAGCCCATCAGTTTCACACCTAACTAGCTGTCACATTTTCCTAGTTTTGCAGTGCTTGATTCAAATAAAAAGAAGATTTTCACAAAACCTTGTTTGAAGAAGTGCTCATATTATGCTCATTGTCAGGTTCATAATTGTATTTAGAGGTTGCACCAGAATAGGTTTATGTGGTTTAATTTTCAAAAAACATAATATATTTGTTGTACTGCACATTGCTACAGCTCCTCTTTTCACCCTGTGTGTTGAGCTCTCGTTTTAACTACAGAGTGAGACATCTCACTTCTGTTCCATCTTTGTTGGGAGTCGCACATGTGCAGTAGCTAGGTAAGGACTACTAGCCAGTCAGAAGCAGAGTATGAGGGAGTGCCATGCTAGCAGCTAGGCGAGCATTATAACGTGTGTTACAAAGTGACGCACGTTTGTCACGGAAGTAAAGGCTGGACTACAATAGAGCTGTTTGGAGCGGTTTGTGAACAGTGTTTTCTCTGGAAGATGGTAAGTCCCTTTGGGGTGGACTTTTTCACTTTGTACACCTATAACGTGCACAAAAATATATACAACACAATAAAGGACAGGGAAAAAGCCAAAAAAGCATAAAATGAGCACTTTAAGTCCCTTGCCATTGCTGGAGAGAGCAACACTGTCAGATTCAAAGAAACTTCAATACCACAGAATGCAGCAAAGGATCAAAAAAAAAAAAAAGGAGATATTCACTCAACTGTTATTGTTGAGAATACCTAAATAGCATAGTCGGAGGCTGGCCTGTACTTGACACTCATTCATTTATGCATTCACGCTAAAAGACTTCAGTTCAGTTCAGTTCAGTATTATTTGGCAGAGGAAGACAATGTGTTTGCATCAAACAGCCAATGAAGCAAACAGAACAAAACACCATACAAACAATGGGCGAGACCATTAATGCAAAACAATATGCATACAAAAACAACAGGCTGTGAAAAGACACCCACATGGATCACAATAGCAGCAGAGGCCTGGAGGCTATGATTCAACTCAAAAACTTAAACTTGTTAAATGTAGACGCATTGGATACATATCATACACTAGTGCACGGCAGACAAGTGAAGGGAAGCTTACTTAATTCAAAGTGTACATTATTACATTGATGGAGAGTAGTACTGAGTACATTTGTTGTCTAGACACTGACCTCAATCACTCCCTGCAAACACCAAGCTCAGCACAGAGAAGATTGGGGAGTGACAATGATAAACTCCTCCACGGAGGAATCGGAGCCTATAGGTGAATGGCCACTATGGCCCACTACTCTCCTCAGACCAGCAGGGTAATTCCACCTCATATGTGACAGCAGGCCTAGACACATAAGTTATACAATATATAATGCATATCAAAAGCCTATCAATCTGTTACCTATGACCTGTTCTGAAGCTGTCACATAGGCCTACTTAATGCCTTTGACTTCAAATCCTAATGTAATGCTTAGCTAAATATGAGGAATGTAGAGAAAATGTGAATGGGGCTACCTATTATATGTGCAACAATAGCCATGTTGAGTTTCCCTTACATCCATTATTACAGTAATGTAATGTGAATTTTCTGTGTGCACCCATGTTTATATATCTCAAGCCATAATACAATAAATTATACTTTGTAAAGCTATTATAAAATACTATAATATGGCTTACGTGCAGTTTAGTGTCACAAATTATTTTCCAAAAACTGATGAGGGTCTTATTTGAGACCGGTTAGGGGTAGGGTTAGGGTAGCACAGGTGGTTTAGCAGGTTCATAATTAATTAAGGACATTATATGGGGAATTTGGGACACTAAACTGCACGTATACCCTATAATATACCCAACTTGAGACCAAATTTGCAGTGAGACAATTGGCAGCTCCACAAAAACACCAACAATGTTGTGGCCAATTTGGATGTGTGTGCATGTAGTGTGTGTGCGTGTGTGTGTGTGTGTGTGTGTGTGGGTGGGTGGGTGGTAGGTTTGTGTGAATGGTTTGATCGTTACGTCACCTGCGCACCTGTGTGTATGTGCTAATCAGCCAGGGTAGTAAGGGAATCACAGGTGAGCCAGTAAGGGAATCTAGTCTAGGAAGCCACACGGTTTTTCCAA
This sequence comes from Zingel zingel, assembly GCA_023566125.1. Classification (NCBI taxonomy): domain Eukaryota; kingdom Metazoa; phylum Chordata; class Actinopteri; order Perciformes; family Percidae; genus Zingel; species Zingel zingel. Next base: position 16,932,492 of record CM042317.1, read on the forward strand.
CCTCAGCTGTGTTACAGTGATGGTTTTTAGATCTCGTCTGTTCGTTTTTAATCTTTCAAGTCAGTCTTTTGTATGTTTTTAAATACATTTATTCAATAAAGAATTAATTATATGACGATGGAGGACCTCATTTATTTGCAACAGCAAGAGTTGGAAATGGCTTCACAATCCCTGTAGTGGCATTTTTTTGTGGACCGATTGCCACTAAAAACAACCTGAGGGAATATGCTGAAAAACCAATTCACTCTAATATTGAAACACGTATTTCACCACTATGCAAACTAAGGGCATTAAAGCACCATAAGCAAAAATAAAAGCCCAGTCAATACAAGAAACCAATTCACAACTAGCACTACAAACAAACCTTAAATCTTTGAAATAGCAGTAGCAGCAACAGCATTGAAATACAGCTAGCCTACATGGGTCAGGTTGGTAACGTTAGCACAAGCAGTAAACTTACCTTAGACTGGTGAAATGAAGCAGCGACCAAGACATATTGTGACAAAATCCTTTCTGAAAGAGTTGTCCTTTGGTAATGGTTGTGGTCCCAAGCTGCCAACAGGTAACGTTATACGACAGGAAATTATAGGCTACTTCTGCCTTAAAGTGCTAACAAACAAAGTTAAAAATGACTAGCTAGCGAATGAAGGTGATTAAACGAAATAATAGTATTCCGCTACAGCCGATAAAAAGCTAACGTTACGTTAGTTGACTTTTTGACAGGTGAGCTAGATAATTTCTAACATGCTAAATAGCGGCAGCTGTGTTGAAGTCGTTTGCACAACTATAGTCCACAAAGCAGCAGGTGGCAGCAGAGAGCGAAAAGAGAGCACAGATAGCGTATATAAAATAAACCGCGCTCCAACCGAGGGTGCGTTCGATTTATGTTACAGGGTGTCAAATATGTATGGAATGCAATTGATTACTAGCCTGGATGCCAGCCGAACCCAGCCCCGCCCACAACATTCGAGGTCGGGACTAGAATCTGAGTATGACCATGTCAGGCTAATTGATTATGCTTTCAGTTTTTAATAAAACAAATTCAAAATGAATTGAAGATTGCATTGCCACTTTGCCTATTGAATTGCCAATTGTATAATGCATTTTCAAATTGCAAAACATTTGGATAAACAGGCCTAAAAACGTCCATAAATAGGTCCCCTGAGTGTAGCACCCAACCATAGACTAGATGTATATACAGTCTATGCAGCCAACTGGAGCTGACTACCTGAACAAGCTAAAAGGTAGGCTTTGCCCTCCATGGATTTTCCAGACCTTAACTCCTTGTTCTTTTATTGCAATTTTACTTTTATATTATGGCTCCACTTTAAAGCCTGAATTATGTCTAAAATCAACATCCTGTCCCCTGAGAAAATGACAAATTTGGATTGCTTATGCTGAATTTCTTATGAACAATAGCCCACAGCAGACATTTTGACTTGTCATAGTAGTTAAAGCATGGGTGTTGTTGTTACGAATAACAGTAGCAATGTCTCTGCTCTATTTTCAGTATGCCAGCATGCACAATACAAAGACCCTGAAAAGGCATGGAATTCAGCCATCATTAATTTAATTAATTACACCTGTGCTTTTCTGTAACATGTTATTTCCCATTTTTTTGGGATCAATAAAAATCTATCTATCTATCTATCTATCTATCTATCTATCTATGTCAAGATTATTTCTGTAAAAGGGCCCTTCTGAGTTATTTTGAAAAAGGTGTAGAGTGCATGCTTATTTGGCTGCATTCAAGAATGACTAGTAAAGGAGCCCAGCGTTTGTTTTCTGTAATTAAACAATATGATATTCTTTAACTGCGGATTAAAACTTTTTTCTCTTGTTTATTTTATGTTATTATGTGTTGTTTATTGGTTTATTTGTATTACATGTTCTTGTGTGGTGTGGTCACTGCCATTACACGTTGCTGGTTCAACGAAGCAATGAAAAATGGGAAAAAAATTTTGCCGCAGATAAAGAAACCGATGGATCCATCCTGTTATGACTCCCTTCCAGTGACCCGTTATTGATTACACCTGTGCTTTTCCTGCTATTAAATGTCAAAATGTCAGCCATGAAAAAGGCCTATTATGTATACCAATACATTCCACAGCATAATGGATATTGGGATAAAGGACAAACAAAGTTGCAAATTAAAGCTAGTTGAGGTGGTCTAAAACAACATATGCCACAAAAAGCAAGGTAATTCAGACAAACAAAATGTTGCTTTTTCTCATTGCTCCACAGAGCAGGAACCCCCTGAAAAAAAAGTTTTTATTTTTAGTCTCAATAAAAAACTATATCTTCTACACAGAATGCTATTAAATATAACTTAAAACGTGTAGCTGTAAGAGGGATAACATGTTTTAAGCAATGTACTTTATAGATAAGCAATAGTCTGAATTTCCCCTTGTAAACAATGAAGATTGGATTGATTCTAAACCATGGAGAAACTGAGAAACTCATATAAATGTGTGACTGTTGGCAGGGAATTTGACTTGAAACATTGCTGTATTGGCTTTGATGTTCAGAATGAGTCAGTTTGGGTTATTTAAGATGCAACAGTCCCTGACAACATCACGCAAAAGAGAAGAAAGCATGCCTATAGCCAGTGTGTGTGTGTGTGTGTGTGTGTGTGTGTGTGTGTGTGTGTGTGTGTGTGTGTGTGTGTGTGTGTGTGTGTGTGTGTGTACACGTGTATGTGTAGGATGGGATGTGATATAAACCCCTGCTGCTGGGTAACCCCACTGTGTGAGATCTGACAGCTCCCACTGCTGTCTCTATGACAGGATAAAAGGGCGTCTATGTGTGTGTGACTCAGATAGTGAAAAGGAGGAGGATGTAGCCAGAAAGAAAGAGAAACCATGGCTTGTTCACACACAAAAAATACATTCACTCAATGAATGTCTCTTTGAAAGCTTATCTGTGTGAGTATGGAAAAACTAGACGTCCCACATCCTTTTAAAACCCGCAACAACGAGGCCTGGTGGTATCTGCTGGGCTGCCCAATATAAAGCAGAAGAAAATAAGATAAGATTTAAACTCATTAAAAGTCTTAAATGTAATTAAGCCCTCTGCGCCATCTTCAGACAAGAAATGGCACCATGGGAACCTTCTAACTTCTTTCTCAAAGCATGAAAACGAGGGCACTGGACGTCTCCTCAGTGAACTTTCAGCTAACATTTTTAACAACTATAAAGTCTTAAAGGGGCTTTACTTGACATTCATAACATTAATATAGCAGCAAACAAGTATTTGCTGTAAAGATATGATGGAGTAATGGCGTTCTGAGCAGAGAATGAATGAATGCATGTTTAGTGCATGTCAGGTATTGGGGAAAGGTCTTGGAGAGCTGTGTGGAGGTGTAATGGCAAAATTGCATTTAAGCCTTTAGTGTTTATTGTGCCTTGTGTTTTTTCATTCAGCACACTGCATTCTCATACACCAATCTAAACGACAGTTCATTTGCATTCCTGCATGTGGATTGGGGGTTGTTTAGACTTCAGAGACCGAGAGTCTCAGAAGAAAGTGTATGCTCTTTGTGTGAATTGATAACCCACAAGGCCACAACTCTGGTATCCTCCTCTCCCGTATTACGTTCTCCTCTGGTCTGGTTAAATGCACAGGGAGCGTGACCCAGAGCTGGGGCAGACAGGAACAGAGGATTAGATGAAACTAATTTATGACGCATGCCTATGTTTCTTTGATAAAATGTAAATCTACTGGACCTATATCTTATCTGTCTCACAGGAAGAGAAGGTCTAGTAGGTTACTATCTTTATTGTCTGTAAGAATGTGCTCGAATGTCACTCCCCTTTCTCCCAATGTGCATTTAAGCTCATTCTTTCCTTCTACTCATTGGATGAATCTTTTACACACTGAGCTACGTGCTTCTTGTGAAACTGTATTCCTCCTATTTGCAAATATATCTTTTAATAAAATACAAAAACCCAACTTGGTTTTAGTCTCAGTATCTGTCTTATTTGTTTCATTTTTACTAAACTTTGGAATCTACACCTCTCCCTCTGCTGCAAAGGAAACTTCCACAACAGAGGCAATCTCAGATTGCTGTTTTTTGTTTTTTTTTGTATTTCGAGAACAGTCCATTTAAAGTGTTGATAAGTAAAATTAATGCATAGTGAGACTTAAGCCTGCCCTCCAAAATAACAGGTACGTTTCCCAATTTAAAGTAAATAAAATCCTACATATTAATAAATGCACCCTTGAAAATCTATTAGAGATGCACTTTGCAGTTCTTCTTTGTTGTTTGGTTTAAAGCAATCCAAGCCTAAAACACTTCTTACAAATGTACAATTGAAATGACCTTTGTGAGGTGGTTCCTACTCTTAGAAAACGATGTATTTCTGTAGCATTTCCAAGCCATTTGCCCACTCTGGCTATAAAAAATTACTTCCATCGAATAGCAGGCCATACACATGTACATGAAGTCCACTTATCAAGAGTTCTTATAAAGTATTAAAGACTTATATGGCAAACTTTTCTGAGTTCAATTACCCATCTACATAAGATTAATTTGTAGGGTGCCCGAATAGCTCAGTTGGGAGAGCGGACGCCCATATATAGAGGTTTACTCCTCGACGCAGCGGGCCAGGGTTCAACTCTGACCTGCGGCCCTTTGCTGCATGTCCTTCCCCCCTCTCTCCCCCCTTTCATGTCTTCAACTGTCCTGTCAATAAAGGCCTAAAATGGCCAAACAATTATATAAAAAAAAAGATTAATTTGTGGTGGGTGGTAGTAGCTCAGTCCGTAGGGAGTTGGGTTGGGAACTGGAGGTTCAAGCCCCGTACGGACCTAAAATAGGGAGCGTGGACTGGTAGTGGAGAGGTGCCAGTTCACCTCCTGGGCACTACCAAGGTGCCCTTAAGCAAGGCACTGAACCCCCAACACAAATCTCTCCATTAGTGTGTATAGCATGTATAGGTCCTCCTGAGCATGTGTGTGATTCAGGCCTGTGTTTAATGTGTGTGCAACGGTACTGTAACAGAGTGACAATTGTGAATTTCCCCTCGTGGGATAATTAAGGGATGTTTTCTTCCTCTTCTAATCAGTGAAATGTATTTCTCTGGATCTGTATGTTGCAACCGTCCAATCAATACAAACGTTGATTCTATGTTTACACTTTCTTATAAAGGTTTGAGCAGGTTCAGAGACAGATGTACAGTCTTATCTTGTGGAAATGAGCTATAACCCCATCTGAAAAATACACAAGGTTTTCTTAAGGCCCGGACACACAGAGCCGAGAATCGGCCGTTGGATAGTCTGGCGATGTCAGTGACTCGAGTCTGTTCGGTGTGTTCCGTGCCGTCGTCCTTCATTTTGGCCGATTTGACATGTATAATCGGCGGGTCACAGATTTCGGTGTAACACGGGCACTGCTGGCAGTTGGACTCAAATGACCCATCTGATTGGTAGAGTGCTAACCCGGAAACGGGGAGCGGAATGAGCGTGACTGGAGTCTCCTAAAATCTTTTAAACTGTAAAAAAGTAAAGACTTCTTACCAAAATGTCTTCAGGATAACTTTTGGCAGTGCCAATGTACCCTCGGAGATGCAGCGCGACAGAAAACTGCATGAATAACAGGCTGAAAATGGTTACTCTCGTGGGACTGCTGTAATTGCAGCTTACTACCTGACTGGCACACATCTAGGCAGTAAATATTAACAGTGTTTTGCAATTATGTTCACTGCATTACAAAACTAGAGTGAGGGAGAGCTTATGTTTCTGCTGAAAATGATTTCACTTTCTGCTGTGGAGCAAGCATTGCAGAATTTGTGGGGAATAATGTAGGAGCTAAGGATTTATGATCATGAAAAACAAATTTGCTAGGCTACTGTGGTTATTCTACTTCATTTGATCAAGACAGATACAAGCTTAGCCCTTGTTCTTCCCTATAACCCTCACTCCAAAGAGCTTAAAATTAAAATGATGTATTTACACATTCCAGTGCCAGCAGAGGAGAGTTTGCACATCCAAGTTTTTGGATACACACCAAGAGTGCGGACAATTGCTCATTCTTAATGTGGCATGCCATGTCATTTCTGCTTAAGTTAAAAGCCGTTTACTTTGAAGTGAGGCTCAACTTGCACACAGAGCAACATTTTAGTGATGCATGACTGTTCTCCTTTGCAGCCTGTGGATGATTCATGACTATCAGGATATACGGCTGAGGGCTATGTTTGTTTCTCAAAACAAAATCAGACAGACGTCTTCATCACTGTGTTATGTTACACTAAATTGCTCTTCTCTTTGCGCATAAAGACACGTTTTGCCTCTCACATTTTTGCTTTAAGATTTATCAGTTTCAATAGTGGAATATATCGGTAGAGTCAACTCAACACTACATTCGCTCCTGCTGATTTAAGTAAGACCAGTACGGGGCACCTGGGTAGCTCACCTGGTAGAGTGTGCGCCCCATGTACAGAGGCTCAGTCCTTGCCTGCCTCATTCCCCCTCTCTCGCCCCCCCTTTCATGTCTAAGCTGTCTTATCAAATAAAGGCCTAAAATGCCAAAGAAATAAGACTAGTACAGTGCCCGTTCAGAATGGGTCAATGTGGTATTGCTGCTTGTAGCTTTCTCCAGAACCATTGTACCCCAAATTTACTTACAGAAGGATCCCAAAGCACTTAATATGCAACCACTATATAGCCTACTACTGACTTACTGTGTACTTTACCTGACAGAGACATTACAGATTCAGATTTTACTCACTCAATATCACAATTAAAATGTGGAGTAATCACAGATATTTGTCTCATGGACTGATGGCAGTGTGCCACGCACCACCCATCCAGCCCGTTATGAGAGCCAATCAGCAATAATCTGAATTAAGCAACAACCAGAACCGGACTCAGACTATAGTCTCCAAAATGACCATAGAATTTAAACAAAACCTCTCCAAAATAGTTTTAACATGAGCTATACAGCCTTCATGAAATTAGGATTTACTTTAAGGCTGTTGTAGTTTTAGACCATTAGTCTTGGCTAGGTGTATCAAATAAACTGGAAGATTGTGTGGAAATTTCTTTCAAAGTTCTTGTGTTTACTTTCAACATGCATGTAGCCAGCAAACAAGCTACTGCTCACATCACAGCCAGTTTTGACTAAATGACAAATGAGCGGAAAACACACAGGTCAGAATTAAAGCAACTTTTACTTCAGAAAAAAAAGGTGACAGTTGTGATGTGAACAAAACAGAAGATGAGTTGAACCCTGATGGGAAATGAGGGTAATCAAAAATCTAATGACAAAAAAAAAAAAAAAAAAACATTTCACAATTAATCTTGTCATGGATGGTCATCAATAATCATCTGCTTCAACTCCCAACTCTCTAATCCACTCTGTCACACTCCTAAACTGGAGCCAAAATATAAAATTCAGTGAAAAATATATCCTTTTAAATACTCCCCAAAGTCACTGCACAACAGTAATATTTTCTGCAAAGAGTATGCATTGCCTCAAATTCACCAAAGGCAATGATTAGACTAAAAAGAACATTTAAAAGTTAACCTAAAAAAGCCTAAGATGCTGTAAATTCCCACGCGCCCTGCCTACTAAAGGAGATATATATATATATATATAGTTACAAGTAACAAGTCAACCCAGAAAACAAAAACATTTGAACCCAGGGATAAAATGTTCGGTAGTAGGCCTGGCCATAATCAAACAGCAGCATGTGGTCAGTGAAGTGAGCACAAGCCACAGCAGTCACTGCCAGCGTCCCCTGATTGACCTGTGCTTCTTAACACCTAAACTCAGTCCTTGTACTCCGTGTACTTTTTGGCCGATCCGTGCACCTTGCTGGCGGGGTATTTCAGTCGGTTCAGGGCCATTTTACGAAGCACCGCTTGGGGAAGGTCGACGTGACACTTCTCGGCGAGCTCCACCAGGTAGATCATCACGTCGCTGAGTTCCTGTGCCAGCTGCTCTCGCTCGCACTCGGTCCAGTTCGGCAGGCCCTCGGCCACCTCCCCCCGCCACTGGAAGAGCTCCGACACCTCGCCCACTTCACCGACCATAGCCAGGAGCAGGTTGCGAGGCTGGTGAAACTGATTCCAGCCCCGCTCGTCCGTGAACTTCGCCTGCATCCGCCTAATGTCCTCAATGGTGGGCTCGGGGCTGAAGGTGAACCTCTCCGCCCCGGTTCCTCCGTTCTGCAGCCTTGAGTGAGACGATGCCTCCGTTGCTGCTCCGTTCACCACAGCGGAGTGTGACTTGTTAGCAAAAGCTTCGTTGCTGCAGTGTGAAGATACCGATGGCACGTCACCATTTGTTTCACAGACGTCCTTTCCGTTTTTAGCCATCACGTTGTATGGTTTTTATCTGTGGTGCCTCTTGAATACAAGTTCTCAAGAGCAGTAAACAACCAACTCAGCAACTAGCTACACTGTCATACACATGTGAAGAGGTCCCGCCAATTGTCAAAACGGAAATGATGTAGCTTGTGTCGGAAACCAGAATCCTACTGAGACTGGGCTTTGTAGTTTTAACATGTAAGCTAGTCGCGTTCACGCACATATAGCATGTCACTTTAAAAAAAACTACAGTTCCCGTGTTCACCGGGACATTACAACATGGCTGCCTCCTCTGTGGCAGCAAGTGAGCTGCTACATATTATGAATAAACGGCTACCAATATTGTATCCAAAGGCTTCGTTTGTTATCAGACGGATAAACACATCAAGCAAACGATGCGGCAGTCAACCGCAGCTGAGAGCAAAAAGGTAAGTGCGGCTGCTAAGATGGACTACTGTGTTATAGTGCCAATGTCCTGCCCTTTACTCACCTGTATGTAGCTAGCTAAGCAGTAGTAACTAATGTGTCCTACAATGGATAGGTGGAGGGGAAGAGGTTTCCTCCGCCGAGTCGAATATTTTTGTAAAACGTTACCTATATCAAGATTACTGGGATTTAAACTGTGACAACTCGCTAACTTACTGAAGAAAGCTGTGTTGAAATTGTGATAACTGGGGTGAGGCAACAGAGGTACCGTTGCTATGGTTACATAAAGTTGTTGCGCACTGAGTGAACGTAGGTTGTAGTCTGTCCATCAAATTGTGTTCCCCTTACCCTAAAGGGATATACTCCAGTGATTTAGTGTTGTACTTTCAAACATTTGAGGCACCTGCAAGATACAGATTGTCTTAATGAAAATGTAAGAAATTGGACCAGCCATATTAAAACAAGTATTAGTCCCTAACAGGGATCAAGAAAAACACTGGATACTACACCCCATAATGCAACTTAGTCGCATATTTTTATCCTCCCTGCCTGTTGCAAGCCCATGTATTTCAAACACCACACTGTTTAAAGTTGTAGTATCCAAACTCAACCTCTGGGCTGGATTACCAACTGAGCAAAGCGGGACCCCAGTATCCCGGGAGTTTACTACTTATACGCAATGTGATTGAATGTAACTTTGTTAACGTAGGCTATAAGAGATGTTTTACTAAAGTACAATATAAACTGACATGAACTGTCCCATGGTCCAAATCTAGTTTTACAGTTTTTCTCAATTGCTAAAACACTAAAACTAATTGGCTGAACAAAGTTCTCAGTTGCCTGAACTCATTTAGCTAATTGTGCAGTCTGTTGTCAATACCTTAAACCATTTCACATGGTAAAACACAATACGCAGATCTCACTTAGACTTTTCAGCAAAACTCTAAACACATTCTCATTCTCAAAACACCTTCTGCACTCTAATGCACATGTCATCCATACTGGTCAACACAAGTGGTAACAACCAAATACAAGTAGAGAACACATGTCATTGATTGAACACAACCACTCAAAATTAATTTCACTTGTTTCAAATGATGTGACACAACCAATATAAGACAGTTCAGAGAGCAAACAGGTTGATGAAGGTGGGAAGGAGAAAGTCTGAGAGTAGATAGAAGAAATAATGTGAGAGGACAAGGACGAGTGCGTATGCGAGGTGTCAGGGCTGCATACGGCACACAAGAGACTTCTTCCCCTGTTGCCTCAGGAGGGACAATATTGCTTGTGATGTCGACGAAGTGCTCTGGCCTGACCCAGCCCAAAGACAAGAAGAAGCACATTGATCTAGAGGTGCAACGATGAATCGATGAATCGATTAGTTGTCAATTATTAAATTAATCGCCAACTATTTTGATTATTGATTAATCGTTTGAGTCATTTTTTTTATTTAAAAAAAATAAGAATTCTCTGATTCCAGCTTGTTAAATGTGAATATCTTCTAGTTTCTTCTCTCCTCTGTGACAGTAAGCTGAATATCTTTGAGTTTTGGACAAAACAAGACATTTGAGGACGTCATTTTAGGCTTTGGGAAACACTGATCCACATTTTTCACCATGTTTTGACATTTTTATAGATCAAACAACTAATCCATTAATCGAGAAAATAATCAACAGATTAATCGACTATGAAAATAATCGTTAGTTGCAGCCCTACATTGATGACATGTTTACTCCTTTGATTTTTGTCCCTTTTAGTATTGTATACTGTAGTACAGTGCATTGTAGACTGTACAATGAACAAATTGTATGGCCCTGAACATTGTGCTTTCCATTTGTTAACAGTACTGACTGCTCAATAGATTTTGACGAAGATGAGGTTTTGTGTTTGTTTTCAGAAAATGGAGCAAGGTTTCAAAAATTGTGTTTTAGCAATTGAGAAAAACTGTAATACTGTGATACTTTGCTCAAATGGCACACATTTCTATATTAATTTGGGTTTAGTCAGATAATCACACAGCAAACAAGAAACCATTTTATTCCAGCATGGGAGTAATACTGTACACAGAGACATGGAGGAACTGCTAATCTGCCTCGGGGGGGCTACTATTTTCTCACACAGCTCCCAAAGAAATCACATTAATAAAAGTAGTCTCACCACCAATTGCAAAAGTTTTTTCGCCCCAGTTGTGCATAGTACCTCTGTTTCCTTTCGGCATTGCATTGTGGGAAATTAATGTACATCAACAGCACAGTCAAAAAAACGTTTTTTTAGTACGCATACTGACTTTTTTCAGTATACCTATTTTAGTCACTTTTCTAGTTCTAATAACCTGCTAAGAAATGTGTGCAGTAGGACATTAAGATACAGCTTCAGTTTGAAGTGTCCACCCGTATAGTAGAGGACTAAAGGCTTCTTTGATTTGGTCATGCCTGGCCCTCTCTCTCTCTCAGGGCTCCCCAGCAGCTGGTTGGAGTGGTGGGCTTGGAAGTCCATGCCCAGATTAACTCCAACACCAAGCTGTTCTCTGGCTCAGGGGTTCGCTTCTCAGCACCTCCAAACTCCCTGGTGTCGCCTTTTGATGCATCCTTACCAGGCACGTTACCCGTAAGTGTTGTGTAACTGATTTCAAACAAAGATAACCTGTTGTTTTGCGTTTGCTTTCTTGTAAGGACATCAGGTAATGTCCCCGTGTGTCCCCAGGTCCTGAACAAACGATGTGTCGAGGCAGCAGTGATGACAGGATTGGCTCTCAACTGCACCATAAACAGGAAATCCCTGTTTGACAGGAAACACTACTTCTACGCGGACCTCCCAGTGAGTGTTTCACTCCCTGTCCTCAATTGTTGCTTTCTGTGCAACATCAAGGTTGTAACAGGTGGGACCACAGATGTTAGTGGGGGTAACAGCAGTGTAAAGACACTATAGTCCTGCATGTCATGCTGCGACATTGCTTTAGCTTTAATATATGCTGTCTTCATCTGCCTCCAACTTCTCTATCACAGCTTTCCCACAGAACTCTCCTCCTCTCATGAGCTGTAATTCAAATAGTGAGCAAGTCTTGCTGAAGCAGCAGAAATGCTATTTGCCACACGTACAGACAAATGACACCGAATGTTGTTGAAGAAAATGTGTTTTTTCACTTGCCAGCTCATTCCCTTTAGTGCACTTCTATTTTTACATTATCCACAGGTCATTTCCCTCTCCATGTCTCGGCCGATAATTTAGGGATAGTGAACTAGAGCTGGGTGTTATGGAAAAAAAATCTAATATCACGATATTGTTGACCAAATACTTCAATATCGATATTGTAGGGTTGACAATTGGTGCCTGCAAAAAATATTTACACAATGAGATTTTTGATAAATAATCATCATCAATGTGTATATAATAACTAAGTGGGTAAAGGCAAATAATAGAAAAGCTGGTAATTAAAAAAATTACATCACTTTACTGTAATCCAGCCATTAAAACCAGGAACAGATAACACTTGTGTCATATCACGATATTACGATATCCAAAATCTAAGACGATATCCAGTCTCATATCACAATATCGATATATTGCCGAGCCCTATATTGAATGTGTTAGCATATAGCAAACCGTTGGCTATTTATACATACAGCAGAAAAGGAGCAACATTAGTATTAATTTGCAGTCTTGTGTTTGTCTATCTGATGAATGAGTCTAATTAGTCTAATCTTTTTATGCCTTTTATATTTTAATCTGTTTTGGTCTCCACCAACTCCTGAGAGAAATATCTGGCACTACGTGCTCTACTATATTCACACGCTCGTAGCTGACTTTGTGTGTTTGATGTTTGGTGCTGGGGAATTGGCATGCTGTGAGTTTTCAGAGCTTTTTAACTGAAACTAACTGCCTGCGGTGGCTGGAAATGATGATCGAGAGCAGTGAGAGGGAACCAAAACATACAGACAGTAACACCAAAACAATGAGGTGAAAGATGCTAAAATGCTCTGTTGACTCCAAAGGAACATGAATGTTGCTCCGTAACTGTTGGATGTTTAAACAAGCAACTGTTTGCTAACAAGTTCCCCATATCAACTTAAAATGATACGTTGTATGATGTGTTTTTCGCTATCCCCAGAGTTGCCAAAAAATATTTATTGCAGCTTCAAATTCCTCTTATTGCAGTTTTCAAATGTACTGCTGTTAAGGAATCAAAGAGGGAGAACATACAGTACATGTTTGCCAACATGGTATTTGAGGAATTACATATCAGTTCTGTACTCGTGTTATGGAAATGTGGTTAATATGTAAATGCCAACAACATGTCATATGAGCCAAATAGCAGTCTGGTAAGGTAGTGGTAGAGGTATTCCAAAAAGAAACCTCTTTTAACATTGATATTTCCATTTAACAGTCTTGCCCAAGTGATGTACACTCTGTTCTCTATAATGGAGTGCTCGCATGGCAAGGTTTCACTACCCCTCAGAGCGCAAGGGTAATTTTACTGCTATTATGAGTGACATTTTAAGGCTGAGATGGAAAAGACAAAATGTCATGGGAACTATATGGTACATTTGCACCACAGAGAGACCTTTTCTAATAAATCTGGAAATTCTCAGAACAAAGGTGTCGGAGAATTTAGCATTTTGAGTGTTTAAAGTCAGTCTTTCCCTGGTAAGATATTATGCTAACACAGCTTTGGGCAAGGTAATGAGGAGGGCTTTGGGCAAGGTAATGAGGAGGGTAATTATTATGGGTTGAAGAACTTGAGAAACAGATTTCCTTTGGTAGAATTTCATAAAACTTGCAAAGAAGTGGCTTAATATGAGAGCACCCTCAGTAATTATAAAGCAATACATGTATGAGTATGAGCTCCAGATGGTATTTTTATTGCGTTATTTGTATTTGATATTTGATATTTCTGATTAGTTTCTGCTCTAATTCCTAAACTTACTTGACTGTACTGTGAGGACGTGACTGTGGAGGCTTCATGGAACACAACAGTTTTCTGTAGATCTTGATAGATGGAGTTTTTTCCTCCATTTAATATATCACATACTTACTGGTTATCGCAGTTGCAGCAGTACATATTTTAATTACAATAGTCGGCATACATTATCTCCCCAGAAAGTCAGCAAAATCCCATCCAGAAGCGCAGGAATTACTGTTGGGTTCCTCTTGCTCTTTTGTGTGTTTGCTGGTGATTGCATCACCTCCTTTGGAGTAATGCCCAACAGTTGACACACACAGCAGGGACGATAATACCCGATTACAATTTTTATTTTTCTGCAAGATTTCCCAAACAACTCATGCCGGCAGGTTGAGCCTGATGCTTTTATTTGGGTTTTAGATTCACTGTGTGCACTGTGCACAATACCTGCTGTTGCCTTGTTTATAATTATTTAGTTTGCATAAGTCTCCTCAGCTGCTCAAAAAGAGTGATGTTGTGTGAAACAGCATGGTAAACTGAAGTCAGAGTGGTTTTTAATTATGCAGATGATGGGGAATTTTTCACATCCGACCTAAAGTTTAAGTGTAATCAATGCTCGTAAAACCAAACCAGTAGCAAGTTCGAGGGAGAAATGATCCTGCCCTTGAAAAATACATTTGTAAATTGCGTTGTACATTATTGATATATTCCACTAGAAATCCCTGATTGCATTTTGTAAAACACCACAGTTGCTCATTAAATGATTAATGCTGCTGTCCAACCGGCATTACTCCTTCCTCAAATGGAATGGCAGGCAAGGAAGTTGTAAACAGCCCTTTAATAACATGCCTCAGCAGCTCCACACTAGCCTACCAGCAAAAACAAATAATTACAATTATCATTGAGATATTCAGTTCCTAAATAAAAAGACATAGCCTGGCTATTGAAGCTTTGACATGTGTTTAATGACAGCTATGAATGTCTCCGTGGCCCCCATGGGTAGCCGAGATCAGCTCGCTGGCACAAAGAATGACACGGCCGACTGAGTCTTGTTTGTTTAGTGACTTTAAAATTAGTCAGAGAATGACTCAGCTGCTCACAACATGGAAATGAATTCCAAATGTGTGTATGTGTGTCCCATCCTGTTTGTACAGTATGTGAGCAGGCCTGCATCAGTAACTTTGGATATAAAGGGGATGAGGGGTCACAGGGAGTGTTTGGAGCATCACTGCTCATTAGGGCCAAGAGAGTAATTAGGGGAAAACGTGGCTACCTGGGTCTGATTAGCAACAGCCTTCATAATGTAGCAACAGCAGTTGATTTATTATGCAGGAAATGCATGCAAATAGTCTTTATTTGTACAGATGCTCCAGGATGTACAGTATGGCATGCTCGCCCTTCACCTTTGTACCAATTGTATATATTAAATATTGCTCGTGCAGTATTCTATTATTATTTCATGTATATTGTTTCCTATTATTTAATGTACACTCTGTATGTGTGCTGTGTGTCTGAGATTTTGCTGCTGCAACACCGTTATTTCCCATTTTTTTGGGATCAATAAAAATCTATCTATCTATCTATCTATCTATCACCCAGCAGAGACAATGGATGAGACCCAACTCATGGAAAGATTAAGTAAGAAAGAGGGGATTTCTGATAAGCTGCAAAAGTATTCACACAAAAATCCAGCAGATTTAAAGATTGAATCCTCCAAGAACAGGAGGAATTGAAAAAGAAAATCCCCCATTAGTCTGTTTTTTTTTTTTTCTTTCGTCTAGTTTAAAAGGAGGTGTGGAGGTGATTGATTGTGTCGATCAGGTACATTGTAGAGAGAGCCAGTGACTAACAGCCCCCCAATCTCTTCTCCCACATCTTCACTCCCTTTAGCTTAAGTATGATTAATGTGTAGTTCCTGTGATGCGGTTGCCATAGTAACATGGAGAATTAATACTTGGGGCAGCAGATTCTTTTAGGAATAGAGGAGTAAGTGAAATATTTATTCTTATGTTTTTCTGAGTGGCAACCTTGAGTGAAGTGGCAGCACTCCTGCTGCATTATAATCACGGCCCGGCCAATCAGCCAGCACTGTGTTTAATTGATGCTGCCTGCCTCACCTTTACGTAGACCCATAACACTGACTGCGGCATACTTCGCTGTTATTTTACTGAAATTGTGATAAAGACTCCCTACCAGAAAATGGTATTTTACATGCATAATTTGAATCATTTCCAATTGGAAAAAGGATATTTTGTTTACACACAATGAGGGATCTTTCCATTCATTCACTCAAAGTATGACTGGACAATAAACTGACCCAAATTTACTCCATATTGCAATTTTCAGCACACTTAAAATAGCTACAGCAAGCAATGACATCTAAAAAAAAAAGTTAAACCAACCAACCAGTCAGTCAACAGTCAAGTATTTTCATCATGCTGTAAATAACAGTAACAGTTAACGTGATTGTAATTAACATACATGTAGGACATGCATATCAGAAGCCTACATTAGAAAGGAAATGAATGCACTGCAGGGGAAAAGTATTGTTTTCAAAGTAAATCTGATTATATTTGTATATCTTCATATAGATTTTAGTTCATATTGCCCAGCTCTATTCCATAGTGAACAAGGAGAATATCAGTTGGCAAAATTGTGTTTTAAAGCAACACTAGAGAACTTTTTGTAACTTAAAATAAAGTTTCCAAAATCATTTCAGTGGTTCATCAACCCGTAAAAAGGGTGAACGGCACTTCCGCATTCGCTTTGCGGCTCTCTACCGGCTATAACCACACTATGCAAGTTTGCCAGATCGGTTAGCGGATCTGTATGTCGAATGATACATAATGGGACAATTCCACTTCCAACCTGTAGGGGGACCGAAGCGGGAAAAGTTCTCTAGTGTTGCTTTAATATTACAAAGTGAGTATGAAAGAGTTAAAAGGCATTGTACAGTTATTTCCAGATTTTATACAGGCTGATGTATTTTTTTTTAAATTTCAGGCTGGATACCAGATCACTCAGCAACGGCGGCCCATCGCAGTAGATGGCATGCTGACTTACAGCCTCCTTGGAGGAAAAAAGAGGAGCCAGGTGATCAGAAAAACTGTCAGCATCAAACAGATTCAGCTGGAGCAGGACAGCGGCAAGAGTCTTCATGATGACCTCCGCAGCCAGACACTCATAGACCTCAACAGAGCAGGTAAGGTTAGAGTGCGTTAGACTGTGTCCTACGTTTTAAAGGAAGAGTCTGGGGGAGTTCTATATGTTCCTTATTGTCAACAAATCCCATGAAAAGGATAATAAATGAATTCTACCGGTGTGCTTTGTCTGTGTAGCCAAAGCCTGATATAGCTTATTTCCTCTGTGCCATAGACCTTCATTGTTGTCCAAAAACTATTAAAAACACATCAAAAGTTTTAAAGGAACATGCCGACTTATTGGGACTTTAGCTTATTCACAGTAACCCCCAGAGTTAGACAAGTCGATACATACCCTTCTCATCTCCGTGTGTACAACACACTCTTATCTGACACCCCCAGCGCTAGCTAAGCCTAGCACAGATCCTGGAGGTAACCGGTTCCAACTAGCCTACTGCTTCGAATAAGTGACAAAATAACGCCAACATGTTTACATGTTGTACATGGTGTACAAATAACAAGGTCATATGAGACACAGCCGTCTTCTAACCGTATACAAACTGGGAACTATATTCTCAGAAAGGCAAAGCACTGCTACTTGGGTGCAGTGATTTGCTAGCAGCACCTGAAGCCCTGTGGTGATGAGCAGAGAGTTCGCCTGGAGTTCGCCAGAGTTGGAGTAATAGAGTCAACTATTACTAGATAGTAAAAGTAGTTTCTGTCGCCCCCACGAGGAATTCTAAGTAATGACAACAAAACTGTCGGAGCGTCCACATGATACGAGCCTTACGTGATCGTGCACGTGCCCCCACCCCTCCTCCATGCAGTTGCTAGTAGCCAAGGAGGACACGGAGGATTAAAAAAAACATGGACTCTTCAGAAGAGGTAATTATCTTCACTCAAGCTTCTGCGCGGGAAAGTCACCAGACGACACAATCTTCTGAACATACTGAGAAATACAAAGAGAGTTGTGTGGAGCTGATAGTCTTGATTAGCTTTGTAGCAACTCATATGGCAATGGCTTGAATGTAACTGAATGTATTAATATCAAAAAGTTATGCACTAAAGTGTTAAAACTGGAAGAAAAATATGTACTGACCGACATTATAGATTTAAATTGCTCAACAATGTGAGAACTGTTGAGGTTTGTTAAAGAGTTTCATGGGACAGATACATTAGGGATGTAAAACAGCTGTCTTCACATGTGTCAGGTGTAGGTCTAATGGAGCTGGTGATGGAGCCAGACATGAGCTGCGGAGAGGAGGCTGCTGCAGCTGTCAGAGAGCTTCAGCTCATCCTGCAAGCCCTAGGCACCTGTCAAGGCAACATGTCTGGTATGGAAGTCACTCTCTGTCTCTCTCTCTTTTTTTTTTTTTTCCTGAGCTAAACCCAAACTTATTTCCCACTCTGTGTGCATGTTTTCTGTCTTTTTCCACAGAGGGCCAGCTGAGAGTAGATGCCAATGTATCCGTCCACAGACCAGGTGAGCCGCTGGGAGTCAGGACAGAGGTGAAGAACATCAACAGTGTTCGATACCTGGCCAGGGCTATAGGTAAGCACCATAACAAGTTACATTTCTTAAAGGAAGGATTGCAGGATGGCTTAGGAAAGCGACAGGTATTTAGGGAGGCTCTTTGAAAACTCTTCCACCTGAATGGGTCTCAACCGGCTGCATGATTGCTCTCACATACTCTGAAAGTAAAGACCTTTTTGTGAGGCGACATTTTTCACGTTGTGTCACCCTGAAAGAATTACTTAGGGTATGTGTGCTTGTAACTTTATGTGTGCTACAAGTCAAACTGGTAGTAAAGGGTAAGAAACAGTGGTGGAATGATACTAAGTACATTTACTCAAGTACTGTATTGCTTTCTCGCCAAGAGTTAGATGAGAAGATTATTTCAATTTAGCTTAGCACAAAGACTGGAAACAGTCTATCTCTGTCCAAACGTAACAAAATCCACCCACAGTACAAGCACACTGTATCTCGTTTGTTTAATCCATACAAATCACAAAAGTGTAAGAACAACAAATTTGCCATTTTACAGGGCGTCATGTACCAGACTATTTCTTTGGCCGGGACCAGTGACTTCTAGTGGCAACCAGTGGAGAACTGGTTGCCTGGCAACTGGCCCTGGCCAAGAAATAGTTTGGCAGAAAACCTCCCGTAAAAACGGCAAGATACTTGTACTTTACTTGAGTATTTCCATTTCATGTTACTTCAAACTTCCACTCAACAACAATTCAGAGGGAAATGTTGTACTTTTTACATCACTACTTATACAATAGTATACGTTGTTATAGTTTAAACTACCCAACAGTTACAACAGTAAAATGTTATGTAGACAATAATGCATTGGTAATAATAATCCAGTGGTATAATATCTGTGAAGGAATTTTCCTTCTACTCGCTGTCTTCTGAGATACTTTAAGCTGTGCTGACTCCCCCCTGCAGACAAAGGTTGTAGGAGATATACTGTACTTAGTCCTTAACAGAGTATCTCCCCATTGAATGTACTACATGTGATCTGAGGGATGTACAACATGACATAGGCTGTCTTAGGTAACCGTAGTTTCCTGATCAGGGCCCAGGGTTAAATACACTAGGGGTGTGTTCTGATCACCAAGTACTTCCCTGAGAAGTGGACTGCACAGGGTATTCAGCCATGTTAAGTAAGATTCCAAACAGGGGTGTCAACTACCCAGTGTCAGAGCAATATATGCAGCAACAATCCCCCCCCCCCCCCCCCCCCCCCATTGTATTTGTTCATTTTACAAATACTACTTTTGTGTACTTCCACTAAAATAATATTTTCAATGTAGGACTTGTAATGGAGTATTGCCACAGTGTGGTATTGCTCCTTTTACTTAAGTAAAGGATCTGAATACTTGTTCGAAAACACACACATATACAAAGAAGCCAAAGAGGATCAGATGCATACTCACACTCCTGCAATTTTGTCAGGTCCTCCGTCAGGTGTAATGCAAACATCATATTTGTATTTCTTCCATACTTAAAGATGGAATTTGTTTTTTGTTGAAATGAAACAAGACAGCGGGATTCATGAAGAGACACTAAGACGGGGCGCATAGTTAATATTGGCAGTAACTTGTGAAGCATGAGTTTAGGACTGACAACCAGTCACAAACAATTAGCTGTGTGACAGCAGCATGTGATGCTGAATTGGCTTCTCACAGCTACTCACTTAAAAAAGCATAGATTGTATGTCAACTCTAACTTTGCTTGCTGTTGATTTTACATGCAGGTTTTGTAGCGTGGTTTGACGTACAGTGTTGCTGTGCTTCAATTATTTATCAATGAAGTTGTATCACATTTACTCTGCTGCCGAACTGGTATTTAAAAGTCATGGAGACAAACATCGTTTATCACAGTTATGATGTGGCAGCAGTCAGAGACCCAGGGAGTGCCAGTGTATCACAGTAGATGTTTGGCCTTTTACCACAAAATGATATC
Organism: Zingel zingel; assembly: GCA_023566125.1. Taxonomy (NCBI): domain Eukaryota; kingdom Metazoa; phylum Chordata; class Actinopteri; order Perciformes; family Percidae; genus Zingel; species Zingel zingel. The sequence goes on from CM042317.1 coordinate 16,952,740, forward strand.
TGTGTGTATTGGTGTTATTGAATAAACCGTCTGTATTTGTGGCCATGTTCTCCTTTACATCTCCAGACTACGAGATCCAGAGACAGATCGGAGTCCTGCAGAGAGGGGGTGCGGTGCAAAACGAGACCCGGGCGTATGATTCCAAATCAGGGTAAGAAGATGACCAAGCAGGGCCGTGATGCCAAGCTTGAGCCAGTACAACACCCTCTGACTGGGAGCTCTGCCTGGTTCATTAGTCCGGCGCTTTGCTGAGGAGGAACCATCATGGTAATCATGATGAATAGAGCCATTTGGATGCTGCCGTCATGCTGTGTTATCTGTGAGCTATGTGCTACTCACAGGCATGTGAGCTCACAGAATGTGCCGGCGTGCACAGAGCTGAGGTCTTGATCATATTCTGGTGCTCTGCCTCCTTCCTATCCTTAGATAGTGTGTGTGTGATGGCCTGTGATTGGCTATTTCTTCTGGTTTGTGATGGTAGCTACAGATTTGTCTATACTGGATTCTGGAAGACATCACCACTCATTTGTTCCCAGCCTTTTTTGGCTGGACTGCATTAAAGTGAGGCTAGCCCTGTAAACGCAAAAGTCTGAGTGAGTGAGTGAGTGAGTGAGGGAGTGAGTAAGTTACACCATCGGTCAGTCGAGTTGCAGTTTCCCCATTGGCCGATGCCTCAAAAATGAATAGGCGCGACAGTGTTTCTGCTGGGGACGTCTTTGCAGTAAATAAAATCTCTCACTATAGAAAACAAAATAATGCAATGATTAATCACATGGAGTATGGAAAGCCGATGAGGTCATTATTTGTCCCCTTTTTCCTGCCGTTTGATGTTTTAATACAGTTTTATATCGCCAGCTGGTGTTTTTTTAAACAGTGTTGCAAACAAAAGAGAATTAATTAACAACTAGGGGATATATGGGGATTCATCTGCTGATTTATTTTCTCAATTCATGATTTGGTCTATAAAATACCAGATTTTTTTTTTCTTTTTTTTTCCATAAGTAGAACTCAGACCTCTTGCTTTGTCTTCATATCTTTTGTTTAGGGAGACCATTCCCATGAGGGACAAAGAGGGTCTTCAGGACTACAGGTGAGTTTGTGGGCTCTCTGCATGTCTGTGCTCATTCTGGTCCCAGCTTGTGTTTATTGACATAAACAATAAACAATTGACAAGGAGTTATGATATCAGAAGAAGATCTTTTGTATGGGGACTGAAAGTGGATGAGAACCTCTGAGTGGCAGCTAGATGGAGAGAAATAGACATGGTCTGGACCTCTGTCGTGTGTGTGTTTTGTGTGAGATGGACAGGTTTAAAGCTGATGGAGTCAAATGATTAGGGGAGTAAGTGAAATGTGACAAGTGTGGTGTCAAGAGGACTATTAGTATCTAAACAAAAGCCAACCTCCTCTTTTCTAAGCTTATCTGTACTGCTGATAAAACATTCTCCTCCTCTCCCTTTTGTTTTTCTTCATCCGTCCTCCCTTCAGGTTCATGCCAGAGCCCAACCTGCCCCCTCTGATTGTGTATGAGGATAACGCATCGCTGCCCTCTGGCATTGATGCGTGCCAGGCGGTGGTGGTGCAGAAGATAAGAGAAGGGCTGCCAGAGCTACCCAGTGTCAAAAGAGACAGGCTGGTGCAAACGTACGGCATCCTGCCCGAGCACAGCTTCACTCTGGTGGTGAGTTTTATAAGCGAGTGAAAGCAACCAGAGAGAGAGGAGTTGACTCCCTCACTAAATCTGTTTCCTGCATCTGTATTTTAATTGCCATCTGAGTCAGCTTGGATGCAGTCCTGCTTGGCAGCCGTATACAGCTGGACTCTGCTGGACTGATTTGATCCTAATTAGATAATATGCATGTGAAGGGCTGAAAGCATTTTCATGGTGCTTTGTTGCAGAATGAGGACGGGCTGGTGGAGTACTTTGAGGCGGTGTTGAAGGCGACCAAGAAGGAGCCGAGGAAGGTGATTGGCTGGGTGACAAACGAGCTGGTGGGTCACCTCAAACAGCAAGACATAAGTGTGAGCCAGAGGTGAGACTCTCACACACATCCTTTCATGTGGCGTTTACAGTATTTACATAATGCGTATTGTTTGTCTTGCAGGTTAAAATGTTTTATTTTTTATTTTTATTTTTTTTTGCCAACTTGGCTCAGGAATTCAGTGCAATTCTGCTGCCAATGCTCAGGTCTTAAGCTGCTTACACACCACACGGTCAACCGTCCAACCGAAAAGGCAGTTGGACTGATCAGTCTCCCCGAGTTTGTCAAAAAAATGCCTTAGAACACACTGAAGCGACGAGACGTAATACGTATCCATAACAGCAGTTGCCGCTAATCTGTATTGTCGGTCTTGTTTCTCCGGAAATTCAAAGACAGACTGTCATGGCGGCTTGTTCAGAATACGATCTCATATTGTACTAAAATAGTTCACCGAAATGTGTTTCTGAAAACATTTTAAGCGAGAAATAGGCCGTGCAGTTGCTGAATCTGTCTTCATTTCAGATTGACAAAGGTCAGTTTAAAAGATTTTCGAGTCACTGACCTCGCCAGACTGTCCAACGGCCGATTATCGGCTCTGTGCCTTTAGATGTCAGGGCTCCAGCCCATGAACCCTCTGAGCCTCTTGTGATTGGCTCGCTCACTTTATACCTTTTGCATGCTGTACCTGAACATGTTGTTGAATTCGAGCTGTGGAAGAATGGAACATAAAAGGTACCCATGGGAAGATGGCTTTACTGCAGCTGCTTTCAACTTAGATACTTTTCTCTTAATTCACTCAAACTTTTAGCTTTTTTTCCTGTGAAATACTGAATCGTTTTTAGCCCGAAGGTCTACTCGGATAAATAAAACATCCTTTAAAGAAAAAGGTTAAAATATTCACTTATATTCCCTAAGCCTTTGGGCCTAGCTTAGGGGTTAAGAAGCTGACCATGATCCACAATGCTCTGAGTTTAGGTCCAACCGGGAACCCTACTCTCCCATCTCTCCCTCACTCATTTCCTGTCATCTCTCCACCACTGTCTGTAATGATGGCATAAAAAATGTCTGTCAGGCTTCTCTTTATTTTAAGGAGTCTCAAGCCACTGCTTCAAGGGTTTTACTCGCGTGAAAAACTGCGAGTTCACATAATAAATTGTCACCAAAAAGTGATTTAGTGCATCAGTTGTGTCAGAGATTCAGCTCTATATCCTTCAGCTCATGACTCAACTTAACTCTGAGACACCTACTTCAAGAAATCAAGCATTTAAAGCAGATGGTTATACAGATAGATTTGGCGGACAAAGAATCTCTCAAGCTCTCAAAAAAAATCCCAGCAGCAGGGTTCTGCAGGGAGAACTAATTCCCTCTTGATAAACACATGCATAACCATTAGATCTTAGTTAAAACACAAAACTTAGCACATAAACAGGAGTGGGGGGTGGAGGAGGGAGTTCTGGCAGCAAACAGTGTTGGCATGTGTGATATAGCAGAGTGAAGTTGCAGTCAGACTAAAATTCGTTGTAATTCACTCATGTAGTGGGGCCAAAAGCAGGCAGGATATGTAATAATAATATTTAAGTGTATTTGTATGGCACCCCTCTTACGGGAAATGCAGCTTAAAGTACTTTAAATAAGGAAATGACATGCACCGAGTGCTTCACATGAAAATATACATAGAATGAACATAAAAGGACTCGCTTTGCCCAGTTTCATCCATTACTACTGGACTGCAAATATCCAAAAGATACTTTTTTGGTTACACTCTCCTCATACAAACTGCTGCGTTCTAGAGGAACAGTCATGTCAGCGTTCTAGCCTTAGAGCTTTACTTTACTCTTCTTTACCTCTGAGACCTTCTCGCTTCACCTCCCATCCTATAGTGCTATCCACTCTTAAGATTTGGAACCAATTTCGCTCTCACTACAAATTAGTTTCTGCCTCTATCCTTGGCCCATTCACAAAAACCACCTATTTGCTCCATCTACTATGGATTTGTCCTTTATGGAGTGGTGGAAGAGGGGTATTTATTATTTTCAAGACCTTTACAACTCTAAAGTCCTAGACAGTTATGAAAATCTACAGAGACTTCATAACCTCCCTAGACAACTGTTTTTTCAATATCTTCAAATACATTTTCTCAAAATCTGCTACTCTTCCTTCCCCACCCTACCAGCACACGAATCTTGGGAGGAGTTAACTCTTATAAAGCCAGGAAAAGCATTGTTGTCTGTATTGTATCAGAAAATGATCTCTTTGGAGAACCATAACCTAGACAAGATTCGGTCTAGCTGGGAGGACGAGCTGGGAATTGTGAGTATTGGGAAGGTGCACTGACGAGAGTCAATTCATCATCATCCTGTGCCCGCTTGGCACTTATTCAGTTTAAAGTGCTACATAGAGCACATTACAGTAAAGCTAAGCTAGCTGAACTATACCCAGGAGCTGATGCAAACTGTAGCAGGTGTTCTTTTTCCCCTGCGATATTTGGTATCCTCTCAGAAACAGTTACTAGAGCCCAGTCCGATGTTATTGTATTTACCTCTCCGCTTGCCCGCCGTAGAATCCTTCTAGAGTGGAAATCCACCACACCTCCATCGATAGCCCGTTGGCTGGAGGAAGTTATGATTTTTCTTAAATTAGAAAAAAATTAATTTACATTGAGAGGGTCAATGAAAAACTTTGGTGGTTGGGGAAAAAAAATGGAAATTATTTTTTTTTATACTGATACACACTTTATTCTATGTATTTCCTGTGCAATTTCCATCAATAAACTGATTTAAAAAAAAAAAAAAAAGGAACATAAAAACAGAGAAAGCATGCCATAATGCAAAATAAGATGGAAAATAAAACCCACTATACAAATAGTTTAAAAAAATAGTATACATAACATTTTAAAAGAAGTGTAGCAGTGAATACGTGTGAAGCAAAGCGCAACAACAAGAGTTTCAGGCAATTATCAGGAAAGTGAAAGCTAGTTAAAGGCTAAAGTGTGACAGGTGAGAGATGGTGGACCCAAATGCAGAGGGAGACGGCAGGCAGGAGATGGTGTCAGCTCAATGATTTTAATGAAACTAAAGACAGCAGAACAGAGGCAGGAAAAAGCAACGGGCAGGACGCAGAGAGATACAGACGGCACGAAGGAAACAAAATGATCTGACACGAGACAAAGGGAACACGGGGGTTAAATACAAGAGGTAATGAACAAATGAGGGACAGGTGGTACAACAGGTGAAACACATTAGGGCGGGGCAGGACAATCAACAAAAGCGGGAAAACAAAGTAAAGCTAGACAGGACAGAAAACAGACTATCAAAATAAAACAGGAAGCAGAACATAAACAGGGAAATACACAACTAAATACACAGACCACAGTACACAGGACAGATCAACACAACAGGGAACAGAAAAATCTAGAATAAATATGCAAACACAGGAAACATACAGAAATAACTAAACCAGGCAACATACATGAACAAAAATACAAGACAAAATACCAAAACCATAACATAAAGTGAAATAACATTTTTTTAAAGCACGGGAAGGGTTTTAAACATGAACTGCAGGAGCTAGGCTAACAGCCGTGTACAAAGTCATTAATCATGCAGCATTTCCTCAGACTTTTATGGCCCTATTTTAATGATCTAAGCGCACGGTGTGAAGCGCATGGCGCTGGTGCGTTTAGGGCCTGTCCAAATCCACTTTTGCTAGTTTGACGGCGGAAAAAAGGGTCCGTGTAGCGGGCGCATTGTTCAAAAGGGTTGTACTTAGTGTCTTCATTAATTCATAGGTGTGTTTTGGGCGTAACATACAATAAACCAATCAGAGTGTCATCTCCCATTCCCTTTAAAAGCCAGGCACGTTTGTACCTTGGTGCATTGCTATTATGATGGCGGATATCCCCCGTAATATTTTTGTTTGTAATCTTTTGCATGTGTGTGTGCTGCTGTGCTTCCCTGTGTGTGTGTGTAACAAGAACAAGCATAGCTGTGCATAAGCCTAGGCGCATTTTACTAATTCGCTGTTAAAATAACAATGAAATGCTGCGTTATTGACTTTAGACCAGGTTTTCGTTGGTCAATGGCGCGATCACTTCCCGCTGCCTCAAGATAGCAATACGCCAAGAATGCACCTGAACACACCTCCCTGTAAGACAAGTGTGGGCACAAAGATGGGCGCAGGTGCATTTGCTATTTGAATGACGCGGGCGCTGGACGGGAAACCGACAACTGCATCAGTCTTAAACTAGCAAAGACACTTGTGTCAGGCTTTGCGCCGCGCTGCGCCGGGTGCAAGATAGGGTCCATACTGTCATTAACCTCTGTCCCTGTCCTTCACTGCAGCTAAACAGCATTCTTTCTTTGCTCCATGTGTTTTTTTCATCGTGCAGTTATAACAAACAAGCCTCACAATTTAGTCTGATTGAACCAAATTAACGGATAAATTCACAACTGGAAAGAAATTTGTCTCGCCCTCTTCCTTTCTTTTAGTAGTAAATGGGAGGCAAAATCCGCTCTGAGAAGTAGCAGGTTATGATGGCCGTGCTGTAGACCTGCATGAATATGATTCAACGTGATAAGGCAGCTGATAGCCACACGACTGTGAATGAGCCGATGATCACGGCGCACGGACAAAGCAGCTCATACAGGAGCACTCTACCTGAACTAACGATGTGCTTTATATCTAGTGACGCCTGTGCCAATGAATGAGACCTGTTCAATGGTTTTGAATAATCACACCTTTTTATATGCACAGCAGTCGTAGCTGGCATCATATGGAATCAAACAATACAGAGTCCTATTGATATTCAATTTACTAAGCAAGGAAAAATAATAAGTGGCAATCCACTGTGCTTAGTGAAATCTAAACGTGCAGGGCAACAAGCATCTTAATAACAATCTCACTTCAGTTGTAAATATCTCATTTTGTGGTTGCTACTCATGACACACATTAAACAAACCTTCCTTTCTGGGTCAATAGGAGATGCCACTAAAAATCTAAGTTACTGAACTGTTTCCTCTCTATTCTTCAATACGTTTTACACTGGATTACAAAGCATTTAGCCACAAAAAATGTTTTTTTTTCTCTGCTGTATAGTGCTAAGAATAATGTGTTTATAGTCAAGCTTCAATGTCTGCACAATGACAGCACATCTAACTCAGTTTGATAAGAATAATTCTGTTTGAATGAACCATTCTGCAATGTACTGATTTGGTTTGATTGACATCAAGGATTATTAGATTCTTAGTGTTCACAAATATTGATTAGAGTGTCGCATACGACACAACAATAACACGTGTGAGGTCATAAATCATCCGATATTCCCTAATTCTTTGCGTCTGTCGATGAGAAAACCCCTGCGACAGTCTGACAGCCCGTCAGAGAAAAGCCTGCTTTAACAAATCCAATTACATAAGTAAAAACATTACTTTTTGGAAGGTGTTGTTTTGATCTCTCCCTGCTGAAGGCCTGTTAGCAGGAACATGTTGGATTTTGTAAAAAAGAAAAACTCTTGAAATCGAATACAATCTTTTTTGTATTTTTTATATTTTGATACAAAGAGAAAGCTGCCATATCTAGCCACCGGCTATGAAAACAACAACACCGGTTGTCTCCTGTTTCTGGCATACTGAGACGCTGGATATAAGACATTCATTTCATTTTAGCAATTTTCTTAAAATGGTAGTGTAATAGGGACTGCAGCTTAAAAAAAACTGACTGATCACGACTTTAGAAAATTCACTTCAGCTTGTTGATATTGAAAATTATGTTTTTTTTTCCCCCACTGTCGTCCAACTCAGCGCAATTTTGTTCTATGATCATTTCTTAGAATAAAAGAACCCCCTGAGTCATTCATTACAGAGCAAATGAAATTGAAACAAGTAATGGGTTGACGTCAGCGCAGATGCTGTGAGCATTAGCTTTATCTACTATTCCCAGACTTGTTGTGTAGCATTTGTGCATGAGTAAACCACAAAGTAGCTGGTGTGTCTTTATGCATGATGTATTTGCTTTGGTGGAAAGGAAGGAGCGGGGAAGAAACGGAGAAACTCAGCTAAATACAGTAAGTGGCATTGTGGGTGTAAAATAACAGGTTTTCAAGAGCTTTCATGAGGATGCTTGTGTCTCCTTGTCCATATGACGACTGTAAATAAGGAATCTCTTTATGTTGGCTGTCGTGTATAATGTGTCCAAAGCTCTTTTTGCCCTTCTAGCTACAAGGCCCTTGAGTAGTATATAGATGAAATACAACATTGGGAAGCACATTGGTCAGGTAGCCAGAGAGGTGAAACTCACCTGAAATGACATGTCAATTAATGTCAATGTCAATTAAGAGCACGTTCGGGAGCTTCCACCAGCGGACACGAGTCATTCTTCCACGGTTTCCACTCTAAACGTTTGCTGGGGGTGCCCGGTGGCTACCTGTCGGGAAACTCACTGCGGGTCCAGTCCAGTGGCAGGATGGTGACAGCATGATGACAGAACTGTGAAATATGTCGCCAGGCCTACAGCGATGCTCTGTAAAAAAGAAACAAATCAACAAACTAATTCAATTGGTGACTCATTCACCAATTTAATTGATCTTTTACACAAATATGTGGATATATTTTTTTAGTAATTTAGTTGAGCGTTCCTTGTGCCCCCCTGGAAACTGCAGATAACCCCCTGCTCTGTTTGACACATTAACAGTCTTTCAAACTTGAGTTTTGTTTGTAAAGATGGATGATTTTCATCTATTTTTCCACCGTGTCTCCTGACCATGTTTGGAGGAGGTTTCGGCTGAGATGGACGGTCTGGTCTGCAGTACACTGAATGAAACGGTGTCTCCACTTAATGTATTCAAACTGGCTTCTTGTTTCTGTTTGTCTGGTAGCCCGGGGAATAAACAAAGCAGACGTAGAAAAGACAAAACACATTATAGTCAAATCACACAAATGTTGATAGACTTTTCAGTCTGACACTCCCACTCTCCCTCCCCTCCTTTTTTATATCACCAATTTTTCAGTGCATTCATTAAACTGTAATGAAACAAACCTTAATTTGATTTCAGCCCAATCTCTCCTTCTGCCCTGGCTGAGCTGCTGGAACTCCAGGAAACAGGACACATCTCCTCTTCGGTTGCCAAGCAGGTCAGTCAGCTGCTCAGACCGGGCAATTATCCCCCGCTCTCTGTCACGCAATAGACCTTTTTCACGGCAGACATGTTGACGTGTCATAATAGGAAAAGCACAGGTGTATTCAAAACCATTAATGATGGCTGCTTTCCACTTAGGAGAGGCCCTGGTATGGTGCATGCTGACTCACTGAAATAGCTTACTGGGACACTTGATGGAATTGAGCCATCGTTAAGGTTATCAATTTCAGCTGTGCTTTTCCTACTATGACGAGTCAAAAATGTCTGCTGTGAAAAAGGTCCACACACACACTCACTAGTGTTTGTGTTGTGGTTCTCACCTGGTCTCTCCCCGCTCTCAGGTGTTCCAGGAGATGTGGAGGTCATCAGGCAGGACGGCCCCTGAGATAATCCAGGAGCAGGACTTGGGTCTTGTTAGTGACACCGCACAGCTGCACAGCATCTGCCAGAAGGTGGTAGACTCGCACCCTGATGAGGTGAGGGCCCACGTGCAAATTCTCACTTATGATTACGTCTTTTTTTTTTTTCTTCTTTTTTTTTTTTCCTTCTTTTTCGCGCGTTTCAGATGTTTTGTGCCTCTCTGTAGGTTCACGCCATCAGAAATGGAAACGAGAAAGTTCTGAACAAGCTGATGGGCCTGGTTCAGAAGGAGACCAAAGGCCGAGCCGACCCAGTTCTGGTGAGGGCAATCTTACACGAGAAGACGTCATGAAGGTCGGACTGTTCTGCGAGACGCAGCCAGATGACAGATACGGAGTCAAATCATGGCATACGTGAAATTCAGGAAACGACTGACGACACGACAGTGATGTTTGTAGATCTGTATGAAAATGCAGAGTAATCATGTCCATGTAACACGGCAGTATATGGTACCTGGTCTTCAGTGGGTTGATAAAATAAAATAAAAGTATTGACAGTCAAGCTGAAAATGAAGCTACCATCCTCAGTTCCTGAGAGGTTGACATTTTTGTAAATACTGAACAATTGTTTTCACCGGACTAACAATTATAGTCCGTATTTATGCGTTTAAAAAGTAATAAAGCTTTTCAGATCAATGCTCTCTGTGGCAGTGTGTTGTATTAACATTCGGTTTGTTTCGTCAGACAAAAAGGCATTTATGGATCCCAAGATACGGTACTACTATTTATTCTTATTCTGACGATGTTATAAGATTAAATGAGACTTATAAGGAGGAAAAGTAAAGTTCACTTGATAAATGATGCACCTTGATTAACAGTGGAGAACTAATTAAATGTTAATGGCCCTTTTAGGAAATAAAAAAGATTGGGATTTTAAGAATAATTCTGCTAAACAGTCCTGCATATAATTCAATACAACTTTGTTACATTGGCCACTGCCATATTGGCAATTCTGATCATTTTGTGAGGCCTGAAAAGCAGCTCTTTAATTCAATAGAGGAAAACAGAAAGCCTTTCTGTATGAGAGCGATCAATGAGCTCCCTCTTGTGGTTGAAGCATGTCATTGCCTTGTAATACTATCTATATTATGGTGCAATAAATATGGATTATCTCTGGTATTGGCATCTCCATCTTGTTTCAGTGCCTAAATGGCATTCTTAAATGACTCTGCCTCTTCTTATCTACACCTTCTCTTTTGTGATCAGTACTCATGTAAGAAAAAAAAAAAAAAGGAAATTAAATTAAATTACCTGACCTTATCAGTTTGCTTCTTTCTCGAATGGTTTGTACACCCAGTGCAATTTATTTAAACGTAATAGTAAAAAGTGCTAAGTCTTATTTTGAAACTAAATAATCCCCAATAGTTTTGCAAAATGATTGCTGTGGTTCCTGGTTGGGCTTCTGAAGTTGAAGTCTGACCACATGCAGCTACTTTCTGCAGTTTATCCAGCATCTATATAGTTTCATGCTCTTTTCTGACCCTCAATAACTTTTTGACATGCACTGGCATAACACTTAGCCTAGTCTCACTTGCCAGAGAGATTTATCTTTTAGAAGGACAATTCCGGCGCAAAACGAACCTAGGGGTTAATAACAGATGTGTACCCACTGATTAGCTTACAACGCTAGTATTCGGGACATAGGGAAAGTAAAAACAAATCACTATTTATACCACTAAAAAGGCTCAAAATATCACCACACTTTAACGGTAGCATAATGAGGGTCCCTAAATGTTAACCGAAGCATTGAGAACTTTGTAAGTGTACAGACAGTTTATTGAAAAGATAGTTTAGAAAGACAGTAGCACCCAAGACGGCGGGCGCCTATGTACAAGAACGCGACTGTCTTTTAGTCTATCTTTTTAATTATTTAATAATTTTAACTATCTTTTATCTTTTTAAGCCGGAATTGTCCTTTAAGTACAAATGACCAGCTGTCAAAAAGGTTCTCCATCATAGTTTTCTTCTGCTTTATCTCCTTCTTCATCTCTGCAGTACTTCATAGTCAATACACGGAGACTGGAAGCTCAGGTTTACCCAAGAACAAGACCTAGTTTTGGATAAAATGTCTCTGGGGGAAGGGCTGTGTGGAAAACAGGGTGGTGGTGGCGCAGTGGATACAGTCATGTGAAAAAATTAGGACACCCATGCTAAAGTTGACTAAAAAGAGGAATAAAAAAAAAAAAAAAAAAAAAAATCATCTTTTGGAAATTGATCTTAATGCCTTAATTAAAAAAAATTAGGAACAATCCAATCTTTAAGGACACCAATTTTGTTTGTGAATGAATAATGTATTGTAAATAAATAAATGTTCTTCCTTAAAATACAGGGGGCATAAGTAAGTACACCCCTATGTTAAATTCCCATAGAGGCCGGCAGATTTTTATGTTTAAAGGCCAGTTATTTCATGGATGGACTCTTCACCATACCTAGAGATTGGCATGGTTTGATTTCAGTTAGCCTAATAGCTGGTTTGATTTGCATTGAGAGATGATTTTATGAAAAGTGCCCCATGCCAATCTCTAGGTATGGTGAACGGTATGTGATGATGTGGGGCTATTTTAATTCCAAAGGTCAAGGGAACTTCATCAGGATGCCTAGTATCCTGGATCCATGAAATAACTGGCCTTTAAAAATAAGGTGCTGATCTGCCTGGCTCTATGGGAATTTAACATAGGGGTGTACTTACTTATGCCCCCTGTATTTTAAGGAAGAACATTTATTTATTCACGATACATTATTCATTAACAAACAAAATTGGTATCCTTAAAGATTGGATTTTTCCTCATTTTTTTAATTAAGGCATTAAGATCAATGTCCAAAAGATGATTTTTTTTTATTCCTCTTTTTAGTCAACTTTAGCATGGGTGTCCTAATTTTTTTTCGCGACTGTATAACACATGCCTTTGGTGTGGGAGATCTGGGTTCCATTCCCACTGCGATACATCAACCAATGTGTCCCTGAGCAAGACACTTAACCCATAGTTGCTCCAGAGGCGTGCGACATCTGACATATGTAGCAATTGTAAGTCACTTTGGATAAAAGCGTCAGCTAAATGACATGTAATGTAATGTAAAGAAAAGTGTATTATATGAGGATGTCAATGTCTAGAGATCAAACAGCCACAAACCACCTCTGGCAGAAAGGAAAGGATGAAATGATTGCGTCAGGTGACCACTGCTGGGGTTTCGGTTTTGAAAACCTTAAAAAAAAAAAAAAAAAAAAACATTTGAAAGAGTGTAGGTAGGAAAAGTCAACACATGACATGTATGCAGTTTTCTTTACCAGAAGTTGACTTTATTAAAAGAGGCATGCCTTTGGGCCTCAGCATCATCAGCAACCTTATCACATCTTAGACAGAAATCTTGAGGCCAAATGGTGTTAGAAAGCCCACTGAGACAGAAACTGGTCTATATTCTTGGTTATAAAACCCGTCTTCATGCCACAATGCTGCTAAACAGTGATTGTTATACTGTGCTGTGTATGTTACACAGACTGAATGAACCTGCTGGTTGAGGTGTCAGCAGTGTAGCGTGACACTGTAGTATGAAAAGGCCGATAAAGTGCTCAGCGACATTCTTTTACCAGAGAGAAATACTTAAACAGTTCTATAAATGGCTTTGATTGATACAAATATATATTTTCAAGCCATTTTTGTAAAAAAAAAAAAAAAAAAAAAAAAAAAAAAAGTACACAATGACTGCATAATGTATTGCCTGCATAGCATCAATTAGAAACTGAATGGATTTAAATTTGAACAAAAACACAATCCAGATTTAAAACAAAAGTGAAACAATTATTTCTTTGTCTCATTAGATGCAAACATTAAATCGACCTTGTGTAGTTTTACAAGGCTACCAGATGTCCTAATAATTTGTGTTTGTACAAAAGTACATTTACTTTTCGAGATCTAGTCGAAGCAGTCCATTATCTCGAAATCTTTTCATAACTTGAAATAAAACAAGACTAGGTCAAACCTACTATATGGCTGGACTATGTGTGGTCAATATGCTTAATTGTGGCAAAAATGGTTACAGGGATAGTCAGCGGTGGTGTCTATAATGTGAATATACTGTAGATATTAAATGTTCATCTTTAGTAGTGATGACCGATGAATCGATAATAATCATAACGGCCTCTTTCCTGCTCTGTTTCTGGGCTGAGCTCACACACGCACGCACGCACGCACACACGCTCAGATTCTGATAAATGCCAATTTGCCAACCACTTTCGATTTGTCTGCCCCTCTCCCTGCTGTTCTCCTGGAGTTTCAATCCCCCCACATTTTTTACATGATGAAAAATTAAAACCTGCCCATTCACTTTATATTATTTAGAAATAGCATTCTGTCACTACTGTCTGTGATTGCTTCTTTTCTAAATGACATAGGCCTACACATTCATTTGTCTGAAGAGAGAGCGACAGACAACGACAACATCATCCACCCTGTATTGAGGAAGTCAATCAGCTGATTGTTGGCTGATAGAGGTAAAAGCCTGTCTCGCACCGATAACAGTTTGAAAGACCAATGGCGAAACACCAACACTGACATCACCACACTCATTCTGACCAATGGTGGAACGTCATCACTCAGTGACAGAGGGACAGAGTTTTGAGGTTACAGGGACTACGGTCCAGCCAAAACATCCATTCCGGTTTGAATCCATTTGAAATCAGGCAATAATGTCAACTAAAATCATAATTTAGGCACTATCTATCTATATATATATCTATATATATCTATATATATATCTATATATATATATATATATATATATCTATATATATATATATATATATATATATATATATATATATATATATATATATATATATATATATATATATATATATATATATATATTTAAGTATTTCTTTACTGTTAAATTCATTTAGACAGCAGAGGCATGCTTTGTAACAAATATAGCTCTTGTAATATCTCACTTAAACAACCATGTGAAATACCTGGACTAAAATAACGGTGATTTGCAACAGTTTGCCCTCGGTAACCGTTACAATGGGAGATGGTTTTCAACAGATACAAAACTACAACTCTAACAGTGATATTTCAGACCTATCACAACTAAAACAACCTACACAATCCCTAAATAGAAGACGACAAACCATAACAAGTAGCCTCTAGTTTAACCTTTTGAAAAAAAAAAAAAAAAATATGGCAATAGAAACTCTCATAAAAGCTTAAATACCCCTTCCCATTCTGAAAATATCCCAAACTTAATTATACCCAGAATATCCTTGATTTGCATAGTGATTTGTGTCATTAGAACCTTTTTTTCTTACAATATGTACATCATAAAGCATCACTAAAGTAAGGCAAATTAAATATAGCATGATTGATTTTGGCTCTGCTCTGGTCTGGAGAACATGTGGAGCCCATTCATGTGAGAAACTAGTGCATTGTAGAATTGCTTCACCCAATGGCTGTTTAGGAACTGAGAGAACAGAATGTGCATTAAAAAGACTCCTGAGGTACCGTCATAAATGAACAGAAAAACACCAAAACAATGTACATTAAACACAAAAAGATTTTGTGGAAACACCCAAAAACGTTTAAAGACAAAAAGTGACCCACCCGTTTCAGCAAAAAAAAAAAAAAGTAGTAATGTAACAGTTGCATAAGAAAAAAGTTTAGACGATGCGCGATGATGCCGGCCCTGCTGCCGGTCGGCTACAACAGTTTATCTTCAAACGTGCACTCGGCGCTCAGATATGGTGTGTAATCCTATGGCAAAGAGACAACAACTCTCTCCAGAAAGGCCACCTGAGTATTCAACAGAACCACACTGAGCAGCGGACATCTTGCTGTGGTTGGAACTGGTCATAGAAAGCATTCAGAAAGAGGGCCGAGCCCTGAAGTTCTGATAAGGGCTAATGATTGCTTAAAATCATCGCTCTACAGTCTTTGGTTGGTGGACCTGGAGCTCACTCTTAGGAGCGTTGTGGGCTGGTGCAGGCTTCAGCAAACAGGACAAAGTTTGGGCCTCCTTCTTGGCTGCCAAACTGAATTTTACAGAACTAGGAAGATTAAATTTAAAAGCACGAGAAATTGATTATCTTTGCTTGGGAAAATAAATAAGCTCCGATTAAAAAAAAAAAAAAAATCAGAGGTTTCTTCAGCAAGTAGTGCCTGAAAAAAGGACCAAAACTAATTTGAAAACCATCATTAAAAGAGTCTTAGAGTTAAACTGCACTCGATTGGGACACGTTCAATCTTCCATAGGAATGTATGATAAGATGGAGTGCTCTTGTGCAATGGCAGCCAGTTCTTTGAGGAACTCCGTGAAGAGGACGGCAGCGAAGACTTCTGTCCGATCCAGAGAGATGGCTCTGGGTTTTGGTGGCGGCGAACTCTTCAACATCCTTCCCGCCTCGCCGTGCGTGGAGCGTCTGCTACCGCTGTCGTCTGACAACAGGAGGATTTAATTTGTAACAGTGAGAAAATGAAAACAAATCATGTATATGCAGATAAACTCTACGCCGTGCAAGAGTTGGAATTTAAGATAGTTTTGTAGACATAATATATTCCTGTAAATTAATTCTCCAGATAGGATCTTAAACTTGAGCTGCTTTTCTAAAATAAAAAAATAAAAATCATTAACCACATACAAGAAAGGAGAGTATCCCTGTTAACCAACTGAAAAATTCCCTTTAAAATTTCCCATCATAGAAAAATCTGGCTCTTATCTTTCCGCAAACACACTTCCGACAAGTTTTGTGTACAAATCTAAAACCACAACCACAGGGAACCCAGTTCAAAAACAGGCCCTCAGACACTCCAGGGTTTAGCTCAAACTGTTGCTCAACTGCAAAAACACACGGCTTAACAAAATCAAGCCGAAGCACAACCGATAACGAATGCAGATGTTTTGAACTTGACCCATTTATGACAGCATGTAAGTGAGATTTAGGAACTCCACAACAGCGCAGGGTTTCAGGTTGCCATCAAAATGCTCTCAAAATAAAATTTAAAAAAACAATGCAATAACACTCAAGCCAATAACCCTCATCCTGAGCCATCTGTCCTACTGAAAAATATATTATAAAATTGATAGCTAGAGTCCACTATTGAGTTCATTATAAATACATTATCTGTGAATCTAAAAAGCCAAAATGTTTTTCCTTGATTAATCAAGCTTATGAAGGATTTGCAAATGCATGACAGCTTAAGGCTCTGACACACCAACCAGACGGCCGACCGTCAGCAGAAAAGGACTGCCTCCCCGAGTTGGTCAAAAAAGTGCCTCAGAACACACCAAAGCGATGCCGACTTGAGCGTACGTTCTGCGCGTGTGCGAGACGTAATACGTCTCCATAACAGCAGGTGGCGCTAGTCTTTATTGTCGTCCAAAAAAAAAAAAAAAAAAAAACCGGCAGCTGATTGGACGAACGCGTCACGTGGGTCTGGCTTCTCCAGAATTTCAAAGCCAGACCATTATGGCGGCTCCTTCGGAATACAATGTCATATTTTACAAAAATAGTTCACCGAAACGTGTTTCTGAAAACATTTTAAGCGAGAAATAGGCCATGCAGTTTCTGAATCTATCTTCATTTCAGATCGGCAAAGGTCAGTTTAAAAGATTTTCGTCAGATTTTGAGAGACTCTAGTCACGCTCATCCCGCTCGTCATTTCCGGGTTAGCACTCCACCAATCAGATTGGTCATTGAGTCGGACTGCCCGCCTTCCGATTCAACATGTCAAATCGGCCCCAATGAAGGCCAACGGCTCCTCCGACTGACAACGGCACGGAACACACCGAACAGACTCGAGTCACTGACCTCGCCAGACTGTCCGACGGCAGATTATCAGGTTGGTGTGTCAGGGCCTTTAAAGGAACAGTTTGACATTTTGGGAAATATGAAGCCACCGCCAGTAGCCGGTTAAATTAGCCTAGCTTAGCATAAAGAAAGGAAACGGGGGGGCCATTGAATAAGCTTCGTATTCACCGTACAGACATGAAAGGTATCCATCTTCTCATCTCACCCTCGGTAAGAAAGCAAATAAGCACATTTCCATAGCACATATATGTCAAACTATTCTTTTAAATGTCAGCACATGTACTGGAATAAAACCCACTTGAATTTGAAATTGAATAAGAATGTTTTGAATAATTAATGTTCCATGCATAACTCCTACAGTTATAGATCTATGCACAAATACACATTCCAACCATAGCTGGCATAGAAACAAAAATCATAGCTGTGGGTGCATAGTCACCTGCTGCCACGAATGAAGTCTCCCTGGCCAGCAGCCAGTGTTGGGCGGCAGTGATCAGCTCTGGGAAGTCTTTCCTGGTGGCAACCTGCTCTTCTATCTGGTTCTTCACGATGGCCAGTACCTGAAGGGAAATATAGAAAAGAAACGGAGGATTACTGTACATTCACATCTGCAGTATTTACTCAAATTAAAGCTACATAGCCTGATTGAATTAATCAAGGATCCCTTCAGTCAGTTTTACATAAACACATGGAAAACTGTTTTTACTTTATCTTACTCAGGAGCAGCTACACACCTGTGCTCACATAATTCATTGTATGAACTGCAATATTTCAACATCTTGCAGTGATGCAACAAAACCCAAAATGTTCTTCCTTTCATCGACTTGAGGACACACACACACACACACACACACACACACACACACACACACACACACACACACACACACACACACACACACACACACACACACACACACACACACACACACACACACACACACACACACACACACACACACACACACACACACACACACACACACACACACACACACACACACACACACACACACACACACACAAAACCTGGTAAAGAGAGCGAACAGTCGGCTGAAAGACCAGGTTAGTGTTGAGGAGGAAAGAGCGCAGGAGAGGCTGCGGGTAGGCCGCCAACTTGGCCAGGATGCCCGTCAACAACAAGTTGACATGAAGCGAGTTAGACAGCATGTTCTCCAGACGAGACAACAGCACACTGACAAATGGGCCTGCAGGGAGAAGAATCATAAACAATCTTTTAACTGTGCTGTCTGCATGTGCGTTTTGGGAAATAGTGAGGAGGCTGCAGAGCAAAGATTTCCTTTTACTTACCAGTAAAAGGTGCTGAATGGCTTCTACCTGCACTTCCACTGACAAACTTGGCCCCAAATGGGGATTGCAGTTTCTCTGGCTCTGGTGTCTCAGCAGAGAAGGAGGTAAAATCCATCTCATCCTCCTCCTCTTCCTCCTCTGCAGGTGTGACAGGCGTCTTCAAGTCTGCATTAGGTTTTTTACCTGCTTCAGTGTCCAAAGTACGAATGAGCTCCTCATACTGAGCCAAAAGGTCATCACCCGACTCAGCAGCTGTGGTGATTTGGAGATGGGAATTAAAATCTAAAATCTTTGTGTCCAAGCTGTCTTTATCAGCCATCGCAGAGACTGGGAGTGTTAGACTGAGTCCGTTCTGCAGGGCAACTTCTGCTGAGCCTGGTTGGGTTTCTTCGGATTCAGACCCGTTGGATTTGAGCCTGCCGCGTTCCACGTCTCTGCTGTCTTTCTTGGCAACAAGATTGTACACCATGACGTCGTCCTGGAACTCATTTTCCTCAATATATGAGCCTTTTACCAACATGATGGCCGTTTTCCTCATCTCCTGGATGTGCTTTGGGAGCTCAGCAGGAGGCTGCTGTGCAGATTTACTCTCCACAGGAGCCTCGTCGGTCTGCACCGGGCACGCATCATAACTGTCGTCCCACTCCAGCTCCATTTGGGTGATGGAGGGCGGCTCTGTATTCGGCGGTGGGCAGGGTCGAGGGCGTGGCGCTAGTGGCTGTGGAAGTCTCTTGAAAGCCATCTGAGTAAGCCCACTTTTTAGCCCCGGCTCCTCGAGGACACCGGGCGGGTATTTCTCAGGAGGGGGGTCCTCGCCGTCGTACCGGGCTGACCAAACCTGGCAAGCCCTTATGCAGCTGCTGATGCTCAGACGGGCATCGTAGAGGTAATGAAGATAACTGACATCCAGGTAGATTTCTGAGCCGATGGTGCAGGAGTTACCTGAGCCGCCATCATCTTCTAAGAAGCTCTCATTTTCCTCTGGAAAAAAGAAACAGATAGGAAATGTTGATGAAAGCTGTCGTGCAGCACCTCAGAACAGCACTCACACAGAGCAGAAGTAATGAGTTTGTCACGTAGCTACAGGGGGTAAAGTGATGCAATACAGGGAAACAGCAGGAATTCTCCCTATCTGATAAAATACTCATAATCATCCCATGTTCATGTCCTAGATAAATACAGATCAACACCTTGCTGTACTCAAAACCATGTTTGCACAGATGTGGAAAATGCAATGTTAATAAATGATACTCTTTATTATCCCTTTTTTGGTTTTAGCACTCCAACTGCTGCAATGAATGACTTTTCATTTTCCCTCTGTTTGTTATGACAGCACACCACTATTACTGAGGTTTAACATGCACTCACTCAAATGGGGTTATGAATAGTAAACTCTGCTGGATGAATTCTCCTTGAAGCTAATTTGAAAGCAGCAAAAAAAAAAAAAAAACATCCATAAAAGCCAATTATAAATTTGAGTGAAAAGCAGTCATTAATTTTGGCTCATCTATAGCACATACAGCCTTGAAAAAATATTCTATGGTTTAAAAGAGCTTTATTAAAAACTTGCGAGCTTTTCTCTCAGTCTCATGCACAAAGACACCTCAGAAGTAATGATGCCTTCTGAAACTGGGCCTAAAAAAGTCACCTACTACGTCACCCTGCTTCCCTATGCCTTTCAGCTTCGATAATAATTAGCTGTACTCTATATAGTCCATTTACTCCTTAAAGGATATTTCTAGTTTATTACAATAGAGGTCTTATTTAAATGTAGTTTTGGCCATCATTCTCATTCTTTTTGCTTCCAAATATAAAGTGGTTTAGATACTCTGTCAAAACTGTTGGCTTGTTTACAACCTGTATGATCCTATGTTATGATCTTGTCTCATCGGACTTCATTATAGCAATGTCTCCCTGTTCTCAGATCTGATCAGTAATATCTGATTGATTACTTTG
Source organism: Zingel zingel (assembly GCA_023566125.1). Classification (NCBI taxonomy): domain Eukaryota; kingdom Metazoa; phylum Chordata; class Actinopteri; order Perciformes; family Percidae; genus Zingel; species Zingel zingel. Next base: position 16,973,337 of record CM042317.1, read on the forward strand.
GTTACAATGTTATCATAACCCATTGAAATTACCGCAAAAATATGATCCAAACGCATGCGCAAATGTAATAAACCGGACAGAATTTGGTCCTGTCCTACCTACCTGTGGTGCTGGTGTTGCTGGGCGTCTCTGTACCCTTGGAAAAGAGGATGGAGTCCAGCTGTCGGAGGGGCGGGGGGCTGTGATCAGGAGAGCAGCACGACGGTGTTAGCGCCAGGATCTTGGCTGTTGACACAGAGTAGCAGTCCCTCTCCCCCACAACACGTCTCTGACTCAACATCATGTGATTACAGGGAATCAGGTACCTGGGGAGGCAGATAGCAACGGATCCGATTAGGAAAACCAACAGGTGGTCGAAGGAAGAGGGAGTATGGGGGGGGTGAGCAAACAGATGCTAACACAAGTCTGCATGGTGGGAGGTAAAAAGTAAAAGCTCATCATGCCTTAAACCAATTAGATGTACCATGCTTTATAACTGGAGAATAGTCTGTGTGTGCGCCACTCACCTCAATATGAGCTGTAGCATCACATCTTCACAGTATAAGCCAATGAGAGTGCGGAAAAGTGCCAGTGACACTGTGCCCAACTGAAGAGTTGAATGGAAAAACACAATTTAACACATTACAACAACTGAGGACTTTTATACTACTGCTGAAACATCAGTCGATTAGCCAAGAAACTGAAATTAACTATCCAACTATCCTGACAATTTATTAATTTAGTCTTTTTTAAAGCAAAATTAACATTTACTGGTCTCAGCTTCTCAAATGTAAAAAATAATTTAAAAAAATTGCTGCATGTTTCTATATTATGCATTTGTAAAGTGAATATATTTGGGGTTGTTGGTCTGTTGGTCAGACAAAAAAAGCAATTTTAAGATATCACCTCAGGCTCTGGGAAGTGGTGATAGACATTAGTTTTCACTAGACATTTTAAAGACTAAACAACTTCATAAATATGGCACTAGCATGAGTGAAAAATAAAAGCCAGGAGATGTAGATAGATGATAGATGTAGCAAGTAACTTTTGCTTTAATTCTCCTAAAAAAAGGTTGAGGGTTGGAAGTTTTTTGTAAAAAAGAATTATATTCTGTGTAGGTTCGAAGAGCATGACTACATAAGAAGTGCCAATTTTTAAAGTTATTAAACATCAAAAAGGTAAACGCAAACAGCAAAATAGCTGAAATGTGGAATATTTGCATTTGAGTCAATGTTTAATTTGACTCAAGGTGAAAAATGTCTTGTTTCTTATTTTTCACTGAGCTGCAGGTGTGCCAAAGCCAACTGTTAGCAAACACTGGCGAGAACTCATCGAGCCATTTAAACAGGCAAACAGCCATGTAAAGAACACAGTACTTAGTCATCTCAATGGTTTGAAAAAGATGTTCCAACACATAGGACTGTTTTAAGGTGCTCATATCAGTTGCTTTGCTAACAGGGATATCTCACTGCAACTGAGCATCACCATGGCAACAAACTTGTTGGCAGTTTGCTTAGTTGGTCCTGTACCTGGAAAGGAGTGTTAATGCGGCTGACTAGAGTATCTAAAATGTGGACGCTGTCGTGTCGGTGGAGGAGGATGAAGGAGAGGAAAGTCTGCAGCAGGGTCGGCTCAGACACAGTCCTCAGGAAGAGGTCAAGGTATGCTGTGGTGGTCATCACCTCTTCTAGGGTCAGCTTCACAGAGGAAGGAAGGAATCATTAGTCAGCAGTTAATTGGGTGTTTTTGTCTGAGCAACAAATAAAAACATCATGCCAGAGAAGAACCTGTTGAAAATGTCTACAGTACAGAATATAGCATTATGTTATGAGGATATTCTTATCCAAATGTATTACAGTATTACATGATTTGTATACTATTGTATGTATACTACTTATTCTTCAGCTCTGCACAGAGCTAATGGAACAATATTAGGCTTTATTGTCCTAGAATTAGATGAGAAGCACTCTCATATCTGTATGGTAAACAGAAGGCTACAGCCAGAAGCTAGTTAGCTTAGCTTAGCACAAAGACGGGAAACCGGGAGAAACAGCTAGTCTGGCTTTGCGCAAAAGAAAAAAACTGGCACCTCTGAAGTATACACCAATATACACGTTATATTGATGCTCTAATGAAGGAAACTAGGCCGTTAGCATGTTTGTTTGACATGGCTGGAATAATTTGGTGAAATTGAGATTCCTTACCTTTGGGTATTCAACATTGATGCGTTACATCACATCACATTTGTTTAACCCAACATATTTTTTTTACCTTTGGACAAAGCCAAGCTAGCCTTTTACTCCCGTTTCTGGTTTTTGTGCTAGGCTAAGCTAACAGTCTCCTGGCTGCAGCTTCATATTGAATGGACAGATATGATGGTGAAGGTATCCATCTCCTCATCTCTCTTGCTTTCCCAAAATGTTGAAATATTCCTTTAAATATGTGCAACTTGTCTCCCCCTCCCCCCAAATTAATTACAGTCTCAAATTTCCCAATTATATTGGTCTTCCTATTATTTATGTCTCATCCAGCCACACATTGTATGTTTAGTTCTTCACATGATTTTCCCACCTTCTGTAATTTACTAAAACGCCATCCACAACAATAGGTTTAGTTACTGAGGAGCATGACTTTATACTTCTAAATGAGGCATTACATGGAGGTGAAGAGTAGTAGGAAGAAGAGTACAGACCTTGTGTAGAGCTGGTGCTAGGACAGGAACGAGGAATCCGTTGTAGATGTAGCTAACTAGCTGGTCTCTGATATCAGGGTGGGCCACCTGGGAACAGGCACAGGTTAGTCAAGACTGTAGTCAAGTAGAAGGTTTCAACCATTTAGCACGTGTGTGAATTAATTTTCCATGTGGCAGAGCCTTGTGTGCGTGCAGCCTCGTCACGCCTTTTCACCTGAATGACAGCGTTACAGAACTCGAGCGAGTTGAGGAACTGGATGAGGGACGGCATCTGGAGCCAGTCCTCTTTGTGCAGGCAGTGCCACTCCTCATTGGGAACCTCCAGCTTGGTGGGCAGAGATGAGTACAGGCCGCTCAGCCCTGTGGCCAGAACCTGAGGGGACAGAGAGAGAGAGATGTCAACATTGAATAAGACCTTACAGTATTCTAGTTTTTGGATTATTACTGACTATTCGTTAACTTAACTGCAGGCCAAAGTTTTTACTCATCCTGTAAAATGTGTTAACATCGTCTAAATAGATTGGCGCAAATTTTTTTTACACATTCATGGTTCCCACGTAATTTATTCTAATGACTTTTGTGGTCCTCTGACTTTTCCTCAATTGCTACCGGTTTTGAGAGAAACATCTTGACAACTATGAGATGGACTGCCATGGAATAACAATAGGGATCCCCACAGGATTACGTCAGTGATGAATTTTCTTTTAGCATCACGTCATCAAAAACATAAGTTCCTCCTAAACTAATGACATTCCCTCAACTGTACTTTGTGTTTAGTGATAATTAGCTATTTTTAGCATGCTAACACACTAAACTAACATGGTGAACATAGTAAACATTACAACTGCCATTGTGAGCATGTTAGCCTGCTGACATTAGCATTTAGCTCAAAGCACAGCAGAGCTGCTAGCTAGCATGGCTTAGTTTTGTTATAACATTTTCCAAATTTACCAGTAACTACAGAGCTTTTGTCTATACAGGAAGATGGATTTTAAGAGTTTGTCAAAGCAGTTAAGTTTGTTTTTAGAGCGCTTAAGAAGATGTTTCTGGTGCTAAACAATATTCATTTTTATTTCTCTATAATGCTGTCCAGCTTTTAGCCCCCACAGAAAAACTACACTCTAAGAAATATTAGGCCTTTAAAATGTTTTACCTGTACTGTAGAAAAACGCCTAGCTGCTAGACACCTGGGTGCTGCTCACCTAGTCATACAGTCTAATGAAAAATAATCTCGCATAGTGATTACAGAGAGAATATTACGGGCTTCATTAAACATTAATGAGGCAGTCTGGCATAAATGATATAGCTTCGGCTGTCAGTTTTACTTTCAGCTTGACACAACAAATTTATAACCTTTTTTTTTACTGCGCACTACCATGCAGAAATACTTTTGTAAATCATTAATTTGTTTCCATTTTGATACTATAATGCAGATGTAAGCACAGCACTGCAGCAGCCAACATGTCATCATGTCTGTTCCCCCTCCTCGCACATTAAGACAGAGTACATACATATAGATGTATACCTCCTACAGGTCAGCTCTATAAATATTTGAGTAGCAAAAAGTTATTGCCTAGAACATTCCTTGAATAGCATGATATGGTAATTAGGTTACTAATTAATGCATTAATGTCAGCAGGCTTTCCACATAACACACGAACATTAATATGATTTCTGATATAGTCTAATTTAACTGTAAGAGGAGTGCATAATTAGTGTTGCATTGATGTACAGTATACATCCTCTATAGGATTATCCTTGTAGCCTGTCAGTGGAACCAATTAAATTCAGACTCCAGTTGTTAAACTGGCATTTCTCATTGCGATGTCTGCAGCTGTGGTTCAATGGCATTATTTACATGGGATTATCTTGCAACCATGCCATGATCTTATGAATGCCTGACATTAATAACATCCGATGAGATGGTTTAACCTTGCTTCAGGTGGCTTTTTGAATTCATCTGCATATATTTTGCTTGATTATGATGCCCGGGGTCACTGAAAAGTCTGGGATTTTAGAGTGGCTGTCAGATAATAAGAGTGAACAATTCCTCATACAGAAAGGTTGAGTTAGTTAGGAAGTTAAAAAAAACAGAGGGACTGAGTCTGGGGAGACTCAGATACTAAAAACCACAAAGTGATTGAGAGGAAGAGAAAAAGAGAAGGAAAGGTAATTCGTCACTTAGGACTGACCGGACAGAAGTAGGTATTCTCTGCGATGTGTTTGGCCACTCGCTTGTTCTCAGCAGACAACGACATAATGAGCAGCAGTGCATCTCTGGCTTGCTGGCCCACGGTGCCCTCCCTGTGAATGAAGGGGATGAGCAGGGAGAAGATGAGGAAGTTGGTAGCTCCCTGATCCTCGCTGGTGTGGAAAAACAGCTCCAGAATTGAAGGGTCCTTTGCCAGAACACAGCACAGCTGGTTGAGCAGCAGCACCAGCTCGCCTTCGACCTGTGGCGCCACGGTGCCCGAGCAGGACGACAGCAGCATCATGAGCGGCCGCAGGATGGGCTTGTGATGCAGCAGGGGCTGGTGCGCCTGGCCCACCAGCATCTCGTACATCTTTAGCTGCTCAAGCTTCATGTCGTCTGTGAACTCCCTGCGGAGACTCCACACAAAGAGGCGCTCCATCACGTTCTCCATCACTACAAACTCCAGGATGGGGCCCATTGCGCCGGCCTGACCGCTCTCCTCCTCTATCAGCAGGAACAGCATGTGCTCCACATAGTTCTGCACCGCACTCGCCTCGTCTCCGGGGATGGGGCCGAAACGAGGACCGCCGCTAGAGCCAGTGCTGAGGTTGATCATACTCAGGGAGGGCAGCATGGAACTGCTGCGCAGGGGGTCATGCTTTTCTAGGATCTTCACCACCTACAATAAGAGGCAAGTGGAATATAACTTACTAAACACACATTAGAACCATATATCATTTGATTTTAATGCAAGAACAGCTTTGCATCAAACTTAATTCAAATAAAAAGAGATATAAGAGATATCCAAAGCTTGAAGAAAGTTTAAAAAATAAAGCGTTACGAGATAAGGACGTTTATGGTGGAAGGTTTTAAATAAAGGGCAGAATATTTGTACCAATCACCTAATAAAGCCTTTGTCACTTTTATACTTTATCAGCAAAGTGATACACCTTCCCCCAGATTTAACTAATTGGTCCCATCTCTTTGTGTGAAGATGTACAAATCAATAAATTCAGTCAATGATGATGACGCTGTCGGGAATGACACATTTACCAGGTGTGTACATGGGTAAATACATTTTGTTGTGGTGGTCGACTCTTGAATTGGAGACGAGTGCTAGAAGACTCTAGACGCTAGACACTTAAACACATTAGACAAGTCTTTTGTAGTCTATATGACTGCATATGAATGCAGCAAATGATCAGCCTGCACTTCAAACTGTATTTCCTTTTGAAAAGAAGAAATAACAAAAACAGAACTATGTTTAGTAGGGGACGTATCTTTATTAGTGGGCCATCCAAATGAATTCTGTACATGAGACACACTGTGTAGATTGACAGAAACTCCATTAACAAAATACAAGGAAGAAGCAAATTGATCGCTGGGATTTAAAAAGTGCAAAAAGCACAGAATCAGTTTCCATTTGTGTTGACTAAGAGGATCTTAAGAGTTACCACTCACATAACGTATATGTGCTATAATGTGGACACTTGACCTATGTTACAAGCCAGTGTTTCCTTTTATAGCAGTTTTTATCTTATTTGTATAGATGGCGCTTGTACACCATGTTAGATTAAAAGTGATATGTTGCAGGTAAAATAATTTCCTTCTTCCGGATAGGTTCATTATCAACAAAAATTGGGTATAAACAGAGCAGCAGCACAGTACAAATAAACTTGGTTTGGGTAGGACAGAGTGAACCAGCCCTTTGTGTATCCAGTCCCTCCCTTGTGTGTTGGCTACGTAGAAACCAGAGTACTAATAATGGAGCCAGTGTCCCCAGCCTGCCACTGCTGCCATGACAATAATTGGCTGTGCACAAGAGAGCTGGGCATGGCTGATGGAAACCCTGTTTGTAATCCCTGTCTGAGCCCGATGGGGCCTGGCCTCATGGATCAGTTCAGGCTCTCCGGCCACTACTGTAGTGACAGGAAGGGGGCAGGTTTGAGAATCAGGGATTTTACTTACTGGACAAATGGAGGAGTCAGATTAATACAACATGTTTGGCTCCATGGGTCAGAATAACATTTCTGGTTCAGGTATCGGACCTTCAAAATAAAACCTGCTTTTAATAAGTGTTTGATTGAACAATATGTTTCATATTTAATCATTACAGGTCACAACTCGTGAGTGGGGATGAAATGAAAGGTACCATTTGCCCCCTCCTCATTACCACCAGTGTGATGCCCTTGAGCAAGGCCCTTACTGCTCCAGTGGAGCTTCTCAGACTGGTACTGGAGAGTTTTAAGGTGTGTGTGTGTAAGTCTGTGAAACTCTTTTGAGTATGAGCAGTGCTCTCAGTGAAACTTTTTTAAATAAAAAAAGTAAAAAAAAAGTTCAGATTCAATCTTTAAAGTACACTGATATATAGAAAATTTAAAGCGTACCTTTCTACTTTTACATATAGCAATGCCAAATGTGCTGATGCAGGTGACTTTTCTTTAAGCTGCTGGAGCTTTAACATTAGTCAGTTCATACAGTACAGGCCTAGATGAGTGTTTCTTATGCATTATTAATACAAGATGACATATGCGGTGTCACATTCAGGCAATGCTCTGTATTGCCTGAATCCAAAATGGATTGAAGGGATTAAACCAACTTTTATTTCAGTTGAAGATGCCCAGAATGTAACCAGCAGAGAGCAAAGGATGGCAGCAGGGGCAAAGCTAATTTAACTGAAACTGTGAAGTCTAAAGATTTGGTGATGAACACTGCACACGTCACTAAACAGAGACACATTCATGAAAGTGATAGATTTATTAGGGGTCGTGTGGCATTAACCATGAATGGAATGAGTCATAAACTCTGGAGTATGGTCAGTTTGTTCCTTGTCATCGTCTATAGTTAAACATTGTTGGGAGTCACAGCAACAGACTGATCACTTTGCATGTCACAACAAGCACAATGACCTCTGTGAGGCCTGGAGAGTGGCAGATAAGACAAAGTCAATAAACATTAACCTATTCTTCCAATAAGACAGGCAGAGTTTCTTAAGAGGGACAAGGCCAACATTACTTACAAGATGTTACTTGGATTTCAAGGTTTTCCGAACTGAAACCAAAGTCACTTATCGGGCTACAGATTGGCTTAGCATGGAAATAAGACTCTGCAGGAGTGAAACTGTGCTGCCAGTTTGCCTAAAGCAAAACAAGCTTTAATCTGGGACAGGGCGTTCTCATTTTTTTCTGTTCACAGTCAGACTGGGACTAATGAAGGAATATATGAATCTGTGAAGAAGAAAAAATTACAGACCCCAGACATGACTTTATGCATGAGTCAAAAACAAACTACAATGGTGAGCCTACCATCATGTTCAGTGTCAAGTCTGTCACTGATCTGGACTGTTCTGTCAAGCCTGATAACCTGGAGATCTACTGTAACAGGTGTTCAAAACAATAAGCTCATTTACAAGAGTACTTCCACATCATTCTGAATTTACCAACTACAGATACATTCAACATAATGCATGTCACTGGAGTAAGACATCTATTCCGCCAACAATTAATGACAAAAGAAAAGAAAGTTCCCCTCCAGACATGTTTTCAGACACTGTTTGAAATTATGTATTGTGTCCGATACAGTAGTGTTCCCCTATAAAAAAGGGGTGTCACCAGTTTTCAACTCCACGATTCAGTATGACTTAATCCTAAGGTTATGATTCAATTCAATTTTCAAATGAAACATATTCTTGTCAGCATTGACGGCAATGCCACAATAAGATCCACTACATGGCAGAAGGGTACTTTAGTGCAATTGAATGCACCATTAGTTTAACGAGGTGCACATGAATTCACCATGAAGTCCCATCAGAGCCCACATACTACCGGTAGTGACCATAGTGTCTGGAATAAGAGCAGCTACAGTCTACTGGTAAGCTAACGTTACCCTGTGTCTTTAGCTGCATGCCATCAGCCGGTAAGCTACACTATGTATGATGTTTTTCTCTTCAGACATGTGCAAGTAGGCGGGGGTGGTGAGAGAAAACAATACTGGGGGGGGATTCACCGAACCTGCTTTTTGATGGTCGCAATTGAGAGCTAATTTCGATCGATTTTCGATTTCAAATCGAAATCGTGACACCCCCATCAATTAGTGTTAAAACTTCTTAAAATCACACCTACTTCTTTTGCCTCTCCTGTAATATCAATATCATTTTTTCCATTTCAAAAGGTTTACCTACTGGACACAAGGTCTCCTACTTCACTGAAAAGTTCATTCTCAGTGTCTGTGTACTGGAGGTTTCAAGTTTCTACATCACACTTTTGTGAGTTGTCAAATATGCATGTTGTGATATTACGTGTTACTTTCCTCCTTCAGCTGATGAATGTGAAAACAGCCTTCTGGTGGACAAACTCTGCACACATTCTACTTCTACCTCACTGACAGTAGAAACTGACTGCAGTGCTGTGCCAGCAACACTTAACTGCAGTGCAAGTATGGCCAGTGGAATATTGGCAGTGGGAAGCCAACTGTCTATGACTTTTGGCTCTTTGCAGCAGCATGTGTTCCTGTTCACCCCTGTGGGTCCTGGCAGCCTGCGAAAACTACTCCTCCCACTCTGAGATGAACAAGTTATACAGAATGACACTGGCCAGATACTGAGGGGTTAGACAAGTGTGTTTGTAGCTAAAAAGGTGCTTACACACCAACCAGACGGCCGACCATCGGCAGAAAAGGCAGTTTGACTGATCAGTCGGGTCCCCGAGGTCCAAAAAAATGCCTCAAAACACACTGAGGCGACGCCGACTTGAGGGTACGCTCTACGCCTGTGCGAAACGTAATACGTCTCCATAGCAGCAGGCGGCGCTTCTCTGTATAGTTTCCCAGAAAATGAAAACCGGCAGCTGATAGGACGAACGCGTCACGTGGGTCTTTTTTCTCCGGAAATTCACAGCCAGACTGTCAATAGCGGCTTGTTCAGAATACGATTTCATATTGTACTAAAATCGTTCACTGAAATGTGTTTCTGAAAACATTTTAAGCGAGAAATATGTCATGCAGTTGCTGAATCTGTCTTCATTTCAGATCAATAAAGGTCAGTTTAAAAGATTTTCGTCAGATTTTGAGAGGCTCATCCGCTCGCCATTTCCGGGTGAGTGCTGACTGCCCTGTCTCCGACTGAACATGTCGGGTCGGCCAAAATGAAGGCCGACGGCTCCTCGGACGGACGACGGCACGGAACACACCGAACAGACTCGAGTCACCAACCTCGCCAGACGGTCCGACGGCCGATAATCGGCGCTGTGTGTCAGCGCCCTAAGTGTCAGCTATTTAATGTCTGCATTAGGGGTTGTCTGTGAGGGGTCTGACTCTACATTAAGCTAAATTCCAAATGTTTTATTACATTTGTAACCAGATAAGCTTGTAGGGATTAGTTGTGTTATTCGGTCAGAAGTTGTGTGGTTTAATGGAGATGTGTATGAGAGTGGTAGTGACCTTCTCGTCTAACTCGGGCAAAAAAAGTAAATAAGTGTATTTCCGGTAATGTCCTTTAAGGTGCGGGACTCTTGATTTAGTGCTGACGTTTACCTGAGCCCAGTGGTTCTTGAACACAATCATGCAGGTCTCTGGATCCACCCCTTTCAAGACCAGAGACTGCCCATCTTGGTTTCCATTGGCAACCATGGAGGCCATCATGGTGACCGGATCATACGTGGGTTAAACCATGTCATAGGCAGGAGAAGGAGGACATTCCTGACTGCTTACTGGGTGCAATCATAACCGCAGAATGAAGCGTATTCACAGAGGACCTGAGGATGCAGAAAAAAAACAAAAAGACAAGCAGACATCATTATACACGGAAACACAAAAAGTTGCTTCATAAAATAGCAGCACAGATGCACTGATATGACTGCATTTCTCTCCCTCTGCATGGCTAGACAGCAGCTATGACAGGAATGCAGGAAAGAGAACAGTAACAGGCATGCAGGAAAGAGAACAGTAACAGGCAAAGTCAGATAAGAGACACATCTTGCTCAGCTTTGGCTCAGAGAGTTGCCTGCTGCACTCTGGACTTCAGACTGAGCTGTCAAATTGCTTTTGGACTACCTCAGATGCCAAAAATGGATTCTTGCAGGCCCCCTGACATCACTCTCATTACACAAACATTTTTTTTTTACATCAGAAGACGAACAACGACTGGGTGTGAACAACACTGGCTAAATGTGGGGAGTTTGGGGGGAAAGGAACCATATTTAGGCAAGTGAGGTCTGCATGAAAATAGCCTGAGGGCAGCTTTGCAGATCATTTCCAACACTCACAGTGGCACTGTGGAACTTTGGAAGATGCCCACATTTGCCCCCAGAAAGGAACTTAGTTGTTTCCTTTGTAGAAGACATTGCTGGAAAGATTGATTCTACTAAACAAAACAGATGTTTTCTTTGACAGCACTGGGAACAGAACGAGGTTCAAACAGGATAATGTGAGAAGAAAAACACACATCAAGGTTATATTCAGGTCTCTGCTATGCTGTATAATTGTTTAAATGCACACGGCCGCACTTTAAAAAGGAGGGATGTTAGGATGTGCCTTATCTGCCTGTTTCCTCTGCTTGCAGACCGTGAATGTTTGCGACGACTATCATTAGAATTTGAAATTATGTCACATGTATATGAAATCACAATCACGTCCAAGGGATCTTGCACGTAATCTCTGCAACAAGATGAAGAGTCTACAGCCATGCTAACAGCTCTGTGAGGCTGTACTTTAGCACAGTGGTGTTCCGAGCTAATGTCAGCATGCTAATATGCTCACAATGACACTGTTAACATCCTGATGTTTAGCAGTTATAATGTGTACCCTGTTCACCAGCTTACATATTGTTAGCATGCTAACAGTTTCTAATTAGCACTAAACACAAAGCGTGGCTAAAGAGGACATGACATGGTTTAAGTCTGTCGGTCTCGGAGCATTCACACAACATCAGAACAAAGTTAAAAACACTCACACAGCACAATAAAAGGATCATATGGACTATATCTCCACTGGAGATCAACTGTAAAACACACAGCAGCTGCATGCCACAACACCAAATTAAAGCCTCTAAGTCCTGCCCCTAAATGTGCCTCTCAACCAATCACAGCTCACCCCCTTTCTTTTGAATCCACTTTGCCCCAGCACCACAGAAACATCTCCACCAAGCACCGAGTTTAGGCATAACAAGGCACACACAGTCAAACTTTCACCATCTGCTTTCAGTTAGAGGAGAGCTGCCGGCTGGTTGGATTCTTGAGAAGGAATGTAAAAGCAGCATGGCGTGTGTGTCAGACTGTGTGTGTGTGTGTGTGTGTGTGTGTGTGTGTGTGTGTGTGTGTGTGGTTTCTTACCTTTGCCGAAACATCTTTACCAGGGACGGGTCACTAAGCAGACATCATTCTTGTCCTGTTGTCACACAAAAAGAAGAGAGATGAAGATGTGTCAAAGAGAGGAGCAGGAAGTGAGTGTCCGTGTGAGAGGCCAGGCATGGTGGGAAGTGACTGGACATGAGTAAGCTTCTCCTAACGCTACTTGGACGGAGACGGAGTGGGAGGAGGTTACAGGGAGGGAGGGAGAGGAGAGAGTGAGGGAGTGAAAAAGGAAAAACATGGTGAGAGTAAGTCTACAGAAAAAGGAGGAGGTACAAGAAAAATGACACTAACAGTGTTCACATGCATTAAAAAGTACAGAATAAACCAAACGTGTGTCAGCGCATACTATTTCTGTAGGAATTTAACATCATCACATCCTCATGATCCCTTCATAATGGGAGAATAAAACTATTGTCCCTTCCAATTAGCGTTGTGATGTAATTGGCATCCTTCTCTACTGCGAGAGGCCCGTTCCCCACCCGCATTACAACTGCTCTCTCCAGCATTTACACCGAGCCGTCGTGGGAATCATGTCATATGATGCAGCAGCCTCAGAACCTTTTTTTTTTTAGATCATGGGTTTCTTGGAAAACACGCAATCTTTCATAAAAGCTTGATGTCATATACAGTAAACGGAGAGAGTGAGACAGATTGAGATGTGTGTGTGTGCACACACACATATTGTTTTGCAGGCTGGTTTTGTGTGTCTCGATAGACTCATACATGCAGCACAGTGTAGAAGCCGGAGCGACTTGTATTTTTTTTTTTTTACATATACATGCAATTTTAAGTTCACTGTATTGTCCAGTTATGTGGTACAGTTACAGCAGCTGAAGTCCAACTACAAACAGTTTTTTTACTGCAGGGAAAGTTAGTGCACTTTACATGCTGGCAACAAATAATATAATACAGCCAAGTAGTACCAATTGGTCAAATCCTCACTTTCTGCCCCGGTTATGATGCCACTCCTACCTACCTGATTAAAGACAGACCCACTTATTTAGTTAAGCTTTAAATAAAATAATTATTATATATATATATATATATATATATATATATATATATATATATATATATATATATAGAGAGAGAGAGAGAGAGAGAGAGAGAGAGAGAGAGAGAGAGAGATATATATACACGAGTGTCACTTCGCCTCTCAAGTTAATTTTCAGCTGTCTCAATGTTGGTTCTGTTGTCTTGTTGGTTATTGATGGCGACAAATTATTTATTGTAACGTTTTGTACGGAGACCCTGAAGGTTTGTTTTGTTTTTGTTGTTTTTCAGTGGTACAACTGACTGCACAATTAGCTTAATGTAAGCAGTGATTAGCTCCTCTCAGAGAACAATACACTGGCAACAACTGCCTTCCTCCTCTCAGCTCGGCTTCATTTGGTGCAGAACATTTTGTGCTTAAACTAGGAGCCAGATAGGTCAAGACTTGGATTTACCAATTCAATACACCACAACTGAGACAGAGCACCAGCATATTATACTACTCTAAACAATCCAATGAAGGGTCTGAAATATGCAACAAAGTCCGCCGCTTGTTTTTGAAGAATCAAATGTGCTTTTTCCATCTTATCTAGTAAAGTCCTATTAATGAAAGGCATGACTTACATCATGCTCTCATGTACAATACCTGCTGTCATGTTGTCACACAGAGGGAGAGCCCACAGTTACCCAGAAGACATTGCTCTACTTGCTCAAAATAACCTGAGATACAGTAAAGCCAGAAATGGGACAAGCAGAGCACATGCTAAAATATAGGTTGTTAAAAATACATCTTTTGTGTGTGTGTGTGTGTGTGTGTGTGTGTGTGTGTGTGTGTGTGTGTGTGTGTGTGTGTGTGTGTGTGTGTGTGTGTGTGTGTGTGTGTGTGTGTGTGTGTGTGTGTGTGTGTGTGTGTATTTTTGTGTCTACAGTCTCAAAATGCCAGTGCAGCAGTCTTTTGCTACACAAGGCATTGCTAAATTGTCCTAATTCCCTATTATCCAATTATGGCAATTTGATAATTACACATATTTGTCGCTTCCACATCTCCACAGTCAGAGACACGATCAACCGAGCAGACAAAATAAGCGTGGGATTTCCCTCAATGTAGATACAGTTATACATCCATAGACACACCAACACAGAATGCCAATGCTAAGAAATGTCATTCTCATAGGGTAATTCAGTCATAATTCATTAATTATTTCCTAAACAGATGTTGATGTTTTGGACTATGGGTTAATTTCGACCTACCATCCAAATGTCACAAACAATATCTGACACTTTCCAAAAAAAAAAAAAAAAAAAAAAAACATTTTAAAGAAACTTGTTAACTCTGCTGTGTTTTACCATCTTTAACAGTAAGTCACATTGATTTGTTGGAGAAAAGCAGACCCATTACAAATGAAATCAGGGAGAAAGAAACTTATTTCTAACATGCAATTAGAGAAAGTGCACACTATAAAACCTATTGTTGCTATGTTATTTTAACTGAGCATACGCTTTGATGCGCTGATTATATTCCTCTCTTCTTCTTTTGAATTGTTTTTCCACTCCTTATTCTTTGATGTTGGGCCGTGATAGAAGGTCTTACGAGCCAAGTATTCAGTCACACCAACAGTTTTAAACTCAGTTATTTTTACTGCGATTATTTTTGTAAAATGACATGTTTTTGAGGTATTACTTCCTAGTCGACGCCTCTATTTATTCCTGTGGATCTTATGGCTCTGACACACCAACCCGACGGCCGACCGTCGGCAGAAAAGGCAGTCGGATTGATCAGTCGGCTCCCCGACGTCCAAAAAAGTGCCTCGGAACACACCGAAGCGACGCCGACTTTAGCGTACGTTCTGCGCGTGCACGAGACGTAATACGTCTCCATAACAGCAGGCGGCGCTAATCTGTGTTGTCGCCCAAAAATGAAAACTCATCATAGTTCACCGAAACGTGTTTCTGAAAACATTTTAAGCGAGAAATAGGCCATGCAGTTTCTGAATCGGTCTTCATTTCAGATCGACAAAAGGTCAGTTTAAAAGATTTTCATCAGATTTTGAGAGGCGATAGTCAGGCTCATCCCGCTCGTCATTTCCCGGTTAGCACTCCACCAATCAGATTGGTCATTGAGTCCGACTGCCCGCCCTCCGATTCAACAAGTCAAATTGGCCAAAATGAAAGCCGACGACGGCACAGAACACACCGAACAGACTCCAGTCACTGACCTCGTCAGACTGCCCGACGGCAGATTACCAGGTTGGTGTGTCAGATGCAGACTCAAAAGTAATGCTCACGTTAAAATATGAATGTTCAACTCATAAAAATAAAATAACAATAAAACAAAAAGCTGTAACAAAGCCAAACTGAATTGCCTTGTGTTTTGTAAAAAATTACCAGACACAGTAAACCAATTACTCAAAGCTTTGCCTTGTTTCTTTACACCTGCTGTGTGGCGGCTCTGGCAGCGTTTAGGGACTGCTGCAGCTAAACTCCTTCAGATTACCACAAAAGAAGTGTTTGGCTTTTCATTATTAACAAGGGATTAAATGCTAGCCAGGAGTTACAAACAATCCATCTTTGCTGAGACATGTCATGCCTTTCCCACATTGCAAACTGCCAATGTTTGCATCGGTTAAAAAAAAAAAAAAAAGGTATTATTTATTTTCACGACACAGATATAGCTGGAAACGATGAATTTCATTCTATTCAGTGAGAATGGTTTTACCACAGACTCCCGTCTCCTCACTCCCAAGGTAAACATGATGACAAAGTGAGAACATGGCTTGGCTATTGTGTTGCACCTCAGGGTTTTTGCCAAAGTGGCTTTGCAAGAATCAAAAGAGATAAAGCTTAAGGGCTGAAAGGAGCAAACACAGTGTAAAAAAAAAAAAAAAGAGTGAGAAATGTGCATCGCCTCTGGGAATTTTTGTTAGTTTTTACTGATCTGGTTTCTGGTATTGTCGGCTAGGTGTGGTCTGGACAAATAGCTCAGAGGCAAGACACACCCTTTACTCAGAATAAAGATCATCTTTCTCGCTAAACAGGAGTTTTAACCCTCAATCCCAGAGACGTGATTAATAAAACAGTCAGAGAAGATATACAAAAGAAACATTTCTTTTCCCAAATTTGTCTAAGGGGAGGTGTTTTTGGGTGCTAGATCCTGTAACCTCCAGTAGTAGGGGGTGTGCAAAAAATTCACATTCGAATCGCAATTCAAGCTCTACCGATTCAAAAAAAAAAATTATAATTTAATTGTATGTCTACTGCAATCACATGGGAAAAATAACTACATTTACATACTGTGAATCATTTGTTTAATCGAGAATCGTTTTTTTTTTTAATCGAACATCGATTATGAATCGAAACTTGAGCCTGAAAATCGATATTGAATCGTGACATTTTCTGAATCCTGCACCCCTATCCAGCAGACAGAAGAAGAAGTCAGAATTTCCCTCTCCTGAACCAACCTTGTTATATCATTTACAGTGGCCTGGTGGCAGCCATGGCAACCCAGTGACAGACAGGCCCATTAAAGTGATGAAATATTTAAAGGCTACAGGTGAAGCCACTGAAGGGACAGATAGTGCCTGGTCTGATAAGTTATAGTCTCAACACAGCAGGAAGGAAAAAGGCCATTTCATTTCTTATCTATGTCTCTGTCATTCCCTTCACTGACCACTGTGTTGGACCATCTATCTTTAGGAGAGACAGATTAACTCTTCATAATCTTAAAATGGACACAAGGATTTCCAGAACGTTAGGGCATCTTAATAGTCATTTTTGATGTTAAATGTCATAAAGAAGAATTAATAAAGAACAATAATTAAAAATAATGATTAATAATTCTTAATTTGTTTAATCTATTATATTTAAATTAGTTAAATATTAATGGTTTGGGATTTACTATGAAAAGAAGAGGATGGAAGAGAAAAAAATTTAAATACAGTTCTATGTTGTTCAAATAAGTCTCCAATGAGCTTCATTGTATCATATCAATCAGAATTTTCCATATGAAGTATACGCTTACAAAGCGTTTCTAAACCAAAAAAAACACAAGCCCAACAGATGCTGAATAATGATTGGAAATAGCTTTTAAGATAAGACTGATGAGTGTTGCTCTGTGCGAAGCTGTGGATTTTCACATGCACATGAAGACTAACAGGGACTAACTGGTTTCAGAAACAGGCTGTTCCTTCCATATTGCTCAGTGATCACGAGAAGAGACTCGTTAACATGTTCAAACACACACATACGCTTAGTGTAGCTGATAGAAGAGGAGGAGGCGGTAACAGCAGTACCAAACACCCAGAAGGGAAAAATACACCGTTTCAAAAACTGAGCTCAATAAGAGAAGTAGATAAAGATTTAAAGGAGCCAACAAAAAGATAAACGAGCCCGTATGCCCCGTTGTTAAGATCAAAGATATGTGGCTAATTTCACATGCTACAACTATCTTGAAAGAGGGTTCGGCCTACAGTGGAGAGAGGGGCTTTCTACTCCAGACAGGGACAGGTGAGACAGTATCCTGCTCCCTGACACTGTGCTCACCTCTGTATGCACGAGTCACTGCATGTGCTGTATATTATGGGTCTAAACATATATACTGTATGTGTGTATTCATTTTTCTTCACTAGACAGGAAGCAAGATGTAACCTTGGATAACACTGTGAAGGACCGCAGAAGTTTCCATGTACTAAACACAAGTTGTACATGGTGATGGGAAGGCAATTAGCTTTGCAGGTATTTGGTCATAAAACTAAGAAATTCTGACCTGATGATGGCGCTAGATCAGAGATCTTCAACAGGGGGTCCGGGACCACTAGGGGGTCCTCAGAGTCACTGCAGGGGGGCCTCCAAATTATTGTTCATTTTTGAAAGTTTAAAAAAAAAAAAAATGAAATGTCTTAACATGAATCCAACATATTATTAGCAAATATAGATCCCCACTGATGATAGGCTTACTGGTCTTGGTTGGTAGTCACTAAGATAGCATCCACAGATACAGTTAATAAGGATTCACTGTGCCACATGTATGTTGTATGTATGTTTAACATTAAGAGATGATTTATAAAATCATGCCAACAATTATTATTTTTGATAGCTTAGTATTCTGTGCAAAAACATATATGTATATGATGACCTGTATATGCTTTATATCATTTGTTATAATCTGTATATGATTTCTGGAATAAAGTGAAGTTCAAAAAACAAACAAAAAAAGGTATATGTACAGACGTTAGGCCGCCCTACACGTTTTTGTAGGCACAGTTAAATATGCAACTTAATTTTATACATACATACATACATACATATAGTGTAGGGGGTCCCTGCTCCATCTCACTCTCACTTAAGGGGTCCTTGGTTTAAAAAACATTGAATAC
The DNA here is from genome assembly GCA_023566125.1 of Zingel zingel. NCBI lineage: Eukaryota > Metazoa > Chordata > Actinopteri > Perciformes > Percidae > Zingel > Zingel zingel. The sequence continues at coordinate 16,991,913 of CM042317.1, forward strand.
CCCTGCGCTAGATGAAATGCCAGGGGATCACAAAAGTATTACAATTTGTCCTGACGAGTACATGAATGTATGGATTAAATTTCACGGTGATCCAACAGTTGTCGAAACGTTTCACTCAAACGTGAACCTCACGGTGCCACTAGAGAAAAAGTCAGGGGCTTACCAAAGTCGTTAGGATTCATCCTTTGGGCATCATGAATGTAGGTACAAAATTTCATAGAAATTTGGGCACCTGGATAGCTCACCTGGTAGAGCGCGTGCCCACATACATAGGCTCAGTCCACAACGTTCAGTTTTGACATACGGCCATTTGCTTCATGTCATCCCCTTCTATCTCTCCCCCCTTTCATGTCTAAAGCTGTTCTGTCAAAAATAAAGGCCTAAAAATGCCACAAAATAAATACAAAAATAAATATCATAGAAATTCATATTTGTTGGCTCAGTCAGAACCAAAGTGGTGGACCGACCACCAGATTGACATTGCCAGCCCTAGCGTCACACCAACATTATTCAATATTACTGTCTGTTTTAAAGACGCAACATGTGTAAGCGTATGTAAACTTCTCTTCGTATCATTATAACCAAAATGTTACAAATGCTTTCTGATACTTTGAAAAATGTGTAGTGACCTGTTTTTACTCTGTGTTTTTCTGACCCTCACAGGCTAAATTACCACATTGTAATATACACAAAAATATGGGCTGGTGACATCATGCTACTTTCATGTTGGTATTCAGCCCATCCCCACACTACAATAGGCGTCTTTCAGTGATAAGGATGTGTTTAGTGTGGGTATAACCTACGTATCTCTGCTCCTGCTGCTTCCTGCTCGTTTGCATCACGTCTCACTTGCTGATAAAAAAAGAACCATGTTTGCATGTGGAATGGAAGATACAGTCTGTGAAGTTCAGAGAGGTTTATCAGAGATGATGAGAGCGAGCTGCAGCACTGCACTCATGTAATTAGCCAACTGGATGAAAAGAGGGTTTGAAAAGCTACAGTACGATACACAGCTGAAAACTGGAATTTGTTTTTATAGGGAATACAGTGCATGCCAAAATGGCTGTCGGGCTCCTCTGTGTCAAATATTTGCTTGGGCGTGGATAACTAGTGAACTTTTTTTCTCACTTTTGTTTTCACTCTTTGAAGACTTTATCGCCTTTAAAACAAGTGCAGTCGAGGAGAGGAAAATGTTTACATTAGCCGTCAAGTGGCTGCACACTTTGATGACAATTTTGCTCATCAATTTTCAAAGCAAAAGACATGCAAACTGATGTATATATGCTTCCAGCTCTTTGAAAAAGTACTAAACACTGGCCTCTAGCACCCCGTGCACCGTATTGTTTTACTTTATGTCCGTGACTGGCTTTTCAAGGACAGATGACAAATGCATGCTGAATAAACACAACTTGTATCTTCATTCCAGGTCAGTCTTAGAAAACAGAAGTGGTTCAACCTGATTCAGTTTCAATCTCTATTCTTTTCACTCTAAAGAGAAGCTTTTTTTGAAGGACCCGCAGAGAGTTTGCCAGGGGAATAGAGGGTCATTCTTTGTACTAAGCTTGAACACAGGCTAGCCAACAAATAGGACAAAATGTACTTTACCATTATAACAGAATAGACCACTCTAACGTCCGTATGTTTTCACGCGGAGCTAAAGTTGTTACATCGTTAGCGAAACCTAGCATAAGCTAAGAAGAAGCATGGGGAATTGTTGGGAGGCCTTAAAGAGAGCCAAGCTAGCCGTTTCTCCATGCATTCCGTGTTTACGCTAAGCTAATCACCTCCCAGCTCTATCTTCATACTATCAACACAGAGACGAGGAGTGATATCAACCTTCATAATTAACTCTCGGGAAAGAAATGTTGAACTATTCTTTTAATGAAAAAAGCAGTTAAATAAAAGGTGATGGTAACACTTTACTATAGTCCGAGCCGTTGAGGAATACTGCCAGTCACCATCGCGACATAGCTTTCATGTTGTCTGTTACTTCTCAGGGTCAGTGTTGGGGCACGAGCGGGGAAGGTGGGGCTAAACACACACACACACACACACACACACACACACACACACACACACACACACACACACACACACACACACACACACACACACACACACACACACACACACACACACACACACACACACACACACACACACACACACACACACACACACACACACACACACACACACACACACACACACACACACACACACACACACACACACACACACACACAGTTTTTAACTGACTAACTCACACAAAAAAACTGTGCCTTTGGCATAATTTTTGAACGAATTACAATAAAGCACTAGCTAACTTTCTATTGTTCATGATTTTAACGTGGGAAAAAAACTATTCTAATTCAAAAGCACTACTTTCAAACAATCAGTAACATTGTGTGCAGCATAGGCAGCAACAAGCCAGGAGAAACAAATTAAATCCCCAACACAAACTTGTGACCTGAACCTATTAATCTAATCACATTAGTATGACCATTATTCACAGTCTGTGTGTGAATATCTTGGTTGCAAGTCTGAAAACTGATGTTAGCCAAACAGATTTCCCACTAAATGAGATTTGAGTCCCCTCGTAACATCACTCATAATCACACAGATGACTGATTAGCCACACATTCCCCTCATTCCTCAGAAATTTGTATCGTAAAGTTGAAACCTCTCTTGCATTCCATGCTGCATGTCAGTATTCATGTTCAACCTACTCATGTTTAGGACGCCGTTATAAAAAGTGGGACATTTTACATTTTTGCTGTAGTCTCTGGAGTGGAACTGATTAAGAGGCAGAGACCCGCAGCATGTAACCAATTATGAAGAACAGAGATCAGACAGTACAAGTTAAGACAGCATCAGAAAGAACTCTATGAAGAAGGGTAGCTTGGTTAAACACAACATTAATATGATACTAAGCTGCATCCCTACAAATCATGGAAATCTCATAATTTGACATCCTTTATAGTGACAGAATTTACAAATACCTTTTCAAGTGGTCATTCTGCTGAGAAGCCTGGATATATTTACATCTCTTCCCCCTGAGAGAAGCCACTGGCAGTGTGCTAGTGGGCTTTAAAGAGCATCCACAAGCACAACCACAGAAGCCACATTTGATGATGGTTTGTGGAGGATATTTGTTCTCATAATAAAGAACAAAACGTTTGAAATAAAAAAGGAGACAGATGGTTTAGTTGTTCTGGAGTTTCGGTCACGTGATAACTCATGGCTCTTTGACGGGGGGATGTGAAAGTGACCACAGCCAAAAACAAAAGCTCATACAGGTCACGTGAAAACAACTGAATCATCTCCATGACAACTGGGCAACCTCCATCCACTGGCTACAAAATGTACTCTTATAATAACTGGCATTATAAGAGGCAATATTGGGATAATTGTCATGTTTGTTTCATTCAAGTGTGTTCAAGAGAAAAACGGTTTTTTTTTGGTTTTTTTTAATGTTCAAGAAAAATGCCCTCTGTTTTATTGTTAAGTCTAAATCAACCAAATGTATAGTTAAAAAATTAATTTATTAGTCCACTGCGATAAAATCAAACTATTTTGATAATCGATTGACTGTTTTGAGTCATTTTTCCAGGCAAAAATGACAGAAATTCTCTGGTTCCAACTTCTCAAGCACCTCATAAGACGGGAAGGTAAAGATATTTCAGATGTTTTCACTATTTGCTGCCACTTTATAGAGAAAATAATGAACTGCTTAGTTGAGAAAATCATCAATTGTCAATAATGAAAATATTAAGTTGCAGCCCTACAAAATTCAGTTACCAGGCTTTTGAAATAACAAAAAAACACAAACAAATAGGGTGGGAAAAATAACCTCCTTGTAGCCGAGTAATACATCAGGCACATGATGAAATGGCTCCTCCGACTATTTCTCAACAGAGAGAGAGAGACAAACCTGTACAACAACACAGTTTCAGTCTTTTACAGTTTGACATCTTGTCCTCCTAGAAACTAGCCTCAAAAGCTCAGTTTACATCACACTGATTTAGCAGGTGGGAAAAGAACACCTGTAGCCTACTGTAAAAGGAATGACTCTCACACAAGATGACCAGCCATAAAAAATGAATGCTGTTTGCTTCTAGTAAGTCGACACCTCTGGCATATTGTCACAAAGCTCATTAGGAGCCTGAGAGGTGAATCAGGACAGGTATATAGGCTGCACTTGAGACTTCTTCTATGTGGCTGTAAAATAACTTTTCCAGGAGCTTACAACAGCAGGTGGATACTATTTAATATTTTTTTTCAAGTAATGGCGCTGGTAGCACGGCAGATTATGAAACCAGATCCATTTGAAAACATGTTATTAAGCAGTGACTGGTTTATTGGCTGAGGTTGACAAAAAAAAAAAAGTGAGCTATGATTAGAGATTGGGTGGGTCTACTTTGTTTCTATGGTGAAGACACAACAGTAAAGCAAAGTGGAAACAGAGCAGAAAAGCAATCACGCAGTTCAGTTTCATGCAAAAGTAGTAGTTATTTTACATGGCAATCCAAGTAGAGCCAGCAGAGACCTCTGGCTGCTCCGGGTGAAACCAAACTCTTCCACCCACCCGCAGATGTCAATCACAGACTGCGCGCGCGTCACGCGCGCACGCGCGCGCACACACACACACACACACACACACACACACACACACACACACACACACACACACACACACACACACACACACACACACACACACACACACACACACACACACACACACACACACACACACACACGTCACTGTCATGGTGTATTTTAACAGGTAGGCTAAGTTAAAGCTAGCTACCTCTGTAAAGTTGTGTTTCGAGCTTTCTTTCTTTCTTTCTTACCGTCGGACGGATCCTCCGGTTGGACGGTAAAGAGCGCCCAGCAGTTTGAGCGGCGTCGACCAGCAGGTTTAACCACAAACATACACTCACTATGTCCTCTCGGGAATAAATAACCGAGTCGCTCTTACTCACAGCCACATAATTCCCCCGCTTTCCTATCAGTACGCGGAGGTAGCCTATTATACGTGTAACCAAGCTACTTAAACCTGAGCCCTTAGCACACACCGCACGCACACAAATAGGTGAAACCGCACTCACACTAATCTTCATTTGAACGCTCCGCCCACTGAGTTACAACAGGCCCACGTCCACTGGAGGAGCGTTTACACCTTATAATTTCCCTCATGAGAAATATATCTGTGAGGAAAAAAACTGTGCACGTGTAAAAGTTGAATGTCAATTTCAGAATCTTATTTCAGCACTAGCCTATTTAAGATCAGCCTGGTCCTACTTATTTTACTTTTTTTTTTTTTAAAAAGTCATCATATTGGTTACTTCTATCAGGACACGATCAGAATAACAGATAGGACTGCACTGAACTGCCTTGCATTATATTTATATTTAAATCTTAAATCTCAGATTATACAGATATTGCACTATTCCTTCCCTCTCTTCAATTGTTATTGTATATTTTTTGTAAATTTGTAAATTCTATTGTATTGTTATACTGTATACTTGACAGTATTTTTTTTATATTTCTTACTGTCCTTTCTGTTTATTCTTTATATGTTAAATGAGTGTTGTACTTTGAGAGCAAATTCCTTGTTGGTTTATGCAAATCTGGCCAATAAAGCTGATTCTGATTCTGATTCTGAGGATCAGAGTATTCAGACTTGACATATATCTCAACAGTATACATGTCGCCACATACTGGGCAAAACAGTGAGGTACGAGCTATGTGACAAATTATAAGTGTCTTATTTGATACAAGCATCTCTTATTCCCAGTCCAGTGGATCTAGAAAAGAAGACTCTCCTCCTATGATTATTTTGTTTTCCCCATAATCATAGTGATTTCCAGCATGAAATTATAGTTATGAAAAAGGCAGAACTTGTTTTTATGCCTGATTGAAGGAAACATTTAGCTCAAGTCATAATTTAAACAATTAGAAGCAATGTATCTAAAATACACAATTCCCAGGTATTATTCTGCGGTGATTTCTGCTAACTGAAAACCCTGGCCCTGATTCAAATGAAAGACACGTTTATTTTTTGTTTACATGCTATAAAAAAATGGTCAGGTCTGCAGCGACATCTAGTGGAAGAGCAGATGAATTGCAGTTTTCCCACAGTTGTGTCTTCAGAGGAAGCGTTTATGAACATGACCAGTGATGAAGACGCATTTACATCTTTAGCTTCAGTAGCAATGCCACACTGTATCAGTACTCCGTTACAAGTAAAAGACATGCATTCGAAATATAAAAAAATAGAAAAGTTATCAAAATAAATCTAGTGGAGTAAAACGTACAATATTTCCCTGTGACATAGAGTAAAATTATAAAGTTGTATAAACTAGAAATACTCAAAGTAAAGTACAAGTACCTCAACATTGCACTTAAGTAAATTTACTGTGTTTACATTTAGCAATCTAAAACTAGGTGGGGAAATGTATATGATGGTCCCAGTATGTTTTAGATTTAATATAGCCTGTATAAAATCAAACTTTACTGGAGAATTGTATGGAGAAGGGTTTACACCTTTTAGATCTTAATCTTGGAAGATCAAATTTAGGCTACAGAAAATTAAGCCTAATTGAACACTAAACAACTAAAATAGTATATCAAAGTATATTTATTTTATTGTTATAATAAATGAAATAGATGTATTTATATTTGTTTAAATATTTGTACACACACACACACACACACACACACACACACACACACAAACGTTTGTTTCACTATCTTTGTGGGGACCCGTCATTGACATAATTCATTCCCTAGCCCCTTACCCTAACCTTAACCATCATAACTAAATGCCTAACCTTAACCCTTACCCTCACCCTAACCATAACCTAATTCTAACCCTAAACCTAAAACCAAGTCTTAACCCTCAAACAGACCTTTAACCTTGTGGGGTCCAGCATTTTGGGCCCCACAAGGCTGTGCAGACCCCACAAGTATACCGTATTCCCCGGTTTTTGGACCCCACGAATATAGTAAAACAAGCACACACATACATACATAGACCTACATACATACATACATACATAAATACACATATTAAAAACAATGTAAAAATCAGAGGTGTATACAATACGGTCCGCATCCTGTTCTCCCTCCCTAATGGGATTATATTAACAGTGGGTTGATCCTGTTTTGCATGTGTACATTCCCACGCAGCAGTGTGCCTGTGTTGCCTTTTGGGTCCTGACGGTGAGTGGCACCTCCTCCGCCCACTGCCGGGCAGAGGGAGTGCTGCTGTGGACAGGACACACTGAAACTTCCAGCGGTCAGGACATTAGCTCCTGTTTTATCGACCGTCTATGCAGATGAGCTAGCTACACTTCTAGTAAAGGATTTCTGGTGTATTTATTATTATTTTTATTTAATTTTTTTCCTACATTGTTTTAAATCCCAATGGCTGAAGCCTGGCTGCGTGAAGAGGGGGAAGAGGTGGAACGCGACGTCCGGAACAGAAGCCACCCAACAGGTATGTTTGTTTGGGAATGTAACGGGCTGACAGTCCAAACTGTTTCCTGAATCATCTAACGGCGACTTAGGTTTTTAAAAACATGTTGACATTTAATCAGTTGTTGTCGAAACGGAGCATATGAATAAAAGTTTTAAGAGCGGAGGGACATATTTAATACGTTTTGTGATTTACACTGATGTGATTGTTTTGAAAGAACACAGGCCTACCAGGGGGTTACACGTTTTCACCAATTCGGCCGAACTACTAATCACCTTTCAGGCTACATGACAGCTAACAGTTTAACAAATGTAGCTGTATTTTCCCGACCATCCAAGGCATATAGGCCATAGTTTTTCATTAATTTATGTTAATGAAAAATCAATTGGCAAACTCTTGAAAACGTGTGTAATCCACCACAGTAAACATCAAGTCTGCATTCTTTTTTTGTCCGTCACATTATTGTTGTGTGGTAATATATAATGCTAAGCAGTCTGCTTTTAAATTTCCATGCCCTGCACAAAATAATGGAAACTAAAAAGGTCTGGAACAGTAGGACAAATATATAAAAAATGAATTAATGTAACTGAAAGTCTGCATGATTTGTAGATAATATGCTAACAATCCCTTTAACTAGCCTACTCAATTCCTTTTTATGTTATCAGGCTGTTGGAACCTGATATACAGCTGTCTACATTATCTTCTCAACCAGACAGATAGGCCTGTATACTTTTCTTTTGAATTTGAAATACTTTTTTATTGATCTTCTAACATGGGTGAATATGCTGTGCAGATCAACATGCTTTAAAAGCATGCATCACATTTAAATATCTTTACCAGTATGTTAATAGCTGTGCTTTGATGCCTCACTCCTCCAGTTGCTATGAGACACAAACCTCTTATTCAGTATGAAGCAGTGCTGGTTGTCAAGTTTAGGTCTCCTGGGTGGATTTAAACAAAAATGTTTAAATGTTAAGTTCAAATGATTTTTACATTTAAGACAAAATACTAAAGGGCAATTTGATTTAATCCATTTAAATTGCTGAAATGATGCCCCTGTACAGCCTCTCTCATAAACAGCGACCTGATCTGCATTGCAGCACAATATTTATTTATTTTTATGTTCGCTTATCACGGAGATCTCTATGAAGTGAGCGTGTCATTAATACCAGCCACTAATAGAGTTTTCAGTAAGTGATATTTGTAAGCAGGCAACAGAGCTGAAAAACATGTCCGTAATCTTATTACAGTAACCTCACTTATGTTTTCACCCAGTGGTTATCCAAACTTTAGCCCACACACTTCATAGTGACTTTTGTCACTTAAAGGCAACACTCTTCTCACACAGTTCTGGCCTGCTTACAGATTTGTAGTGTCAGTATTCAGCCGTTGACTTGATGAACAAACCACTTTCATTTTCAGTCAGTTGCCTCACATACGAGCACTGAAACTGCCTCAGGTCTTAGTTAGAATTTCCCCTCTATGTCTTTGTTCTTTGTTTTTGGTGTACATACATACACGTATTTCTCGAACCCCCCTGTGCCCTGCCCTGCCCTGCCCTGCCCAGCTGCCCCCCCTCCCCCAAACCACACCCTGACCCACATCCAGCTGTCTGAATTTCAGACTGCTGCGTCATGAACAAGCCGTTCTTGTCTGAACTGTACTTGATGCAGTTTTCTATCTTTTCAGAATAATGTGTTTTTTAATAAAATACATTATCATTGGCCCTCATCATTTTGGATCCACGTCAGATATCATTTCAGGTAGTTTCCACTGTGAATCACTTGTTTTCACTGGAAGTGAGGGCAATTCTGTACAATCAATCAATCAATCAATTTTGTCACATAAATACGAGGTACAATTCCAGTGAAATGTTATCCCATCAGCTCCTTTAACTTTGCATGATTCATAGTTTTGAACAATCATTTGTTAACAACAAGTGTTGTTTATCCCTGGCCTGCACGTTGAATGTGACACACTGACGTGTAGGTGAATCGGCAAATTTGCCCGTGCCTGATGGAAAAAGCCACTTTAGCCAGAGTTGGAGAGAGACTAAAGTTTTTATCAGACTGTATCTGCCTCTTCACTAGTATTCTGTTCTGGTGCTGGTGTCGTGTGACACTTAAAGCCAGACTGTTTTTCTTTCTTTCCCTTTTGTTGCCAGCCGTTTCACCAGCTGCTCTGTGACTGCTGCCGCGGTGCTGAGTAATGTCAGCATGTGTTCAAGTGAGAGTGCAGCTGTGAAGGGAATCCTTCCCTGCTGACCTCAGCAGCTTTTTCGTGTTTTTGTAGTGTCTTTTCATGTGTCACTGGCCCACAAATACCAAGGAATGTATGCTGATTAGAAATAGAATCTAAAACATTATAATGTTGTCTTGTCAAGAAATCTTGCAGGGTTTTCCTTTTTTCTAAAATTCTTTCCAAGACTTCTATACGAATGAGTTTAGCACAGTTTGCACAGTCAGGTGGTACCACAACTATTCTTTCTAATAATACGCATGCTTTTTAAGGGATGACAATGTCTGTTTGTTGATTCACCCCTTTGATCCTGCCTGAAATTTCTCGACAACTATTGGATGGATTGCCATGAAATTAGGTACAGAGGTTCCCTCAAGCTTTTTTAGCCTGGACTTAGTCCAGAGTGATTCTGTGATCATAAATGATCTCTTAATACTTTGTAGTTTTTATTATTAGTCATGTATTTTTAGACTTTTTACCTCTGCCAAGAAGATTATGTTTTCGGTTGTCAGCAGGATTACGGAAAAACTACAGGCCTGATTTTCACCAAACTTGGTGGAAGGGTGTAGAATGGGTCAAGGAAGAACCCATTAAAAAACGGATCAGAACCACAAAATATTTTATACTTTCGTTAACATTGCCAGATAGGGCATGGCCTTGGTGGAGGTCTCAGAGTGTCCTTCTAGTTTCCACTGTTGTTATGACCCTGGGGTCATGTTTTATGATTTGTTTTGCTCTGCTCTATCAGTTGTTCTCCTGAGTGTACACAGGTAATGAAGAACAGGTGTGAACACAGGATTGGTCCAGCAGAGCTGATTGCTGTCTCCTGATTGGTCGCTTAGAGGACAGCAGCCATTTTAAGCCTCATTGGACAGGAGCTCTGGCTCTCTCTTCACCCTGCCATTCCCAACATGTGCATGTGTAAACCTATGTCTTGTGTTTCAAGTTGTGAGTAGTGCTAACAGCCTTCTGTCAAAATGGTTGTTTTGAGTTCTTGGATTTGTTATCCTTCAACCATTTTTTTATCTGTGAATACATCTTTCTTTGACTTATTTGCTAGTAGCAGTTTGGTAGGAGTGAGAAGTCCTTTTTTTTTTTTTTTTTTTTGTGGTTCCTTTTTTCTCCTGTTTTGTTATTAGAAGTTTAGGTTAAAGCTTTGTCTTTTATTTACATTTTGTTTTGGCTTAGGTAAGTTTAGTTTGCCTTCAGAATTGTTTTGTTTGTTGTGTTGGGGCCTCATCTCCGAAATAAATAGACTGCTACTTTGCAATTCTTTGTCCTGGCCATGTTTGGGAGTGGGAAGAGTGGGGGGGGGCACACATTATGTTGCGTCCAGTTTACCCCTAGGCACCAGGTCGTAACAACTGTATTTACTTCAGCATCGACAATAGTCTCCATTGATTCACAGTTCTTATTTTGTATTGAAGTATTTTTTTTCCCAGTTTTACTTATCTGCAAAGTAATGTGAGCTGTATTCACCAGGATGAAAGATGATATATATGTAAAGTTTGATCAATCTATTCAAATCAAAATAACTATTTTTCCTGTGAGGGAACTTCGTTTGTGGTCAGGCACATTCAGACACAACATACAAAAGTACATGGTCAATAATAATCATACCCGAGAATAAATAAATACTTAAAAAAATACAAAAAAAAAAAGGAGGCGCTGGGTAGCTCACCTGGTAAAGCATGAGCAATGTGAACTTTTACTTTGTGACAGTTGTGTGACACAACCAATGCTTCCTGAATGGCCGCATTCCGGTTCATCAGATTGGCCAAGTAAACACAGGAGAGCTGAGGTATCACAGGGCCCTCCCTTTCTTTTATGTTGTCTGGGTGTGTGACGGGACAGTTGGCTTCAAGTTCTTCGTCACGCTCAGACACTCACTCCATGGACAAGAAGGCAGGATCCTGGTGGAAATATTCTTTTAATGCTGAAGATTTTTTTTTTTATTTCTTTAATTCCTCACGAGTAGGGACCGCATTGCATCGAAGGCAACATTACACCACATGCATAAGTGAAAGTAACCAGACAACTGGTCTATTATGTAATGTATTTCAGACTGCATATTTACAGGTAAGTAGTGATTTGTTGTGTCAAGTTACAGAGCTTAATACTTTGTCCGGCAGTTGCTAAAACACTTCTTTGTTGCTAAGTGAAAGGGCAGAAACTCTTCTCGCGTGTTAGTGTGACTTGAGGCAGTAGCTCTGTGGCACTAACGGATTCACAGGTGTGACAGGTGGATTTGACTGTCAACAAGGCCATGGTTTCAGGCTAGAGACATTAACAACAATGCTGACTTCAACCCCAGCCTTTGTTTTTTTTTATATTCTTAAGATGTCTACTCTCAAATATGAGGAACAAATGACATTTTATTAGATAAGATTGTTTACATTACTGATATTGCTCATTAGACTAGCTGTTAACTAATGGACTGTGATGGGAATGCTACTTTTTGCTTCTTTACCGCTGGTTGTTCTTTCACATGAAATTCATGTGTATTGTCATTTTGTACTAAGTGTATTGTGTACTGAAGCAGCATGTGGGAATGTACCAGTTAATTTAATTTTAGCCAGGGACCATAGTTACATACTAAACATAGAACAATAATTCAGTCAGTCATTTTAATACTGACCTTCCTTTTAACTAACATAATGTTGACCATGCTGCCGTCATTTTTATGAAGACGTTCAGTGCAGTTATGTTCAGTTATATTGCTAAATGTTTGATTGTTTTGTTGTTGTAGTCTGTCAATACAGATAAGAGTACAGATCATTCTGTCTCGCTATCTAATGTATTATGTGTAATAGAAGACATTAAATGAAAATTAATAAAATTTAAAAATAAGGGAATGTATAGCATTGCTCATCATGGCTTCATGGTTTCGGTATCACCAGTTCTTTGTAAATGTAGATGTGTTACTTTAGACTAACTGGTTCATCAAGATGTAACTACTAATCCTGCTGGTCGGGTTCTAGCTCTTGTATTTCTAGTTTATAAAGTCCAGCCTGTAAGTAGTAATTAAAATGAAATGAAACGATGGCTATGACTTAAAGTGAGACTACGTAACTTTTTAAAGATGAAATCACACGTCGTTCCTCTTACAAATGAGAAATTCAATGCACCCGTGCTCAAATCCCCACCATTGCTACAGCCTTACTTGACTGGTATCTTATGATGGTAATAATGTTAGCAAACCATTGGTAAATAGTGTTGTGTAACTGACATTACTGATTAAGTTTGCTGACTTTATGTGTCTTCTGTACTACTGTTACACTACATTTCAGCATCGTAGTTGTTTCTCGTGGCCACAGTGTTACATCCACTCGCTTTAAAGTTCTGACTCTCAGCTTTGATACGTCAGGTATTTAATTCACTGGATTAGACCGAAATAGACATTCCCAACTGGTTATTCTATCCCCTAAAAGTTTCTCATTTAGATTTTCTATCAGATTTACTATATCACAATATTTATCCGTATCGCACATACTGTGATATAGGATTCTATCCACTGCAGTAGGGTCATACTACTTTATGACAATAATGTTGCCAGGATGTTATCTTTGTTGCTACACATCATTTAAAAAAAACTGCACCTCTCTGTTTTCCTCTACAGATCATCCTGAAAGAACAAAGCCAGACCATTTACATTTAAGGTATGTCATTTTTCCTTCCATGGTTTCTTTTTTTTTTTTTTTTTTCATCACTGTTAAGGGATGACAATGTCTGTTTGTTGATTCACCCCTTTGATCCTGCCTGAAATTTCTCGACAACTATTGGATGGATTGCCATGAAATTAGGTACAGAGGTTCCCTCAAGCTTTTTTAGCCTGGACTTAGTCCAGAGTGATTCTGTGATCATAAATGATCTCTTTTAAGTTTCAGTTGTTAAGTTTCACCAAACAGTTTTCTGTTGCTGGGAACAGGGCACTATCCCTTCAACAGTCAGATCTGCTGATGCTGGTGAGGTTGTGAATGGACCAAAACAATGCACTGATCTATCGTCAGTGACTAACAGAAGGTCCGCATGGGGACAAACATATGATGCTGATTCTTTTAGTTGTTAACAGACATTAAGGTATTAAGTATAGCCTCCTCACTGACACTTGTAGACCTCTTAGGGATCTGGAAACATTTAAAAACAAAATTCCGGTGTAAAATGAACCTAGGGGTTAATAACATATGTGTACCTAGTCGAATGTTCTCTGGGACATGTTTTCATGCTAATCGAATGCGTCTCTAGCTTTTAACAAGCTTCCGCAAAACCGGTGGTTTCGGGGCATGGAGTAAATCACTATTTTCTACCATTAACAAGGCTCAAAATAGCACCACACTTAAATGGTAGTATACTGAAGGTCCCTACATGCAAACCGAAGCATTGCGAACCTTTGTAAATGTACAGACAGTTTATTAAAAAAGATAGCTTATAAAGACAGTAGCGTTCGTGTTTACATTCGATCTTGGAAAACGGTCATGAGCAGTCGAACCACGAACGCCGTGCAACTAGTAACCAGTAACATAGCTCAAACACAGAGTTCGTTTTCTGATCGACTGTTTTCTAAGATGCCGGCCGAATGTAAACGCAAACGCTAATGTCTTTATAATCTATCTTTTTAATAAGTCTTTTTAATAAGTCTGTACACTTACAAAGTTCTCAATGCTTCGGTTAACATTTAGGGACCCTTATTATGCTACCGTTTAAGTGTGGTGCTATTTTGAGCCTTCTTAGTGGTAGTGGTCTAAAATGAGAATTTAACTGAATGAATCTGAAAACTTTTCACGGACCCCCTGGAAGAGTGCCATGGACCACTGGCGGTCCCCGGACCCCACTTTGAGAATCACTGGTTTATATCACCCTCTTGCCGTCGGTCCTTGATGAGTAGGATTTGTGTTGAGGATGCGCCTGCATCCGCTTCGGTAAAGAGATGTCATTTAAGGATTAGAAAATAATCTTTGCCCATTGAGAGGTAAACAGCCAGAGGATATGAAACCGAGTCAGGCATGTTGGGCTCGTGTAGAAGTATAGCCACAGTGTTTGCCTGGAGGTGGTATTTTTCACTGTGAACCATGTTGTGTAGTTACAGTGCCTTGCGAAAGTATTCGGCCCCCTTGAACTTTTCGACCTTTTGCCACATTTCAGGCTTCAAACATAAAGATATAAAACTGTAATTTTTTGTGAAGAATCAACAAGTGGGACACAATCATGAAGTGGAACGAAATTTATTGGATATTTCAAACTGTTTTAACAGATAAAAAACTGAAAAATTGGGCGTGCAAAATTATTCAGCCCCCTTAAGTTAATACTTTGTAGCGCCACCTTTTGCTGCGATTACAGCTGTAAGTCTCTTGGGGTATGTCTCTATCAGTTTTGCACATCGAGAGACTGAAATTTTTGCCCATTCCTCCTTGCAAAACAGCTGGAGCTCAGTGAGGTTGGATGGAGAGCGTTTGTGAACAGCAGTTTTCAGTTCTTTCCACAGATTCTCGATTGGATTCAGGTCTGGGCTTTGACTTGGCCATTCTAACACCTGGATATGTTTATTTGTGAACCATTCCATTGTAGATTTTGCTTTATGTTTTGGATCATTGTCTTGTTGGAAGACAAATCTCCGTCCCAGTCTCAGGTCTTTTGCAGACTCCATCAGGTTTTCTTCCAGAATGGTCCTGTATTTGGCTCCATCCATCTTCCCATCAATTTTAACCATCTTCCCTGTCCCTGCTGAAGAAAAGCAGGCCCAAACCATGATGCTGCCACCACCATGTTTGACAGTGGGGATGGTGTGTTCAGGGTGATGAGCTGTGTTGCTTTTACGCCAAACATAACGTTTTGCATTGTTGCCAAAAAGTTTGATTTTGGTTTCATCTGACCAGAGCACCTTCTTCCACATGTTTGGTGTGTCTCCCAGGTGGCTTGTGGCAAACTTTAAACAACACTTTTTATGGATATCTATAAGAAATGGCTTTCTTCTTGCCACTCTTCCATAAAGGCCAGATTTGTGCAGTATACGACTGATTGTTGTCCTATGGACAGAGTCTCCCACCTCAGCTGTAGATCTCTGCAGTTCATCCAGAGTGATCATGGGCCTCTTGGCTGCATCTCTGATCAGTCTTCTCCTTGTATGAGCTGAAAGTTTAGAGGGACGGCCGGGTCTTCGTAGATTTGCAGTGGTCTGATACTCCTTCCATTTCAATATTATCGCTTGCACAGTGCTCCTTGGGATGTTTAAAGCTTGGGAAATCTTTTTGTATCCAAATCCTGCTTTAAACTTCTCCACAACAGTATCTGGGACCTGCCTGGTGTGTTCCTTGTTCTTCATGATGCTCTCTGCTCTTTAAACGGACCTCTGAGACTATCACAGAGCAGGTGCATTTATACGGAGACTTGATTACACACAGGTGGATTCTATTTTTCAACATTAGTCATTTAGGTCAACATTGGATCATTCAGAGATCCTCACTGAACTTCTGGAGAGAGTTTGCTGCACTGAAAGTAAAGGGGCTGAATAATTTTGCATGCCCAATTTTTCAGTTTTTTATCTGTTAAAAAAGTTTGAAATATCCAATAAATTTCGTTCCACTTCATGATTGTGTCCCACTTGTTGTTGATTCTTCACAAAAAATTACAGTTTTATATCTTTATGTTTGAAGCCTGAAATGTGGCAAAAGGTCGAAAAGTTCAAGGGGGCCGAATACTTTCGCAAGGCACTGTATGTGGATTCCATGTAGGGCTGGGCAATATATCGATATTATATCAATATTGATATATGAGGATGTCTTAAATTTTAGATATCGTAATATCCTGATATGACACAAGTGTTGTCTTTTCCTGGTTTTAAAGGCTGCATTACAGTAAAGTGATGTAATTTTCTGAACACACCAGACTGTTCTAGCTGTTCCATTATTTGCCTTTACCCACATAGTTATTATATCAACATAACTGATGATTATTTATCAAAAATCTCATTGTGTGCATATTTTGTGAAAGCACCAATTGTCAAGCCTACAATAATGCCACAAAATTGATATTGAGGTATTTGGTCAAAAATATTGGGATATTTGATTTTCTCCATATCGCCCAGCTCTACAGTGATGTGATTCTTCTCTTATTTTACAATAATAGAAGTGTTTTGTGATATAAACCTTCTTTAACCTAAAATATGTAGAACAGAAGTGAACACATTTTTACTTGCTGTTCCCTTAATTAAACCTCACCTATCTGAGCTCTGATTTTGATTTTGCAGCTTTATACATTAAGGAAAAAACCTCATTAAAGCTATTTTTATCATTCATCATGTATATTGTTAATTTTTTTGCACCCTTAACATGTTTAATCTATTCACTTGTAGTGTTTTTTTAATGCTTTTTTCTTACTAATAATGCCATCTGCTTTTCTTCACATGTGCCAATTCTACTGTAGTTTTACATGTCAGTGAGCAATGATTTGTCCCTTTTGCAGTTATACTCCAACTAAAATGGGCTATGTAGTGTACCTTACTGTATTATATCATGCAATTGTAGACATTTTAAAATTTCAATTATGAAAGGCATTTTTCTAATAATTTACCAGTTAACTTTATTTTCCTTTTTATTCTATTATTTTACCCGTCTCTGTACAGCTCTCAGCTTTTTTAATCATCCTATGTATTATTATTTTCCTCGGTCTAGTTTTTAGTTAAGAGTTAGACGTTACTTTTAACCCTTTAGCCCCGGGGCGAGTAAAGACATTTATTTTTAACAATTGAGTCACCACAAAGGTATGAACCCGCACTCGTCTGTGTGGCCCCTTAATGATAAACGGGCTTTCTGTTCTGCTCTCCTTTCAGCCAAGGGCCTCTGTCTTCTATACGAGCTGCTATCAAACGAAGTAAGTCTACCACAACTCCGCTTCAGTGACATTTTGAGATCACTTAAAGGGTAATTCCTTGAATACACTTAGTTAGTTGGTTAGTTAGTAGTCTATATCCACGATGTGTCACTTCTGGGATTGCTCCGTTGCCGCTGAAAATTCCGCCGGCTATCACTATTTTCGGCTGGATAGCCGTTTCCTTCGCTTTCTTTGTGTTTTAATTTAAACTCTGGTGGCTTTATGATGACTATGGTTAACTACTCCTCAGATCTCTGCAGGGTAAATCCAGACAGCTAGATAGACTATCTGTCCAATCTCAGTTTTCTCTCGCATGACTAAAACAACCTTTGAACGTACATGTTCCACCAAAACAAGTTCCTTCCTGAGGCTATTTTGCAGCGGCACCGTGGCTCTGCCCGGTGCTTAGCGCCACACATAACAATTGTGATTGATTAAAAGAAATGCCAATAAACCAGAGCACGTTTTTCTCCCATCCCGGAATGCTGTGTGGACTAGTCAGACCCTCCTCCGCAGCGCTGTGGTTTTGGCAATGCAAGACTAGTTAGTAACTTGTTGTTACTTAATGTCTGTAAAATATCATTATTTTTAGATGTAAAAAAGTGTCAAAGCAAGGAAATCTGACATATAATTAATATGATCTTTCTTCCTTCAGCAAGAACAAACTCTCAGAGTGACCACGCCAGAGAAAGAAGGTAATGCAAACAAAAATCTCTACAAAAGAGTAGAGAACTTTATAGTTGTTTATTTCTGGACAGGATATTTTGCTTCTCATTTATGGGGATTGAAATAGGCGACCGTAGGTATCTAATTTGTTGCATCTTGCTTTAGATATAACCCTAAAAAGGGCACTGTGCTTTGCTAGCTTGGCTAAGAAATAAAGTTATACGTGAGACATAATCATCTGCATGTGGATGTGTTATGTGCGGATTGTATTTCAGGCGTCCAGAGATTACCATCGTCTCAGCAGAACCTCTGGACAGAAGGAACTGGTTGTCAGGAACCTCTGGGGTTTTCCCTCGTCCTCCTCAGTCGGGCTGGTCTGCAGGCATCCAGGCTGTTTCCCAGGTAGACCTCGTCTGATTGGCAGTGTTTGATTTCACTCGGCTATGCCAGTGATCAATGCTTGGTTCTTCTGATGGGCCAGTATCTAGATTAGGTGTTTTATGGCTAATGGTTCTGTGCTGTCCAATAATTAAAAAAAAAACTAAATACAAACTGAGTGCAAAAATTACAAGTCATGAGTTCTAAGAGCTACAGTATAGCCAGAATTTCAAACTTCCCCTTCTCAGAACATTTTGAGCAAACACCAAAATGTAAAGTTTGTATTTTATTTCCCAATATGAGGGTCTAAATATTGTTTCAAGGCCTTTCCCCACGCTGCCAGGAATAAAGTTTTGGTGGAGAAAATTCTTTGCCATAAGTAGTAGAATTTAATTATATTAGGTCTAAAAAAAACTGGAGTCAGCCTAAAAAATACACACCGCGTGTACGTTTCTAATTGTAGGATGTAAACTGCCTTCATTTGGTAAAACCTTAAAATGCTGAAAAAGGTTTGAGGAAATAACCTCAAAATGATCCTAACACACTCAGCACGTACTATAAGCAGAAATGCTGCAAAAATAATGTGTGCGTGTGTGAACACCTCTCTTCTCCATGACTTAGCCCCCACCATCCTATGACCAGGTGATTCAAGAGAAGACCCAGGAAGAGCACATTGTCAAGCCCACTGCAGCCCCCCGCCGGGCCACCTGCACCACCACAAGTGCCACGCAGACTGACCCTGTTCGGAACGACACCTCTACCCCTGTCCCACAGTGCAGTGCTGCTCCACAGTCAGCAGTGAAAAGACCTGCAGGTGAGGCATGTGACAATCATCGGTGATGTGTACCAAACTGCCAGTTTTAAGTTTCAGTCTATTTCTACTTAGTCTAAATGCACAACGTTCCACTTCCGGGACTGCTCCATTGCCGATGGAAATTCCGCTGGATTTCACTCATTTAGGCCGGATAGCCATTGCCTTGGGCTTCCTTTGTGTTGGCATTTTAAACTCCAGTCGATTTATGAGGACTATGGTTAACCTTTTCTCAGATCTCTGCCGGGTAAAGGACAGTTAGCTAGACTATCTGTCCAGTCTGAGTTTTCTGTTGCGCGACTAAAACAACCTTTGAACGTACACACATTGCACCAAAACAAGTTCCTTCCCGAGGCTATTTTGCAGAGGCGCCGTTGCTCCGTACTTAGCACCATCCAAGCCGATTGTGATCGGTTTAAAGAAATGCCAATAAACCAGAGCGTGTTTTTCTCCCATCCTGGGAAAGCTGTGTGGACTTCCTCCTCCACAGCGCGGTGGAGGAAGGTCTGGCAATGCAAGACTAATTTCTACTCTACACACGATGACTCTTTCATGATGTTTACATTTCCTTCCAGGTAAAAAGCCACAAAAACCACCTAGGCCATCACTGCCAAAACCAGTGGACAGACAACCAGTCACTAAAGCTGCACCCGCTGACGAGAAGGTTGGAACAAAAACTGCAGGATCCACAAACACCGAGGACCAAAGTGACTCTAAGCCAGATGTAAAGCAAACCAATCGAGCGGATTCCCCTCCCACCTGCAGCAGATCTGTCACTGTGCACTGGGATATTCCTACAAAGCATCTCACTGCCACTGCTGAAACCACTCGCTCTTCCCCAGACTCGGAACACGGTCAACGCCCCGTTCCACTTCCTCGTACAAAATCCCGAAAGCAGACGATCACAGAAGTGGTCAAAGTTCAGACTTTGGTCAAGCTCAGTGAAGATTGTGACAGCATTTGCTCTGATCCAGAAGTGGTCTCCTCGAATGAGTATTTAAAGGAGTTATTGGAGGCCTTTAGTGCAGATAACGAGTGTGAGGAGAACGGCGACATCGTTGACCATTCAGACGAGACTTTACAAGGTGAGGATGCTGGTGACGAGATGAACCCCAACCACAGTCAACGCAATATCCTGGCCCGGATCCAGGCCTTTGAGACCCAGACTAGCACCGAGGAGGGAAACGCTGTTCAACCAGCCAAATCAAAACCTCTAATTAGGAAAGTGACCATCAAACCTCCAGTTGCTGCTAAACCTTCTGTAGCTCTTAGACCTCAGTTAAACCACAGTGAAGATAATGACTATCAAAACGTATCAACCACAAACATCCCACCAAACCCTACAACAGCCCCCAGACCTCAGCTCCCGAAGAAACCTGCTGAGCTATCTGTACAAGAGGAACTGAAGACGTCCAACCTGAACAGATCACGTCCTTCTGTATTGACCAGACCCAATAGCATCTTTGAAGAGGACACTCCACCAGTTCCCCCTACACCTCCAGGGAAGTCTTTTAAGGAACCTCTGAAACCCAACCTTAATATAAACAACCACAACTCAGTCTCCGTGGTCACAAACGAGTATGCAGAGAGTCTATCCAGTGAGTAGCATTTTTTTATAAGTTGTATATTGTGTAAACGAACTACTGCACCGTAGGAATGCACACTATTGAATAATTTCAGTCAATTGGATATTAACCTATTGAATAATGTAACATGCACAACATGTTCCTCTAGCTGCAAAACAATTCACACGTACACATTTTATATGTGCGCACAAAACGTTCACAAGCTCAAAATACTATTGACCCTTATTTGATTCCATAGAATTAGATCTTCTCACCTCTTTGCAAGAATTTGAATAAGCGCATTTCCCAACGTTTCAAACTATTCCTTTTAATGACTAATCAATTTAACAAAATTATCAAATTGTTTTAAATCGCTTGATGTATCGATCAAATGACGGACTAAAATGGTTTTGTCTGTGTTAACACTGTACGGCTCCTGAGCATCCGCACATAAATACACAGCTATACAGTTAAGTGTGTCTTTGTTAAGGTCACATCCCGAGCAAGCCTCAGCATAATGTGGACGGCAATGGAGACCTTGTCGCCTGTAGAGTAACACGGAGACCAACCACCATCAGGGTCCCCAGCAAAACTGGTTCATGTGAGTGCCTCTCATGTGCAGTAAATTATGTGATTGTATGAAAAATGTGATAACTATAAAATGATTTATAAATTATAAAAATAAGTTAAATTGTTAGATTTGATGTGTGCAAAACATTGCCATGGATGCAATGTTTTTTATGCTGTCAAAACACTGTATTTTATAGTTTGTTGATATGTTACATATCAACAAACTAGTAGCCATCACTACCACCTCGGTACATTTGTTTCTATTTTTAAAACAAATGGAGCACAATTTTTCAGTATGATTTTGTAAAGACAGTTCTCTTCTCAGTGTCAGATCCTTTTCAGGACAGTCCCCCTCCGCTCCCTACTCAGAAACCCATAGGCTCCCTAAACACCTCGGTGAAGCCCAGACAGACGCCCTCCCTCTCCCGCCAGGTAAGATTTACATCCCACTGAGCAATCAGAAACCTACTGTATAAACTTGGCAAGCGCTACCTCTAAGCATCTCAGAAGAGTGCAAGGTTTCCACAAAATGGTTATTCTTGTCACACAATAAATTGAAAAAAAACTGTCTAATTACATTTTTTTGTATTATTAGTGGTATATCTATTCATAAACTTTGACATGGTGCATTCTGAGCTCATAAAGTCTTTCTCAATCAGGTTTATTTTGTCTGTCTGCTGTGTAGCTTACCTGCTTCTGCTCTCCACAAACAAAGAAACTATTGTAGTCCCTCAAACACATTGCCTGCTGTTGAGATGGAGCTGGCTTTGGCTGAATGTTACGTACAGTATGTGTTATAGCCCGGTTTCTATGGTTTCCAGTGCTGTAAGCTGTGAGTTTGTTTTAGTGGCAATAAAAATGCAAGATTGGATTCTTCTGCAGGACTCTTTCCAGTTTGCGCCAGAGCCATCACTACCACCTCGGTGAGTAAAGGGAAATAATTCTAGCAGTAGAATTTAAATATAAAACAATGTTACGCGTTTGCAAAGATGCTACTCAACTTGATGATGGTGTTGAACTTCAGGAGGCAGATGTCCCTTCCACCCCGGCCACCGTCAGGCAAAATAAGCCCAGGAAGACCTCCCACACCTAGTATTCAGGGCACAGGTCGATCCCATTCAGCATCGTTGGAAGCTTCACCTAAACCCCAGGCACAGAAGCCCCACAGGAAAGGACCGGTCTTACCTCCAAGGCCCAACCCAGGCCACCGTCTTTACAACCAGTACACTGTGAGGGAGATCCCACTGAACAACTTTGTAATAGTGTTTCAAATACCACTTGATAAACATATTGTTTCATTTTTGCTTTCTTTCAACAGCTTCAAATTCCTCATGGGATTGCTGCCTCCAACTACAACGGGAGTAATACAGGAGAACTGTCATTTCAGGTGTCTAAACTACTATAACTGGCTTACAAAGTGCCTTTCAATACAAGTGCAATCCCTCTGAAATGGCTGGATGATCCATAGAGTTGATTTAGTAACATTGAATACCTTCATGGCCTTTTTCAATAGAAAAATGAAGTGCTTCTGCTGCTAGAGGAGATTGACAACAATACGTTTGAGTGTCAAGTTGGAGAAGCCAAAGGCAGAGTCCACAAGTCTCGCATGATTGTCATCAATCCTCTTTCCTCTGTCTCACACATGTCCCAGCTACAGGTAACTAGTCCTCCATTTATGAATAAATACATGTCATTGATACATGAGACTATCTTGCCCATTAGGCTATGATACATTAACCGTAAGTGTCTTTGTTCTCTTATTATAGGGTGCCAGTCCAGCTAGTGGAGCTGGTTCTGAGCTTAAGGTGCAGGCCATACATGACTTCAATCCAGGTGACACATCAGTGTTTTTTTGTTGTTTTTTTTAAACCAAACAGCTGCTAATACTTACTGAGATTAGACAGTAACACTAAAATGAGATAATATATTGAAAAAATTGTTTGACACTTTGGAAAATACTCTTATTCGAGAAAGATGAGAAGATTGATACAACTCTCATGTCAATGTGTAATGTATTTATGGTTGGAGCTAGAGCCTTGTCCGGGAGGCAATTAGCTTATCTTAGCATAATTAAACAAATTGTATCTAGCTTGTTAGGTGTGCTAATTAGCAAGCTTTTAAGGTTTGGGAAGGAGTACGTTTAAACTTTGGAGACAGCCAGGCTAGCTTTGTCTCGGTGCCTTATGCTGGAGCTAGTAGGAGATTATCTTAATTTAGCAGAAAGACCAAAAGCAGTTGTGCAAAAAATAATAATAGCACAGGCTAGCTGTTTCTCCCTGCTTCCCGTCTCTATGCTAGGCTAGGCTACCTACCTCCTGCCTCCAGATGGGGTCATGCCTATGTTCCCAGGGTCCTATGTCTCTTGATATAAACTAACATTGTAAGAGTTTGGTAAGAGCTAGCTTTGCAGTTCAAATTGCTAAAGAACGAAGATATGGACGTTTCAATTGCAGTTTGAATTGTTAAAGCTACATTGTGTAAGAATTTTTCCCATCTAGCGGTGAAATTGTATATTACAACCAGTTGAATATTACTTTCTAGCCGTTCCTCCTATGGTGGCCGAACCCGAAATTAGCTCTCTCCATCGTTTACACGCAGCTGTTCTAGCCACTCCAATATTAACTTTGGTATTGTTGCTTTGCCTGTCGCGTTGTCGTTTTTAATTCTCTTTTTCACTTCCCTGGCGAGTAATCTCCCCCTTGCATTCGTCACAGTGCCAATAGGTGTAAGAGGGCGAAATGCGGAGTTATGTCCCTCTTTGGCTAATGTATTTTAAAGATGGAGGCGCTACATGGCTGCCGTCATTCGAGCGAGTCGCTCCTATGTATTCAGAATGTCAGATTCTACGCTTACGAGAATACTTTGATTAGTTGGTGGAAGTAATTACACATGAATGAGTACATATTTGTGAAAGAACAAAGGTTTTTTTTTGCTAAGAATCAACTCCAAAAATTACACAATGTAGGTTTAAGGTCCATTAAAACTGCATTTGAAGTAAGATATCAATGTCTAAAGTCAAGTAAACTGTCTATCCCACATATTTGAGGGCATAGGTTTCAAGGAGTATAACATCAACTGGCTATAAGCTGTAGGTGGGTGACTTCAACATATTGACCCAAGGAAACATGCATTTAACATTTGACTTAGGGGGGAAAAAAATTGCTGAGAACATAAAACCATTTGAAAGGTCTCCTCAATGTGTCCTATTAAGAGGATATTGGGCCGGGGAACAAAGGACTATGGGAACATAAATACCCTCCCCTCCAGATCCATAATGCACAGATAGGAGATATGCAAAAAAGCTAATCATTCTTTTCCCAAAATACCAAATTATTTTCCGCAAACACACAGAGGGTCCAGGAGAGCTGGCTCTGCGAGCAGGAGATGTTGTGACCATGGTGGAGCAGTTGGACAGTGAGTGGTACACAGGCACTTGTAGGGGATCTACTGGTTTCTTTCCCATCAATTATGTCAAAGCCCTGGTAAGTTTCAACCACTAAAATCCATTCTTGCAATGCATTGCTTACCCCTTTGATGACATGTTTAGTATGGTTAATGATTTCCTGAAGGATTTTTATTGTCATTTCTCAAATTAGTCAAATTCACCCAAACCCCTCCCTGAACGGAAAGCGAGGCCACCACCTGCAACAGCCAGGTACTGTTTTTACCTCATAAATTGTTTGCCTTTACAAACTACCCCGATGAACTAACCTGAAGCCTGAAATGTTGTCGCCTCCTTTTTAAAGTGGTCCGAGATGTGTAGCGAGGTTCAACTTTGAGGCGGAGAACAGCGATGAGCTGTCGTTCTCTGAGGGGGATGTGATCCAGCTCAAGGCGTTAGTTGGACAGGACTGGGCTCGGGGACAGCTCGGCGTCTCGACTGGTATTTTCCCTCTTAACTTTGTAGATGTCATTGAAGATCTGCCTCCACCCTCAAGTCAGCAGAAAAGACAGTCCATCAGGATACCAATGCCTGGTAAGCACCAAGACTAAATGGCCACCAACAGTTAGTTTAATATATATATATATATATATATATATATATATATATATATATATATATAGTCTATGTTATGTCAGTGTCAGAATATTTACACTACACCAACTTATTCTCTTGATCCTCAAATCAAAACAAAAGAATGTCTGTGTCCATCAGTGAACAACCTTTTGCTTTCTGTTGGCTTGCATTTCCCTCTCTGGCATGTCAGGAATTCAGGCTTGTGTTTCTATTTCATTAAATAGCTGTTTACAAAAGGTCTCAGCATACTCATGCAAGTTAACCCATTGAGTTAGCTGTTGAATTATAATTTCTGCAGGTATTTGAGGACTGTCTTTTTTTTTTTTTTTTTTTATTATAAGTACTTATAAACTAAATGCAACATACTTAACTTCAACTAAAATAACTGTGGCAGAACTTTGTCTCTATTTTCCCTATAGTTAGTACCACATTATATGGTTATTTCCAGGAACCTTCCTAGAAAATGACTAGGAAAGAACATTACAGTTTTATTTGCCTTCATGAAATGTGAAAAGCTGTTTGAATTAAGACCTTTTGAATTACATTCTGGTAGAGAAATACTGAATCTTATAAATATTTGATTTGTAGATTAATTGTGTTGGCCTACAAGTCCCCACAATTACAGGAGGCACTGCATTATTTCAGTAATACATCAGTAACTTTCTCAAACTGTGCCCACACAGTTTTATTTTCTTCTGTGATTGGATGGTATATTCATTTTATTTTGAGTCACCTGTATGGCATTTTCCCCACAGGCATGGTTACTTCTCCGAGTACACACCCTGAAGTTGCCAAACCTGCTCCGGTAAACAATATTTATATGAATGGAAACATCAATAAGGAAGATTTTGGTTTAGCAACACACTCAACGTGTTTTGTAGAACAAAAAAAAAAATCTGAGATGGTTTTTTTTCAGCCTAATATTGTACATCTTCTCTTGTTCTGCTCACTCTGTAGGTGTCGCAGTCCCGTGTGGAGTGGGTGGTGGCTCAGTATGACTATGCGGGGAATTCAGACGATGACTTGTCGTTTCAACAGGGCGACTGTATCCTGATCAGTCAGCATTTCGACGCTGAGTGGAGCTGCGGCCGGCTCAACGGCAGAGAGGGCATGTTCCCCAGGGCGTTTGTTGAGAGCACCCAAGGTATGAAGTTCTCACGGTGTTGTTGATATTACAAAACGACTGCCCTTCAGTTCATTATTTATCTCTTCTAATCTGTTGCCATCATTGAACTCATCATTATGGAGAAAATAATGAGCAATATTTAGAACGAGCATCAGTAAGAGTGTCTTATAGACACAAAAGGTGTGAAATTGCTCATTACAAATGCGATGGTAAACTACTTTGTCACACATTCTTCAAATATTTTAATGCAAAAAAAGGGCCCCGCATTAAAGGTGCTCTAAGTGATGTTGTGCATTTTTTAGGCTACATGTTTTGTCACATACAGCAAACATCTCCTCACCATCGCTAGCTGCCTGTCCCCTGAACACACTGTAAAAAAACACTGTCTCTGCAGACAGCCCAGGCTCCACAACTAGCAACAATAACAAACTGGCCAACCTGCACCACGAAACATAACAAACAGTGTTCCAGCCAATAACCGAGAAGAAGGATTTGGGGGTGAGGGTTGGTGGGTTAGAAAACGGAAGGGAGGGAGAGGGGACGGGATGAGGAGGAGGGAGGGGTGAGCTAGTCTCCGTTTTGTTGACAATACTTCAAACGTCAATAAGAAGTGACGTCACACAACATCGCTTAGAGCACCTTTTTAAAGTTGTACTGTAGCCTTTCACGGTGATGAGCATTGGCACTAGCATTTCGGCTGCAACAATTTTTTTTTTTATTATCTATTAATCTGCCAATTAATTTCTCAATTAACTGTTTGGTCTATAAAAGTGCCTCTCACAATTTTACTACTAGTAAAGCCGATGGTGACTCAAGTTACATGTTTGGCCTGACCAAGATAGTCAGTTTACTATTTCATAGATCTACTTCGCGGAAAAGCACCAAACATCCACTATTACGTAGCTAAAACTGGGTATTGTATGGTATTTGACTTGGTATGGTATTATGGATTAATCTACTATGGGGACAAATGGGGCGTTCGTTAACCCAGTATATGTCTTCAACAGGCCAGCTGTCGTGTGACAGGCTGCCGATTCAGGCTGCTACTCCTGCTGCTAGAGGCAGGGCACTGTACAACTTCACGTCCAACTGTGAGGAGGAGCTCTCTCTGCAGGTATAGGAATTAGTTTTTAAAGTGAATAAATGGCACAAATTCAGAGATCAATAATATCTATAGAAAGCACGGCTATTCGGATAACCTCTCACCCCCTTTTCTTTCTCAGGTTGGGGATATTCTAACCAATCTGGAGTCTGTTGATGATGAATGGTTCCTTGGTGACTTGAGAGGGAAACGGGCCATGGTCCCTAAAAACTATGTGAAAGTACTGAAATAATGTCATGTGGCTTTCAGTACAACAAAAAAAGGGACAATGTTGGATGAGCAGAAATAAAATGAGGTTTTCAGCAGTTGACTTGTCTTTAACTGGAATGCAGTATTTCAACTCAAAGTAGTAAGTGTATCTGGTGTTTACCAAATAATGTATCAAGATTATAAATAAACATGAGTGAAGCAGGGGCCTGTTTCACAAAAGCAGAATATATAAATCCAGGATAACTGATAAAGCGAGGCTTGACCTAGTCTAATCTGTGCATCCTGGCTTGGTGCGTTTCACGAAGGCCAAGCCAGGCTGAGGAGGAGCGACTAGGTCGAGCCAGGCTGAAGTAATTCAGATAGATGAGCGTCCACGGCTTTCCTCAAAAGACCGCGAGATCGATCACAGATTTACTGATGCCAAAATGGAGAATACGCATTGTACATCCTTTATACAGAGTGAGCAGCAGCTTCTTGTGTAGTATGATGACGTGAAACACATTATTTGTATAAAAAGAAACACAGCCGCTGTAACGTAACAGCGAGAGAAAGCGTAGCAGACGATCACGGACCGACTGAATGCGTTAGTAGCCTAAAAATATACATTAACTGACCACTGCTCTGAATTGAAACCGTTATAATCATACCATTCAAGGATTAGGCTACTAATCATTTGCACAAATTAACAGTTGTACTCTTTTGCCTTAAAAGTAAGCAGAAGATAATGTTACTCAGGAAATTTACCATGAAGATCAATTTTCTACAACACTAGAATATGATGTGTAAATATCTTTCACTCTGTTCCTCCCTCTCTCTCATGGGCTAAAATATAAATTTCCTAAGTCAAATTAACTTCCACTGCTCGCTTTTAATGCAAAGTGTACAACTGTTCATTTTTGCAGATGAGTGACTCAGTGAATGGTTTCAGTTAAGAGCAGTAGTTCATAAATGTATATTTTTAGACTATCATTCAGTCGGTCCACTATTATCTTATATAGTAATATCTTTTTTTTATAGATGACGAGTTTCCTTCTCTACATAGTATATGCCTTGCTCCCTTGTATATATGGACATAGAAAGTAAAGACACTGAAGAAATTTGACTCTAAAATCTAGAAACTATAAAGATAATTAAGTGATAAATTCCATGCACACTGTAAACATGACTGGAACAGAATATTCATCAGTTATTCCCCCCCCCCTCCAGCAAAATATAAGGTCAAAAACCATTGAGGTGTCCTCTCCCCGTTATATGAATGTACAGTAGCCTACATCACTAGATAGTTACTGGTCCAGTGAACTAAGACTATAATTTGGGAGGATTGTACAATTAGGATTTGTTCTTTAATTGTACAATCCTCCCAAATTATAGTCCCAGTTTACTGGACAACACACATTGTGTGCTAAGAATGCCAAATACAATGCACATGGAAGCTGAACAAACATGATCCTTATTGTTAAAGAATTTAAAAGAAATTAATCAACTAAAATAATTCAGGGTGCATTGGTCAACTACAGAAATGTACAGCATTGTATGTATTGCAGTTATTAACATGTCATTTAAAACATTTTAAATTTTATCAGCCTTTTCTAATTCTCAACTGCTATATTAATCATACTTCTAACAATATGAACAGCAGTCTTCATACAGCAATATAACTGTCACATTAACAATTATAAAAAAAAAAAAAAGGTGACAACTTTAATAACAGTACTTAAGTGAAAAGCAATATGCACCTGTTGCATTTTAACAGTAGGGTAAAACCACTGCTGGGTGATCAGAAAAGGCTACAGGATTAATAAATCTGGCTGTTAGCCTGTCGGGAGCAGGCTAACAGTACAGAATACATCTCCATGGTGATTTATGTGCCTCCACTTTCGTGAAACTGAGTAAAGTCTAAATTCATCCAGGATAACGGGGACATCCCGGCTTAATCCCTCATCTTGGTTTTGTGAAACAAGCCCCTGGACGTTAATTTAAATGCTGATATTGTTTTGGATTCTTCAGCTACTGTGTATTAGCACCACCTAGTGGTTTCTCATTTCCCTTCTTTTTACCAGTTCAGTGAAGTTATATACCCATTACATTTTGCACAAATTAATCCCTGAAGACTTTCCTGTATTTGCTTTCAAATAAAAAGGTCAGGGGAGGGGAATAAATATTGCTACCAGATTAGGATTACCAACTCAAAACCATAGAGTATTGCATGGCTTCACAAACATTACATTTTTGCAGAAAATGATACATCCTTGAAGCACCTGGGTTGACCAAATGTAAACTGAGGTAAAAAAACAAACGAGTATACTTCCAAATCACTAAACACAGAATGGTTGGCATAGATTGGACATACGCTTGCTTGATCAGGGTTTGAGAGACTAGTCTCAAATTAAACAAGCTTTAGTGTTTTTGCAGGGTATTGATTTGATTTCACTGCTTGTACAAATTCTTATTGTGTCTACCTCCTGTACATGGGCACAAAAAGTACTAGTTCTATTACTATATGCACAAAAACAAGAAAGAAAAACCAGGTGTATGTTGGTCATTTACATTTTTTATTAAATCTGTCAGGGTGGTTTAGACTGTCTCCTGGATGGGGGGCTCGTATCCATCAGCCCTCTCCACCTTGGCTCCAGTGTCATCGCCGGTTGCCTTTGCAGTACTGCTGGCACCGCCCTCACCGTGGAGCTCCATCAGTTTGCCCACTGCAACAGAAAACCGTTTTTTACTAAAAGCTTAGAACAGTGGCATATTTAAGCAGCTGGTTGCTTCAAGTGAGAACTGCAATGATGCTGGAATGATTTCATCCATCACGCCTCAAACCCATTCAAGATTTTACACTTAACCCAATTAATCTGGAAACCAGTCTTTAACTATTACAAACCTGCTTCTCCCTTCCACACAATGAAAACCGTATGTTTTTCTTGTATGGGAGCGTCAGGTGATCTCAATGGTAGTAATCAGGCGATCATCTGGGACTGAAACCGTTGTCATGTGTTCCCACAGGTAGTGGAATATAAAAATGCCCAGCCAGTGTTCTAGCTATATAACTTACACTCAAACTTGGGCTTCTTCAGCATCTTTACTTTGCGAACGTAGACGTCGTGTAGAGGGTAAATGGACTGGCAGGCCTTCTCAATGTCCTTACCAACGCTGTCAGGGATCCTGAAACAACACAACACATTAATGTAAAGGGTATTCACAAACTATTTTCTACACCACTATACATAAACTGGCATATTTAACTTGATACCAGGAAACTAAAACTACATGCCTTTTGTTAAAAAAAAAAAAAAAATGTCCCTATGTTGACAAGATGAGAACAGGGTTCCCACCAAGATTTTTTTTCTCCAGGAGTTTGACAAGCACTAGCTCAAAAAAGTAATTTACCGGTAGGCCTAGTATTGACACATTTATGTTTAACTCATTTTTAATGTAGGGTTCATGATGAAGTGTCTGAGGTTCATTACAGGTGAAGGCTGATAACTGCACAACATATGTCTGGCCTCCTCTTTTAAAAGACCTACATCTATCCACGTTACACACATGTCCAGTCTTAAGTGAAAGAATATAGTAAAAATTAACTGAAATATTCAAGTGTTAACTTTTGTAGCGTGCAGGACTCAATTATGCTTCGACAGCTCTGGGACGACTGAACTCGTTTAAACTTGTGCTACGGGCTAGCTGACGTTACACTAAGGGCTCAAATAAGTAAAAAGATCTGGTGTTTTCACTCAAACATTAGCAAAACACTAGTGCCATTAAAAGAATAGGGGGTTTACTGGCCACCACTATTATCTTTCTCCTTCCTAGTGTACCAGGCAGTCACATAGTAGGCCCATTAACCCAATTTCAGTAAGCTATTTGCACCAAGAAATCCAAATGAAAACATGTCAGCCTAACGGTCGGCATCTTGGTAAACATCTTATTTCCATGCACTTCTTAAAAAAATTAAAAAAAATAAATTCTGCTCGCGGGTCCAGAAACTGACTGCAAGTCCGTTCCACTTCTGGTGTGAACAAACGCTAGATTGACTGACATTCGAGCCTTCTACCAGCAGTTGAGTTTGAAAACAAAATTTTACCAGGACAGACTATTTCCAGGGTATCAGGTTTTTTTTTCTTCTTTTTTAATTTTTAAAATCAATTTTACAGGTTTTTTCCATGACTAGAAAAATGATTCTCTACACTTCCAGGACGCACTGAGCAATTTCCATTAATAAGATATATATGTAACCCAAAATGTAATAGGTGTTTGACATTTTTATTTTTAAGCCACCACTGACCGGCTTATCTTGAACATGCAACAAATTATATTTTAGAAAACTGGCACCAAAGTAGTCTGCCAAGACTTGTTTATATATGTATAAAACAAATTTAAAAAAATACATTGAGCAAAATGTTCAGAGACGGGAGAAACAGTACATGACTTACAGCTTGTTGACAACTTCCTTCAGGTCGTTGGTCTGAACCTCACGGGTCATGATTTCCATCATCTTCTTGCGGATCTGACGGACCTGCTGGTGCTGGGCATACGAGGTCTTTCTGATCTGGTTGGTGCGCTTCTTTGTGAAACCCACACAGAACAGACGCAGAAGGTAGCCATCGGTGGTCTTCACATCAACATGGGCTTCAATCATTGTCTGAACGGAAAGAACAAATCAATCCTTGTTAGACTTCATAGATGAGATTCCACCCCAACAGTCTCCTTGTCACCTTTCCATTTGGGATATTCACCATATCGTATACTAAGAACTTGACAATGCTCAGCTTCCCTCAGCCTGCATTTTCTTCAAACAAGGTACATTTTCACAACCACTATTGCTACCTGCAGTTTTGTTCACTTGGCAGGGCTCGACAGTAAACGGTTGTATATAAATAAAAACAAAATCTCACAAAACTGGAAAATCTTATTTAAAAAAAAGTCAATATTTAATTGGTTGTCTCCGTAAAGTTTAAACCCTACTTTCGTGCGCAACACCTTTCAGCTGTTGTGCGACCACTTCCACACATTGGCCGTGAAAAGATACAGGGAATGCAATTTTCTGTTCACATTAACGGCACGTTAAAATCCAGAGCCACCTAAATGCCCGTGCTGCTCTCTGATGCTCCAAAACAGACGTTAGAGGCAACAGAAGCGTCGCTGCATGTCATGCTAGTAAACACTAACAACACGTTACACTTGGCAGCAGGTAACGTTAGCTACAGTAGTAACTGGATTCAACACTGTTAAAATGCTGACAGCTAAACGGTGTAAAAGTTTGACTGTACTTCCAACAGCGGGACGTACAATCGTCTGCTGCTAAAGCTATGAGCTAAAAGACACCAACTAGCACTGGTCAGTGCTGTTGTCAGAAACAGACGGGACTAAAGGCTGCGTTTACTTAAAACTGGTAAACCTCGTGGTGCATTCAAAATTATTGTAAAATAACATTTTCTCATCCGTTTGTCTTTTAACAGCAATTTACTGGTGAAAGTAGTAATTGTTAAGTTATTGTAATTAGTGTATAATTACTAATGTTTAATAATCATTTAAAGTGCCCCTTTTGTGACAATCCGAAAATTGATCCGACCTGTGACAACGAACTGTGAGTTTCGTGTTATTTGAGAGGGATGGGAAATTAGATTAAAAGCCATTCTCTCATCGTTTCATTATTAACGTGTGGTATAGTTGCATAAGAAAGTAATTGCTCCAAATATAGGCAGTTTAAAATATGGCAACCGTATTGTCAACTTCGGCAACAAAAGCTGATGCCTGGTTGCCAAGGCAACCACTTTAAAAAGTAAGCGTTGTGCCCTGCTTGGTGTTGAGCATAGACACTTATCATTTAACGCCTTGTAAATCAAATAAGTTTTAGAAAGCACAATGTAAAAAGGTACTACAGGATGAATAATGTATGACCATCCCTCCATATTTAAGGGCACAATAAAAGTTTTGCAACCAAAACTATGTATTGATTCCAGTAACTACGCTGTTCTTCCAAACCCAATTGTTTTAAAGTTTAATATCCACCAAAACACCTAGCCATGTTTCAGGATTAGAACCTTAATGTGTGGTCTGGCCAACTATCCCCAAGGGTTTAAGATTTAAAAAAAATAAATAAAATAAAAAATGTTGAAAATAT
This sequence comes from Zingel zingel, assembly GCA_023566125.1. Taxonomy (NCBI): domain Eukaryota; kingdom Metazoa; phylum Chordata; class Actinopteri; order Perciformes; family Percidae; genus Zingel; species Zingel zingel. Next base: position 17,026,070 of record CM042317.1, read on the forward strand.
GAGTATATTGCAATCACTTATTACACTGCTTTGTTGAATACTTGATTATGATCTGTATATTACAACATTCTGGCTACGAACGCAATCATTTTAAACCAATATTTTGCATGACATTGATTTCTTTAGCGAGTAGCCGTGTAATAGGATAATGCAGAGCGAGCGGAATATTATTGCCCCTCTAACCCCGTCACGGTGACCTGCTTTTCTCTAGGCAACCTTAAATCAACCATCCAGGTCCTTCTCTAGATACGTCTCTTCAGTTGCATTCAGAAGCTCTTGGGTACCAGTTTTCTACCGTTACCAATGGAGTAGTTGATCATTCACCTGAAGTAAACTAAGTCCAGGCAGTCCAAAGATTCAGACAACTGACCATCCAGTTACAACCTAACACTACCACTGCTTCTAGGATCAGCTTATGTTGTAGGTGTAATCAGCCTTTATTTGTATTCAAGGCACATTTATTGTGGAAATTATCAACTTGTAAACATGGCTAAGTATTGAATCTCAAATTTTAGCACTAATGTGGGTCAAACATATTCATTTGGTCTCGTCAATGGCTACAGTGCCGTTTTTAGAAGGACATGCAGTAGTATTCATAAAAACGCGACCCATTACCTGCCATTTCTTGACCATGGAGCACATCTTGTCGCGGGTCAGGTCCATGCCGTGGAAGTTGGTGAGGCAGTTCTTGCCCTGAACATCCTCAGTGATGAGTTTGAACTTGCGGAAGGCCACCTCGTCGTTCTGCAGGTCAGCGAGGCTCACCTCGAACACACGTCCCTTAAGACCATCAGAGGCAATTCCTAAGTGGTTGTGAATAAAACTTACAAATTAGAAAACAAGCACATGTATGTAATGAAAATCTCTGGAATCAATTGAGCCTCAGTAACTGGACATTTACAATATGATTTCTAATTTGACTTGTTGCTGTTAGTCTAATTCTATCACTGACATGGTTTAAGCATGGTGCTTGTATCAGTGACAGTCTAATGTATGGAAGACAGCGGAATTATTGCACAGACACTTAAGAATTTACACAAGAAAGTCTTACTGGTTCCCTGAGTCCTGGTGACCAAGGTCTTGCCAAGATTGCGGATATTGAACATGGCTGGTGCCTTGACATCATACCAGTCCTTCTTGGAAAAAGGGTCCACACTGCAGAAGAGAGAAAGAGACAAGCATTTAGAGCTAACTTGAGCAGACATTACGGTTATAACGTTACAATGAGCTTGAGAGCACACTCACTGTTAGCAACGCGGCTAAGCACGCACTGTAAAGAACACTGCTCGGGTTAGCAGGCACCATTGAGGGTTTTCTTACATTTGATCAATTCAACAGAATCAGCAATTTCCCGAACAACTTAGCCATACGATTCAGACACTTGCATGTACAATATCATTATTCTGATCAGGAATTTAATTGTAGCGTTAGGCTGCCATGTTGATAGGTAGGTAGCTAGCTAACGTTAACGTTAAGCTTGGCTAAATCCATGCTAACATGTAACGTCAGTAACTTAACGCCTTCAGCAAATAACGTTAATTGCGATAACTCTGCGGATAAAGTGCTACGTGTGAATTATCAAGCAAAGTCCCTTAGAGGAAAGATACATAAACCAAATAAATGACAACATACTAAAGCGCAGAGTAAAAGGGACACAGCATGTTACAACTCCATCCAGCGCCATAGAGGCCGGTGACGAGAATAGCACTGGCCCTGTCGCATCTACTTAAAATCGGCTTCATCCTTCACATTTCTTACACCAAAGCGACACCAGTGTAAAGGGCAAAGCCTACTTTGTGTAACACTGTGAGAATTTGCTACTTACATCTTCTTTTTGGCACCTTTTTTGCCGCCTTTGGTCAGCCTCTTATTCTTGCCGACTGCCATGTTGGCTACAGGGAGTGAAAGAGGAGGAAGGAAGAAATACCGCGAGAATTAAAGAGACCGACCTAGGTGGTGAGATTTGTGTTTTCTCGCGAGCAGTTGTAGCTTCTTTTGGCGCACTCTGCTGGTAAAAGGGTAATATTCTTATAATGGTTTCTATAACAGTTTAACCAGTAAATAACTTTATTTGTTGTGTTTGTGGATGCGTATTAATACGCTTCCGTAGTACGTAGCAAATAGATGGCCGTATATCATTTTGATTTTGTAAGAAATACCCATAGGCGTAAATCTGATCTAACAGTAGGGGGGGACAATAAACATAACATTTCTGAAGAGCAATTTTTGAAGGGGACACAAATAATACAGCCACAATTATACTCGTAGAGGACATGTGTACACAAGCCACAAAAATACTTGCGTCCTCCGCATAAATATTAGGTTTGGTCTGGGACAGAGGATATATATTTAACTGCAGCAAACCCACTGATCAGCCACTTCAAACACAACTGTAGATCTTCAATATTAACCCTAATATCAGTTCACACACATAACGTTAGGCTTATCGCCGTGGTAACGTTAGTTGTAGTGGGTGCATTTCTATCCAACAAGCTATTAAACAAGCTAGCTAACGTTACATTATATTACACTAACATAGCAAATTTTTTGTCATAACTAATTCATTAATTACTCAGCATCATTTCTACTTGAGAAAAGAACAACTTCATCCGATGTTTAATGTGAAGAAAACAGCCTTGAACTGTCTACGTACTACATTCCTGTCACTACCGATGTGACTGTGAGTAGAGTGAAGATGGGTAACGTACAGCAGGCAGTGGACCAAACCACTGTGAGGCAAGGGAGGGGGGGACTCAAAATGTTTCTAAACTTAAAAAGCATTTTTGGGGTTTTGTATTATTTTACTACTTACACAGATATTTTAAGTATACATCATTATGTTATTTACAATACACAGCATTGTTTTAATGATATTTCTAGGGGGGGACAACCCTGAGAAGGGGGGGGGTCCTGACCCCCCCGACCCCCCTTGAAATTGTATTCAGTTACACAGATGAACGACCCGCATTCCATACAGTGAGTAATATTTTTAACTGAAAAAAGAAAGAAAGAAAAGAGCCCTCATATTGGATAACTAGCCTACTCGCTATAAGCCATTGAACTGAGTTTGGAAATCAATTAATACAGGTAAAAGAGAAAAATCACCTTTGTCTCCAGGTTTTGATTTTCTCTAAAGACATGCATCAAGTTTTAAAAACTGAAAAACAAATTAAACCACATAGACTCTAAAATAAGAATGTGTAAAACATTTTAAATATAGAACATTATTCAGTAAATTCAATTTCACAATTACTGTAGATATAGGCCTATATTTTTTTTAATTAGCCTAGTAGGTTTAGAAAATTCCCTGTTAAACCTTACTTCAGTAGGCCTATATCATGCGTGCCAGTGCCACATATAGCCTATTGTGTTTAATATGTACTTTAGTTACCAGTAACAGTGCTATGATTACTTGGTTTTTAAGGAAAAGCCACCACCTTGATCTCTGAACAGGCAGAACCTGTCTGTAAATACGTCATTTGGGTGTGTAGCTTGTTATTCACCCACACTGTTTTTGTAACAAGGGGAAGAATTTAGTCTGTTGGTAAAATGTTTAGTTTAGTTTATTAGTTTATAATGTTGTTGACATTCCCCCTTAATTCACTGCACAGTAAAATGAGCAACTTTAGCCTCTACGGCTAATTGCCAGCTGACAATAGGCATCCTAAAATACAATGGTTAACAAATTAAAATGAATTATGAATTACATGACATCTATAATGACAGAAGGTCAGCAGTGGGTCCGTTCTAAGTGTAGACCTGTTGCAGATGTTAAATGCCCTATAGTTCCTCAAAAAATACAGTTCAATCACAACTGAAAATATGCCTCAATATGCCCTTGTGTGTGAATAGAGGTGAATAAATATATTAGTTTGTGTTGCAGTGAAGTGTCAGTTCTTTTTCATACGTAAAACATTTGGCGGTGGGGGGAAGGGGGCGGGGGGTGGGGGGGTAAACACTGTTTTCTATATAGTGCCCAATAAGGACGGGTCCATTTAATCAATTCAAAGGTCAGTAAAAGCTTTTCAAGGCCTTATTTAAGGCGGTCTACCTTTGGGCTGCAGTGAACAAGTCTGCTGATTTCAGGTCCTTACATCAGAGACAAGGCTTTCCTCTCTTGGGTGGTGCTGCTGGCGACCATGACTCCCAAGGTCCCTGAAGGCTTAGCTACACTTTAATAGGAGGTCAGTAGTAACAGTGACGCCAGCTGCCTCTGTGGCAACAACATTCATAGTCGCTCAACCATCCTGCAGAGCAAATACTGTATGTAGTACTGTACTCTATATCCAGTATGAGCAGAGAAAGGAGAAGACATATATGGAATTGTTTAATACAGATTATATCTTTACAGATTGTGTTTTAGTTGGATTTTCCTTCATGCAGTAATATAAATGAATACAAACTGGGACTTCTAAGCTATTATGTAAACATCTGACATGCATGGGCTGATGGTGGTGATTTAAAAAGGCAAGCAAAGCAGAGCTGTCACTTTGCTTTAATGTTTGGTTCCAGATGCCTTGGGACGCTTACATCTGTCAATGTGCTGTTGTGCTACAGAAAAACTAAGTTCTAAATTTCAACCCCACCTTTCTGCTTGTTTTTTGTTGATTAATTTTTTTTAATAGCATAAATCTGTGTTGGTTGTTTGTTAAAAAAACAAGTTTCTCTCTGGGGCTCATAGTATGGTACAGTAATGTATTGATTTATAATGTATGGTACTTTTTCACATCTTATAGTCTGGGATTATTTTCTGTGATTTTTACTGTATCCACAGCTGCTGAATGACATGAAGTTTGTATTCTAAATTCATATTATATCCTTGGAAATTGTATTTAAAAAACTAGTTTAATCACTGCACTGTCTGTGTACTGGATGTGTTTTTCTTGCTGTCTTTAAGAAAATAAAAACATTTGATCACAAAAAATAAAATAAAACTAGGCTACTAGTGGCCGGGTTGGCTCAGTTGGTAGAGCAGGCGTACATTTAGATAGAGGTTTATGCCTCGACGCAGAGGTCCATGATTCGAGACCGACCAGTGACGATTTCCTGCATGTCTTCCCCACTTTCTCACCTAGCTGTCCTGTCAAATAAAGGTGGGAAAGCCCAAAAAAATAATCTTAAAAACAAAAAACTAGGCTACTACTTGGTTTAAGGGGTTATTGTTCTGCCATGCAGTATGTAGCCCTGTATATATTCTTCACATGCCTCTGGGTTTTGTAATGAAGCAATAAAACTACCACCCTGTTCAGTAATTGGTACAATTAGGGCCTTATTCCCTTATTGCAGTGTTGCAAAAGGAGATTAAAGAAATAAAATACTATAAAGTCACTATCTCCAGTGACACTATTTTTTTAAATATTCAATCTGCATTTAGTTGAGATTAGTGGCAGAAAGCAGTAAGGTTAACTTGTTTGTTTGACTGTTCATTTAAACTTGTGTCAGCCTAAAAGAAGAGGACACTATCACTAAACTTTGGTGAAAAAATAATTCAGATCCTTTAAGTAATAATACAATGCAACAATACGAGTTCAAGTCCTACATTTAAAACTATACTCAAATAAAAGAACAACAGTGTTATCAGCAAAATGTACTTAGAGTATCAAAGGTCCTCATAGTGCAGAACAGTGCAATATAATAAAATAATATTCTAAAATATTTTTAATTACTTAGTTTATAGTCTATAGTCTACTATGCATCTGTTCCTGTACTTCAGCTGCCTTGACACTTCAATTTTTCTGATCTGATCTTATATACAATTATGCAGTTTAGAACAATGCATAAGATTACCATAGGCCTACTATTTTTGAATGTAAAATCTGAGTCTGTAAGACATGCACAGATCCCTTATGTATGAATACCATGGTCTAAAAATAATCATGTAATAATACATTACAAGTCAAAGGCATACATTCAAAATGTTACTTATGTAAAAGTACTTAACGGCAAAATATCTTTAAAGTATCAAAAGTACTCATTATGCAGAATGGCTCTTTTCGAAGTGTTATAGTATACTATCTTATTCTGTTTTATCAGTAACAGCATTTTCATGTTGTAGTTTGTCAATGTGGAGACAATTTTGCATAATATTATACAAGTATATCATGTGTTTTTATTTTTTCATGCAAAAAGTGTGTAAGTGTATATAACTATAAGTGTCAAAAACGTTGTAGGGTAATACAATATTTCCATCTGAAATGTAGGGGAGTAGAAGTAAAAGAGGCAGAAAATGGAAATACTCAGGTAAAGTACAAGTATGTCAAAAGTGTACTCGAGTAAAGTTAGTATATGCACAGAGTTATTTTCCACCACTGCCTTTATATCCCTGTCATTTTGTTGTTATTGTTGTTGTGACTGAATAAATGTGGAAGCACTGTTGATTTTAACTGAATCCCAGCGTGTCGTGCTAGAAAGCCACCTGAGCGGCACACCTGCCAGTGAGCTGAAAAAGACTAAGCTCACCACTGCGCATGCGCCACTCACTCAAGGCTACTGTCATGGCGGTGGCGAGCTGAAGCTACCGGGGCAAATCAGGAAGAGAATGCAGCGCAGCTGGGTTAACGTTGACATTTAAGCAAGTCTGTGGAGTTTACCGGGGAGGACCGAGCACACTTCTGTCCTTTGTCGACTTCTGCCGGAGATGCTGACGAACTTACCTTCTTTCCCGTTGTGAGTTTTTGCTTCTGCCGAGCGCGCTACCTGTCAAGTGTCTGGACTCAGTGACAATAGCAACTTCCACCACTGTACGGAGACATTAAAGTCACCGTATCCTCGTTTGCCATTTGACCGAGCAGACGGGAAAACAGGTAAAGGGTGAGCTTTGCTTCACCTGCTCCCCCCCCTGCAGCAGACTTCTTTGCGGATTTTAACGGCATTAATCCATCCGTCTGGGATCCAGTTACGGACCAGGGGAGAGAAGTAAAAACGTTAGTTCACTGTGGAGTGAAGCGGTGACATGATCTAGTCCCGCAGTGTCAACGACTAACAAATTATCCTTGCGCCTTTTTTTTCCCCCCACTTTCGCTAAACAGTTTTGGATGGGGAGGAAAACGTTTGGTTTGTGTGCCTGTAGACTGTCAACAACTCAGCTGAAGGGGATATAGAGCCTTTTGCCTCCGACATCGGTTGCTGTCACCACCATTGGAGGTGAACAGGTGCCTTACCTGTGAACACCACCTGTCCCGTCCTTCCTTTAGCAATGGCTAGCGAGGAGACAGCGGGCTCTGCGCAACCAGGTGATGGAAAGGACGGGAGATCAGACGCCATGGCGCTCAACCCCGGAGTGCCTATCAGGGGGATAAAGATGAAATTCGCCGTGCTTGCTGGCCTGGTGGAAGTTGGGGAAGTTTCCAACCGAGACATTGTGGAGACGGTGTTCAACCTGGTAAGCTGATTATGAGAGCTCAGGATAGGCCTTAGATAACACTGTTACGCTGTAGTAGACTACTACTGTGACATCTAAACGTTTGGAAAAGTCTGACATCATCCTCATCTGCATTAAATAGGCGTTGATGGCCTTGCAACCCAAAATGAAGTGGAATAGGCCTTCTTTAGCATCAATGGTTTTACTGTGACTTTATGGCGAGCAGCACACGTCGGAAACTGCCATGAGTCATATGCTAAATTAGTAATCTTTTGGTTTCCCTTGTTGCCCTTATATTAAATAGTATGTTCTTTATTTATTGTAAATACCAAATAACTTGGTCTACAGCTTTTAGTTTGTTACAGTTTCAGTGCAAAAACGAGGCATATGTTGTATTACAGTTCTCATTTGGCATATTTCTTATTGGTCTAATTTCATTTTCCTATTACAATTTTATACAGTTTAATATAACATGTAATTATTAGGTTTGATCAAGAAATTAAATGAGACTGGATGCTATGTCAGGAGAATGATCCTGGCAGAAAAGCTGTTGGGAGCAAATCAGGTGTGTGTCAGTCTTGTCTGGCTACTACCTGTTGGCCACCCTAAAGACCTTATCCAGCTTTGTCTGTCTGCAATGCTGATGGCCCTTTGGCTGCCCGTGCCCGAGGTTATGAAATGCCCTTTGCAGAACCTGCACTAGAATGAATGAAACTACCGGTAACAAGGAAGTTTAGCGTGAAGGTGAGAGCATGCTCAAATAGTTTGGCTGCTCAGGTGGGAGGGAAAGAGAGGCGAAGGTGGAACCAGTAAAACTGCTTTGTCACTGTGGCAACACAATGGAGTCCTTTCAGGAAAGGGAGGTTCATCCTCCATGTCTGTAGTCACAAAGTTTGCTCCAACACCAACCCCCACAGTGAATTGTAGTAAGGATACTTCTCATGAGGCTGTATTATTCCATCATCCAACCAGCTAGTCAAATACTCTATTTAAATGGGTACAGCAAAAATACAAATCAAAAGGTCTTTGTAGATTTTAACTAGGCCTATAGCTAGTACAGTTTTTTTTTTTTTTCACGTTAAGCCTGAGGTGTAAACTGAAATATTGTTTTTTATTATAATCATTTTCAATATTAACCAAATAATCTTTTGGTCTTTAAAGAAAATGTTGCAAAATGTCCCTCACACGTTCCCAAAACGGCAGTAAATCCTCACATTTGAGAAGCTAGAACCAGCAAATATTGAATTATCAACATACTATGGCATTTCAGCATTATTTTACAATCCACAGAGCAGTATCAGTGCAAAATGTTTTTCTTCATTGTTTAAGAGGATGTTTATTTGAAAATAAGAATTTCAGCTGTAAGTGCTGCCAACGTTGGGAGTGGCTCATGTTGGTTTAAGGGACATTTGTTGTGTTTTCTTTAATACAAAATGTAGAATTAGTATTTTAATAAGAGCTAAATATTTAATGGAGTAGTTGGATGCCAATCACTCTATTATTTTAATGAGTCAGAAAAACGTGTGACTGCCTATAGTGACTTTAGATTTGTGAGTCAGAAATAATTATGACTATCCCAACAAGGTATTTTTTTTTTTTCAGTTGCGCAGTCCAAAGAGAGGTAATTTTTATATATGCATATGCCCATGTTTTTTTTTTTATTTATTTATTTATTTTTTTTTTTTTTGGTGCAGTTTCTTGAGCTGGAGAGACAGCCAGGCAAACATTCTGATTCTGCATTATCAGTGTGCAGCTCTGCCTGTGCCCCTGGGACTCAATGTGTAGCATGGTCAGTGTCATTTTAGGGTTTTGAGCGATGGCACCATGCATTTCATTATGCTCACTACCCTCCACACTCTTTCTCTCATACGCTCCACATCCTCTGCTCCTTCAATTGGGTTATAATCTGATTTACCATAGAGGCCAGACTTCTCTTTAGCAAGCTTTTGAAAGCCTTCTCAATGCAGGAGTCTTCCACTGTTTTTGGTTGAATGCAACGTAGTTTCCTCAGGAGGTGTACCTTCGAAATATTCTAGTGTGACCTAAAAAAGTTGTGATGACTTGTGACACATGGGCTAGGGCTATGCACAACAGGATTATTATTATTTTTTAAAGCAGCTCATTATGCTGGCTTTGTTTTTGCCTCATATTTAGTCAAAGGAACTGTAGCTAACACTACACTGTGGATTGTAGGGTACTACAGGATCTCTATTTCAGTTGAAAGTGAAAGTAAAATTGAGAATGAGGAGTTGAAACCTTTTTAAGCCTCCTCTTTGTAATAATTAACTGTTCATATATAAACTGGTATCCATAATGTTTTTAATAAAAAGGTAATATCTCTGGATGGATTATTCTAAACACACAGCGACATGTTAACTGTAGGCTCTCACTGTAACTGTAGTCTCTTATATTCTGCTACTGAGAGATGTTGGCTGTCATGGCTTGTTGGATCGTACCTTTTTTCATGTATTGAAACTAAGCATAAGTACAGTAGTATCACACTCAAAGATATAGCATGATTTCTGTTTTTTTATTTACATTTTTTTGAATGACAGAGGAACCATTGTCCCTATTACAAGTCTGTGTAACATCAAAATGATTTTGAAGCTGTTATTTTAAGGTGAAACGGTTACACAATGTTGCTTTAGAGCAGCAATGAACAAGATATTTTACACTTTATCTAAGGACTAATAATAATATGAAAGGCCTACTCACAATCCACTGAGAATCAATGCCCTTCCTGACAACCCTGCATAACTTTCTATCATCTCATTGTTTTCTCATGGTTTGTGGCACCAACAAAATCAAAACCAAACTGGTTCAGATAAAGTGCTAGGCAACATCTCGCAGCCCACAAGATCACACAAATTGATAATGTTTTTTACACTGCACAACAGTACTGGTGATGAACAAAGTTGAACATTTTGCAAGCCAGCAGACCATTAGAGACCTATTTCTGCCTACCTGTCAAATTCCAAATGGTCCAATGGTCACTGCTGTTTCAGCCCTATAGTTTGGTCTACCAACTCTTGAGAAAAATATCTGCGTCTCTTGCATTTGGTAAATGTTTGACTTTCTTTCCTAGTCACTCGTTTACTTCATCTTTTCAGGCAGGTAGCATACATTCACCTTGTGTAAGCTCCTGTGCTGTAATTACGACCCACAGTTTAAAGGTGCTGTAAGTGATGTCGCGTGTTTCTTAGGGTACAACATGTTTTGTCACATACAGCAAACATCTCCTCACTATCCGCTAGCTGCCTGTCCCCTGAACACACTGTTAAAAAAAACAAAAAAAAAAAACGTTAGCTCTGTAGACAGCCCAGGCTCCACAAATGGCAACAAAAACAAACTGCGCTAACCTGCACCACGAAAGATACAGAGTTCCAGCCAATAACCGACAAGAAGGATTTGGGGGTGGGGGTTGGGAGGTTAGTGTGTGGAAGGGAGGGGCAGGGAACGTGATGAGGAGGGGGGAGGGGCGAGCTAGTCTCAGTTTTGTTTGACAATACTTTGAACATCAAAAAGTGCCGTCACCCAACATCGCTTAGAGCACCTTTTAACAGGAAGCAGCATTGATTTGGTTTTCTTGGTCTGGCTTACCAAAACAATATGCTCGAGGCTGCAAGGACCTGCAAAGTGGGGTGTTAATTTTCAGTCATGTTGTCTCTGCAACAAACCTTACTCCTGACTGATGTATCTGTCTACTCTGTCACTTTTTTGTTGACATTAAGGCGTGACGTACATATTGTTTATGCAAAGCTGGCGAGCAGTTAATATGGAAGGTACGACTTGTTTATTCAAAGACGGTTTTCTTATTTAATACATGATAAGACATAATGGCATCTCCTGATGTAGGATAATCGATGAGACCGATATGAAGATTTCCATAATGCAAAAAGAGTGTTACCAGCACCAAGGTTCACGGCTTCCCTGTATTAAGTGGCAATATCAATGTTAAAACATTTGCCACAGAAACAAAATGAAATGCAAATATTAGGGCATTAGGGCCAGTGTGTACAGTTTGTGATGTTTTTGTGAGGATCCAGTATTTCAATATTGGGCCCCCTCCATTATATCAGTCAACCCCTTTTTTAAAAAAAAAAGAAAGAAAGAAAAGTAACATACGTCAACAACAGCATCACCTGCTCCAATATCACAATAGCATTACAATGCTGCCTTCCACTGAGTAGAGTATAGAATCTTCCAGGACTCTGTAAACCATTGACGAATGTAGAGCTCTGTGGCTCATGGCTCCTCTGTTAGGTGACACAGGAGATGGGTGACCTCGTTGTGTGGAATGTAACGTTGGCTTTACCTGAAGTTAAGGTCATAGGGTTGGATGCTGGCTCTGTGGACAGCAGTGGAAACCAAAGCTATCCGTGCACATGGTTGTGTTCATGTCCTTGTTTCTCTCCCACATGAATTTGAAGCGTTACATTAAGGATTTTTTAAGGATTTATTTCATATTTGTTATGGATATTTTGGGGACTCGGAATGCATTTACCCATGTCAGAGGGCCTCAAAACCAAAGGGATTCTGTTCCATTACGGGACTTTTTGGAAAACAACCATTGATTGTTTAGAACGTAACAGCCATTAACGAAACGCTTCATATTTTCGAATATGTATATATAAATCGTACTGCCAGTCTAAATACAATTTATCAAATCTTTACTATAGTTTTAAAGGTCCTATTATGTTTCATGTCTGTTAATATTTCATGCCTGGATTTAGTTTCCTTGGAAGGGTCAACTGCAGAAAAAGTAGACACCTTGCTTTGTTCTGAATTGTAGGCTTTCCTTACCTCGACTTGTGTCAAAGAGAAAATCTGGTTTATTGTATTTGTTCCGAATTATTTTAAGGTGTCGTTCTTTGGTTGAACATGCACAGTATCTGTTTAGTGGTGCGTTGTTGCCAACTTTATCTATCTCTTGCCCTGATGTTGACACAGAGGATCTTCTTTTTGAGATGTGGGCCGTCATAAGTAAAATTAATAGTTCTAAACTGCATCTTCCCTGTGCTTCTTAAAATAGTAGTACCTTTTCTTTCACACCACTGCAGGGGAGAATCATGAAAAGTAGCTGTGCTCTGGAATTTAAAATGTATCGGGTTTTTAGAACCGTGAAATTGATTTGGTTTTGGCACAGGCTATTTTGTCATTTCCTAAGTAGCGACAAAGGGCAGCGGTTAGATAGTGAGATAAGGTATCAGAAAAGTATATAATATACAAGTAATATAATGACTTTATACTATTGGTATCCAGCCCTGGAGATGGGTTTTGGTTGTATGTGCCAAGGTTTCTTTGTGATTCAAGGTAAACCGTTTTAACTATTAATATATTCCTGCTTACTCCTCACATGAACAAAACGCAATAGGAAAGTAGGAGGTCAAAGTCCTTCTGGGCTTAATGATGTGGCCTTTCAAAATAAATAATCACTGCAATAACGTTAGTTATGACCCTGAGGATCAATATGACAGTATGTGTGTGCTGATGTAGACAGGAATGCGATAACTGTCTATATGTACTCTCCCTTCAGCTGTACACAATAACACAAGTGGTAGGGCAGCGAGGGCGATCCTCGTCCTCTCTCCAGGCATGCTCTGCCCTCTCTGGCAGTAACAAAGAGCCCTCTAATCTGACCCATGAATGAAACCCTATCTGCCTCTCTCTGTTATCTGTTGCATCAGCCCAGTTCCACGGTCACACCTTTTCCCCTTTCTCCAGTTTGAAGCACTTGAGGGCTGTTGTCTAAATAAGCATGACTCCACTCTGTTTATGGTCGCGAGTGTGTCATTTCTTCATTTTACCATTGCGTTCAGTGCTCGTTTTGTCCTTCAACAAAAGAGGCTGTAACGTCTCGTCAGTTACAGTAGTAAAATCAACACAGGGAGCATCATGAGGGTGAGCATGCAGGTTTGACTAGCTAGCATGCAATTTAGCTGTAATTGGTTCTAAATGGCCACCACTGAAATTTTCGTTTTCCGCTTACCTGTATAGTCCTTATTTAGCCCCCAAGCAGATCCAATAATACACCCATCATGCCTCCTCACCTGCTGTGTGCTGACAAACAAGCAGATGGCCTCAGGAGTCAACGATATTTGCAAGAGATGTGTGTCAACAAAGAGATTATAATGTATTTTTTTTTTTCTCTTAAAGGTCCCATGGCATGACATTTTCACTCTGAGGTTTTTTAACATTAATATGAGTTCCCCCAGCCAGCCTACGGTCCCCTAGTGGCTAGAAATGGTGATAGGTGTAAGCCGAGCCCTGGGTATTCTGCTTTGCCTTTGAGAAAATGAAAGCTCAGATGGGCCGATCTGGAATCTTCCTCCTTATGAGGTCATAAGGAGCAAGGTTACCTCCCCTTTCTCTGCTTTGCCCACCCAGAGAATTTGGCCCGCCCATGTGAGAGAGAGGCATCACGGCTTTCAAACGAGCAAAGTGGCAGTTGGTCAAGGCCACACCCCGACCCTCCACCTTGCCCCCCTCTCTCCTCCTCAATAGCTACAGACACAGAAATGGCACATACTAAGGAAAGCTCATTGTGGGACTGGCTCTAGTGGCTGTAATTCTGCACTAACGCTGAATTTCGGGAAAGAGACTTCAGATACAGTATTAGGGGACCACTAAGGTCTATATAAAAGCATCCAAAGAGCACCATGTCATGGGACCTTTTTAAGAAAGCTTAAGATACCGTATTTTGGGCCTCTGTAGCAGTGAAATATTTCTGAAATGGTGTCTATTTCAAACTCAACAGATATTTAATGTGATGATTGTTAGCAGTGTTGTGAACAGCCCGTAGGTTTTCACATCTGTTTTTGGACACAGTGCTTATGAAAACTTGTTCCACATGGCAATTTAGTCCTCAACTATCTCAAAGGATTGTTGTCTTTTGCTCCTTGCAATTAGACTTATGGACAACTTTGTTGTTATTGGGTTATGGTTATTTTGTGCTGGCTGTCACAGTATTTTGACACAGCTCAGAATAACCGATTAGTTTCATTGTTTAAACACATTCCAGCCGCGTGTGCGTGTGTGCGTGTGCGTGTGCGTGTGCGTGTGCGTGTGCGTGTGTGTGTGTGTGTGTGTGTGTGTGTGTGTGTGTGTGTGTGTGTGTGTGTGTGTGTGTGTGTGTGTGTGTGTGTGTGTGTGTGTGTGTGTGTGTGTGTGTGTGTGTGTGTGTGTGTGTGTGTTGGAAACGGAATACATTTTCTACAAGACATGATGCTGTTAGAGAGAAGACACAATAGAAAAAACATCTCATCTGTTGTTCACTTGGTTTAAAAATTGTCAGAATAAATACCAATTATTGCAAACCCTTCAAAAAGACAAAATTGTGTTATGTTTTTTAGTTATTTTTTTCAATCTGTGGCTTGGTATTCCTTATCCTTGGCTTTCAATAAATCGGCCAAGCCATATTTCCCTCATGAGTAGTGTCTCTCAACCAACAGCAGACCTCATTCTCTATTCAAAGCATTCAAATTCAACTTTGAGTGTTAAGTGAAGGATTAACCAGTCACAATCATTTCTCTACATCTCCAACTGTTGCAGTCAGTGACAGTTTTTAGGAAACCGGGCCATAGTGGAATCTACTTCTTGGCCTACATATATCCTCTTAATGTTTCTTCTATAAACAGTGCCAGCTCACGAAGTCATTTTAACAGAATGCTACTGGTTATGCTGGAGGAAGCTGGGAACAGGATTTGTTGTAGGAGACTCTCAAAGACCAAACCGTTAATTAAACTGTGCCCCAGAATCATCCACAGGGACAATTAGAAACTGTATGGCCTACATAAAGAGCAAACTTGCGGTGTGTTGGACCGAATGCCCTTCTCTGCTGCAGCTTCATTTTGACTTTTTGATTTGACATAATCTTGCCCAGTGCAGCTTCATTGTTATGTAGTTGCACGCACCGATGCACAAATTACCCCTCACTGGGCTTTTGCATGATCCCTCCTTTCACCGTCCATCCATTTTCTTGCTGCTTAGGCCGGTTACATGCTGGATGCGTCGTGTGAGTGGGTCAGCTGCGTGGCGTGTCCGTTTTTATTTCGGCTCCCATGTTAACAGGTTAGAGCTTACACACTGCATGCGTGACACACACGTCTCAGGCGTGGCTCGAGCCTAGCCGAAAACGCGTGCATGCTAGAAATAGTGCCGACGCCTATTTTTCATGCGACACGCAAGCGTGTTGGAAGCGTTTTTCAGGCAAAATAGAATAGGCAAAGATGTTTTATGTCATTTTGACACTAATACATATTAATAAATGACATGTTGATGTTTGAAAGTATCTAGGTTTTTATATAAATGCAGATATAAATGTAATTTAAATATATATATATATATATATATATATATATATTTTCTAATATTGCACCTGTCAGCACAGAATGAAATATTCTGTAGCCTATTTTGCCGTCAATACTGCCGACGTTGTCTTTGCTGTAATCAAATCAGTATATATTTATGTTTAACATGGTATTTCATTTTATCAATGGGAAACATCCATGTGTACAGACAAGGCTAGCAGCGCCGCGTCAGACACGTTTCTGGTGTGTAAAGACACCATAGAAAAATCCACGCAGCTGACACGCAACAGAAACGCCACGCTCACGCCATGCAGGCAGTGTGTAGCCGGCCTTATTCAACTCAAGGTAGCAGTGGCAACAGCCATGCCTAACGGTAGGGTTCCACACAGCAAAATTTTGCTTCGCTCTCATTGAGGTTGAATGGAGATGATATTCGACCTGATTGGGCGAGATGAGAGCGAATTGTCGAGGCAAGCGAAACAAAGTTGACGAAAGTTTAACTTTATTCAAATGAGGAACACTCGAGAACCAATCGGGTCCGCATGTTTGTTTTTGGAGGCGGGAGTTACAAAAAAGTCTGACCAAGATGGCGGAGGTTATCAGAGCTGTATCATGAAAATGTGTATGTGATTAAAATGTTTCTACACGAACATTGGTACTTGTATCGACACGATTTGTGATTTATATGACACACGAACTTAGTCAGGGCACATACACCACTAAATAGACCACTGTAAATGTTAGTTTAAACACTCAAAATTATTCAGCTAGCCGACAGGTCAACCGCTAGCATGTTCGGACATTGCATTTCATTGTAAGCATAGCAAGGGAGCTAGGCTACATAGCCAGGTTACAGCAAACTACCTGATAGCTACCTAGCTTCAACCCTCTCTGCTAGCTGCCTTGCAGCTAGTGTTCTGTTGCGGTCTTGCGTGTTGTTTTTGCGACCACGCCCCCGAGGCAAAATTTCGCTGGCCGAAAATTCGCAAGGTGTTTCGGTGTGTGGAAACTTCTGTAATTCACCCCCCCCCACCCCCACCCACCAACCCCCCCCACCACAACTTTCCATAAAATCTATAGCAGGCCTGTAAAAAGTTCTTGTTCCGTCAGGCTTTGCAATGTATGCCCCAGAGTCTCCTCCCAACCAATGCTTAGCCCAACTCGTAAGGAAGATGTCTCGGGAAGCATCCTTACCTGCAGCCAGAACTGCCCTAACTGAGAAATGGAATATTTGTTCCTGACTTTGTCAACCAGTCACAACCTGTTTATCTTTATATATTTAGGGTGTGTAGTGGACATTGTGTTTTTACCTAGCTCCAGTGATGGAAACGCAGGTGATGCTGGCATGTTTAATGTTTTTTCATACACAAACCCAACCTTGGTTGAATAACACCAACAACAAATGCTCTAAAAAGCTAGTAAGTGGAAATGCCATCACAGTTTCGATCTAATCCACTACTCTTCAGAGTTCTCACAATTAAATCTTTATCTGTGTTGTAATTTAAATGTTCTCTGTAATTAAGTGTAGGTTCTTGCTGTGCTAAGACATTAACTCCAGATATTGTTTCATAGGGACGTGCAGACCTGCAAGTTGCATTGAACAGTTCATGACAAACAGTACATTTTCCGTTGTACCTCCCAAGTTCTTCTTCTTTTTTCTTTTTTTTTTGTTGCTTGGTGGCACTGATTACTATACTTCAGAATACTATGAAACCCAAAATATGTTGCTATAGGCTCCTTTAAACACAGCACTATACAGGTTGTGCATCACGTTTGACATTGGTCACAAAGCTCAATGTCATTTCTTTCTTTTTTTTTTAAATTCACTCGATATGAAGTGCACCTTGAGTAATCAACAGTAAAATGTGTTTTATAGTCCCAATGACTAATGCATACTGGTTGCACACACACCATGCAAAAACTATACCTACTGCCACCTTTATGTGCTAGCACGTTGGAACACTATAACAGAGCTTTTGGCTTAATGGGAAGCAGTATTAACCTCCCAACCCTCTATCTTCTCTTCACAGTAGGGGCTGTAATGATATGCTAATACTGCTGGCCTGTCAGCCAAGTTTCCTTGTTGGATGCTGGAAAAGGTGTGAATATTAAAACGTAATATGAAATGCTGCTCCTTTTGTAAAAGAAATGTTATGTTGAAAGCCTTAAGGTGTTGGCTCACTCTCGTCCCTGTGGGGGAGATTTCTCAAAGGAAAACACAATATAATTGTTAAGCGAGATCACAGGTGCTTTTAACAGGTTTAATGCTATGAGCCTCAATCCCAAACATGTTTTTCCTCTCTAATGTTCTGTAGCACTGTCCACCTTTTTCCCCTTGTTTTTAGGCAGATTACACCTATAAATATTACACCAAATTGTATCTTGTTAGGAGGTCTCTTGTGATGAGGCGATGAGAAATGGCTTTTTAAGGCTCACTGTGATAGAATTGGGAATCTGGCAAATGGCACATTTGTCTTTGCATAATGCACCATGGTCTGAAAAGTTGTGCTTTTTATTTCCAATGCAATTGCATCATATTGCCGTCATTTAAAAAAAATAAATAAGAGTCAGTGTCACAAGATATTTATACTATGTTTTCAGTATAGGGCTTGATGTCAGACCATTCTTAACCCCTGTACACTTTACTCAAATTAATTTAGTTATGTTTTGAGCAAATGTTGAGTAATTACTGTACATTCCCCAAGATTAATTTGCACACAAGAACACGGTGTTTCCAGTGAGCTCTTAGCAGTCCTTTGAACAGAGAGAGTTGCTACAACTGGCTCACATGCAGTCACACTAAGTTAGCAACTCCCTATGCCCTGGGAAGGCTATTTGGCAAAGATAGGTTTTTAGGTGATTCTTAGATAGAAAAGGAGGGAGAAAGGGGATGACATGCAGCAAAGGGCTGCAAGTCTGATTTTGAACCCAGCCCGCTGCGAAGGACCTACATGGGGCGCACACTCTACTGGGTGAGCTAGAGGTCGCACCATTCTTTTTGTTTGTGCAATGATCTATGCTTTTGTTTTGAAGTTAATACTTTTATCGTCCAAAATATGCAGTAGGTTTTACGTAGGCACAATGCAGCATGAGTCATTGCCCTCTATGCTCTAGACACAACTTAGCTTTATGATTTCATTGGTAGATGGTGGTGGTGATATCAAAACATGTTTTACCGCAAACAAATCAGCCTTTGCCCAACAGGACTGTCTCTAAATACTGACCAATTAGGTTTTCCCCCCTCCATGCTTGTAAGAAAATGTTCTAGTTGCAGCCTTTGGTATATTCTTCTGTATTCATCAAGGGTTAGACTGCATGATTCCATTCTTTTAAAGAGATCTGCTTTACCCTATCCCTTAGTTGTTTGGTAGTTTAGTTTGTCAAATTATAGCCATGCATACAACTTAACTGTGCTTGTGTGATAGAGCTGTCATGTTGAAACTGGGTTATTTTTAGGTGAGACTCACATTGACATATAAACTACACCCTTTGATTATAGGTACACATACAGTATGCAGGCTTTATGTGCACACCTGCAATGTGTGTATCCAAGACCAGGTGTCATGACAACAATCCAAACTTCTGCCCTGACTGGAAATTAGGGGGTGTTACTGTGTAAGCCTGTATGAGTCTGAATGGGAAACATGAAACAGGCCCTGTCGAACTGAAGTTTTTCTTAGTGTGCTAAGACTACAGTAGAAAGCCGAGCAAATTATTACTGTGCCTTGCTGTGTAATATGGACAGTGCATGGTGCTGAAGTGAGGGCTAATAATATTACCAGATGAAGAATCGATTAAAAAGGTGAAACTTTTTTTTTTTTTTAATTCAAATTGAAATTTTGAGGATCATATTAAGATACATTTGTGTCGCACAAAAGCAAATGACCAGATTGATCTCTTTTCTGACAGCCGTTATGTTACAAACAAGAAGCAGTGACTCTCTTAAGACAGTAATTATCATCTTTTTTTTTTTTATTTTACATTGTTTTGAGAGAGATGATGGGTTTGAATTAGTAAGACTAATGTTCTGGCTTTGACTGTAGCGTAGTGGTTCTGCACACCTAATGAACTGATCAAGCTAACATCCAATTCCTGTCACTTCTTTGTCCTTTATGTCTAGATATAGTAGCCTACATGTGCAGGGCGGTAGGTCTAGGCAAGGCTGCTGTAGAAACCCAGAGTTGGCAACTGAAGCTATGGCAAGAGCAATTCAAATCAGACAATTTTATCAATCAAATACATTAAAATAATACTGAAACAAATGAACATGCATAACATGGAGGCTTGTATCTTCACTGCACCTGTAACCCGGATTTTCCACCGTGTGTGTCTGTGCCGCGGTTTTGTTCCGTCCTCTGTCACGCGCCATACCACACCAGGAGCATCTAAGAAGCGGAGCGTCTTGCCTGCCCGACTCGCAGATTTGATTGTCTCTACAAGTACTTGAAAGAACAATCATATGTTTATTAAGCTAGTATCTACCTTCCACTCCAAGCCCTGCGGTTCGCGTGAAACTAGACCTGGAGTGTATCTTTAGGGGAGCGGAGAGCTGCTTCACGCACGCTTCTGGGACGTGCCGTGATGCGGGTGATGGAATACCAAGCAGTGACTTGAATGGCCGGGATTGCTCGCGGGGGTCAATTTGTGTTGGTCGTCCAGTGAACGGTGCTAAAAAAAAAAAACTGGCCCTTGGTCCAACCTGACTGCCGACCACTAGATTTTTCCTCTACCCTTGACCTGCTTTCACACCCTCTGCATCAGCGACTTATCTGTTGCCAAGGTCTGGCATGCAACCCGAAGGGAATATAGGCAACACATAAGAGATGCAGTCCACAAATAAACCCCGTACTATAAAATGTAACACAGTATTTACTGTTAAAGGTCTTATAAATCTGTGCCATGCACTCAGAACTACCACCTGCTATACTGCAAGGTCTCAGTGGCCAACAACCACAAAAGGAAACTCTTCACTTCCTGAGTGCCATGATATTGCTGAAATGTCAGCCACTAAAGCAGTAATTGCTTATGAAATAACTCAGTGGCATCCTTCACTTCTTTTTGCCCTGTATAAACGTCAAAGCTTTGCGCACACTATTCCAATTGAATTAAATGTCAACCTCTAATACAGTATTTAAATGTCTTCTTTAAACCTAATTGTTTACGTAAAAATACAAGTAAGTTTGGGTAGCTGCAATAGGCCCCTTTTTTTGAAAGATTATCTTTTGGTTTATTTGCATTTCTTTGAAGTACCAGGCTCTGCGTCAGGAGAAGAAGTAGGAGGATGAGGAAAGATTGTGGAAGGTGGAGGAGTGTGCATAGCCTAAATTCATGAACTTGTTTTGAGTGTATAAGGCTAAATTGAAGGCCATGAAATCCACACCCAGATATTTAATCACCTGCCAGAACCACAGAGTAGGCATTTTGTGCATTTGTGCGTGTGTGCGTGCGTGTCTTCCTGTACTCTTGATAGGATGACGGCATGTTGTGGAACTAATGTTCTAGGTTTATTAGTTTACGTATTGAATGCATACCGTTAAATTGAAACGTAGCACTTTGGGGCAGATGTAAAAGGATAGTGTAAAACTTTTCGGCAGGTGTACTTCTATTGTGACATTTATTCCTTCAATCTGGCTGAATAATTTAGTAACAGCTTCTTCTGTAGGCAGTAAGCATATATTTAGCTTATATACTGTGTGATTTAGTAATAACATGTAGCGAAGGGTGTAGCTGTTTGTTGAGGTTATCTCTGATTATAACCATAGATTTTTCAAGACCATTTAACTGTCTTATCAGAAAGGGATTTATTGCCAAGTAAATAACACTTGCAAGGAATTTGCCTTGGTGGATTATGTTGCACTGAAACATTCTGGTAGAATGCCCAACATTTCAGCATATTTGATCTGACAATATTTGATTAGAGAAATATTCAGTCTTCCTTTAGACCTCACCCATCTTGACACTTAAATAATACTAGGGGAATGTTAAAACAATAGATTTAAAGAACCAGTCATTTCAGCACAAATGCCCAAGTTACCATAGCCAAAAGTAATTGTTTTGATTTGCTTATTTTAGTGGGAAATAAGAAATTATTCACTTTATAATATTCAACTGACGAGCAGAAAATCATTTAAAAAAAAAAAAAAAAAAAATAAAAATAAAAAAATAATTATTTAACCGCACATTAGTAAAATGCGCCTAGGCTCATGCACAGCGCTACAGCTAATTAAACGCCACGGGCGCTAGACGGGAAATTGACAACTGCGTCGGGCTTTGCGCTGCGCTGGGTGCAAGATAGGGTCTAACAGTTGATTTTCATACTATACTGAAATTAACTGAAACCAATGGCAGCATACAAAGTAAAATAACATTGTGCATCAGTACTGTTTAT
Source organism: Zingel zingel (assembly GCA_023566125.1). Classification (NCBI taxonomy): domain Eukaryota; kingdom Metazoa; phylum Chordata; class Actinopteri; order Perciformes; family Percidae; genus Zingel; species Zingel zingel. Next base: position 17,048,127 of record CM042317.1, read on the forward strand.
AGTACTCTCTTTATGTTCATATTCTATACACTGAATGAACGCCAGTAAAGTATATGTGATTAGTAAGACTAAAATATGCAAAAAGTTAAACTTGGTCTTTTATATAGCAGAAAGACACAGAGCCATGGTTTTGGATGTTTCAGATAAGGAGACAGTTGCCTCTGGGACTCCAAAACTTACTGTTAAACCTTGATGACTTGAGCATAATTCAATGAAACATCCGTGATGTAAGCTGCCTATTTGATAACCCCGGTGATGTTCCAGCATGAACAAACGCGACCTTTTAACATTTACAAGAGGCTTGTGACCAGGTGCTACCTGTCTGATGGTCCTGTAGATGTATGATGGCATCCACCTTCTGACTCTTTATGGATTACTGCATTATTCTTTTGACATCTCAAAGACTCCTGGATGTATGTTTGTTTGTGGATTTTGGCAGGACAGCATACCAATAACAGGGTTTAAATCCCAGACATTTGCTGGTCCCGCCATCTAAAATGACATGCACAATATTAAAAATAAAAAATATAACTATGTGAAAATAGTATTATGAAATGAGCTGCTCGCTCGCTTTCTATCCGCCATCATAATAGCAGTGCGCCAAGGTACAAACGCGCCTGGCTTTTAGGGAATGGGAGATGATACTCTGGTTTATTGCATGTTACGCCCAAAACATACCCCTGATTAATTAAGACACTAAGTACAACCCTTTTGAACCAAGCGCCAGGCGTCAAACTAGCAAAAGTGGATTCGTACACGCCCTAAACGCACCCCTTCACGCCGTGTGCTTCGATTGTTAAAATAGGGCCCTTAGACATGCTTTACCAAATAAGCCATATGTCTTTTGTCATAGTGATTGCCTCCACATCAGGATGGAAGTACCTAATCACACTTGTGTGCTCAAAATGATTCCCTGGCAGGTATTATACTAGCATTTGCTTTTGAGAACTTTGTTGACAAGAATTTATGGAGGGATTGAGGAAGCTACATGACATAATACAAACCTCAGGAATCTGGTTGGAGGGGAACAACTGTGCTAGGATATGCTGCTGCAGACCGTTTCCTAGTTCCCCATTCAGGGTTTCCTACAGGAAATTGTTTAGCCGAGGTGCTAAGCTCCCCAGAGCCTGTCACATCTCTTCCCTTGAGAAAAACATGGTGTCATTTTTCATGATGTTGGCGCTTCAGGAGCAGAAGCTCACCTCAGCTATGAATCATTTCATTTTTAGGCTTATGGCTACCATTGGCTCAGTTTACTGTCTTTTTTTTGGTATAAAACTCCCTCATTGTATTACTAATCTTCCACTGCAGTTCAACAGGGAAACACTGTCTGGGGAAACAAGGAGGGAATTGTCTACTAAAAACACTGCTGAACCACCATATTAGCTTCAGAAAATCTTGAATATACATTTTTGCACAAAATGAGGACTGTAGATTATGACTCCCCCCCCCCCCCCCCCCCCAATGCAAGTAGCATTGAAAGGGAAGCAATCTTTATGGATTTGGTACAAATTGTTGAATGTGGACAAAACTGTTTGTTTAGCTAACATTACATACTTCACACGCTAACTTTATGTACTAATCAAGGGTGGGCCCTTCGTGTGGAAATTCTCATTTCGCTCCTCCACGCATCAAGGCAGTCTGGATGTTTATCTCTTTCCGTCTTCACCTCCCTGATCCAGTGGCTATTTTTAACATGTTGCACCAGAGCCAATCTTCATATTTACTGCCACTATGCAAACTAAAGTCGTTGCTGTGACAAACAATGGGAATCTTTGTTTGCCTCACGATCAAGTCACTTCTTTCCATGTCTGCTATCTGGCATTCGCCTCACATTAACAGAGAGAATCTGAATGTTCTTAATGTTGGACATCTTATTCCAGACAGAGACCACACAAAGATTTTTCTCAAGTAGAAAGCAATTCGGTCAGTAGATCCTATTCAAGTGTTTTTTTTAATTTTTACTTTGAACATCTCATTCCAGAAGCGTGCGACTTTAGTCGGTCAAAGTTGTTCTGGAAAATTAAAAGATTGCCCTAAAGCCTGTACTCTGATGCCTAATGAGGACCATTTCCTGGCCAGCCTTTTCCTTATGTTGACAATAGCAGCCACCCTGCAACTTAAGCTAGATTTTCAGATAGACAGTGCTAAAGAGGTCTGTCAAACACCTCCTTGCTTTGCTAGTACTGTATTTGCTTAATGTTAAAAATGGTCATGTTTGTGTATGTGTTCTGCTGAACCAATGACAAACCGTTGCAATGGATTACATTTCTCCCCAACCCCCTGGGGTAATACAGTTTGAGAAGTTATATTTTGGAGGGTGGTAGCATAATAATACAGGAATGCTGACAGACTTGAAATTGTATCACATATTACACTGTCAACAGGTAAAATAGAAGGGTGGATGGTATAATTTTTGATGTAGTCTAAATCCTCTCTTTTACATTTGGATGAAATTTTTTACGGTAGTTGCTTTCCTTTTTTCTTGTTTTGGGTCTTTCTATCTCCCATCACACTGTGCAGATGGCATAGTACAGGATAAATGATGTGTGATTGCATAAACTAATTACATTTAATGTAATCTAAAACTGCATAGACTTCTGCAGGCCAATTGTCTCCTCGTGTGTTATGATCTGCATGTTGTACCGAAGCTTTGTCCTCAGGCAAACGAACGGAACAACAAAGGAAATGATGTGTTGATCAGACTGCTGCCTGGGCATTATCAAGTTTAATGTAGTGTAAAAATGACTGTCAACCATTGTTTAAGAAAAAAGCTTGGGCCCTCTGAAGATATTCTTAGAAACCCAGCTATTAAAATATCTCTCTCCACCTACCGTACCTCTCCTCTGTCCCTCTCCATTTGTCTCGTAGTGTAAAGGAAGGCAGCTGAGAGAAAATGTACTCAACAGTGTCAGATGATCAATCTTCTAATTTAAAATGAATGAATTTAACAATAATGAGTACAAATTCCAAGAATAATTTTAGCAAATTGAGCTTAATAATCATTTATTCATTAATCTAAATGTCAACTTCCAACACAAAAGAAGATTATTTGGTGCCACAACTAAAATATTCATGAAGTCTATTTGGAAACAACTTGTTTTATATGAAGTGAGTTTGAGTCAGGTAAAAAAGGCGGTCGTGAGCTGTGATTATTGAACCAGTGGATTCCATGGTCACAGCATTCATAAATGTCACCACTTTAACTTCCACTCCTGCTTTTACAGATGTAGAGCGGCAGGCTCAGGCAGGATGTTGGTTTGATGTTCTGCGAACATTTTCGACAACAGAAGCTAGAGTAACGAGCCATACAAGGCAGTCAAAGGGGTTGGAATCTATATTTGTTGTGTATTACAGGTAGCATCAAGGGAGTCTGTGGGTGTTGTGACCGCTGTAGACTGTGCAGAGAGCTGGGCAATATGGCAGAAAGATGTTCTAACAATCATATCCTTATCGTGTGATAACATTTTACCAAGATACGTGCCAGTGTATTTCTGTTGGATGGATATGACTTTAAGATTGTTTGAGAAACGGATTATGTATCTCAAATACAATGCAGAAAATGTCAGTACTAAAGAATAAATGGGTGTTTTAAATGTTACGAGACATTTTGGTGTCAGAGCTCTATTTTATAGCACACTGTTGTCCTTTTCAAGACTTGTTAGAAGGATCCTCAGGTCTTGTCAGGTCTCAACCGATCAACTAAAATAATTGGAATCGTCACTTGTTTGCGACACTGTACGAGTCAGCGGTCATCTCACATTTTGCTTGCAGTCCTTTCCTCTACGTTGGAGTGTGTATTTGTTTACACTGGAAGTCTTGCATACATATATCCTAAATAGAGCTGGGCAATATATCGCTATTATAGCGATATCGTGATATGAGACCAGATATCGTCTTAGATTTTGGATATCGTAATATGGCATAAGTGTTGTCTTTTCCTGGTTTTAAAGGCTGCATTACAGTAAAGTTATGTTATTTTCTGAACTTCCCAGACTGTTGTAACTGTTCTCTTATTTGCCTTTACACACTTAGTCATTATATCCACATTACTGGTTATTATTTATCTAAAATCTCATTTTGTAAATATTTTGTGAAAGCACCAATAGTCACAACACTATAATATCGTTGTGATATCGAGGTATTTGGTCAAAAATATCGTGATATTTGATTTTCTCCATATCGCCCAGCCCTAATCCTAAATGTTGCTACCACTTAATGTGAAGTGTTGCTTATTTTAGGGACATAATGTATTCTAACCAGAGCATGATGTGATGCATGCATTTCGCCTCACTATTTCCTCTCATCTACACCATCAGAAGCTCATTCCCTCATATCAGCGTGAGCAGCACTAGAGGGATTTGAGTTGGACAGATTATCTGCTGGAGCCAATTCAACATCTCACATCAGTGTGTTGGAAATGTGAGCGTCCACCAGCAGTGAAGAGCGCAGGATTATAAGATGGTGTCCTATCACGACTCATGTTTTGGGTCACTGTGATGGATGTTTCGGTCTGTGTGGTGTGGAGGGGGGCTCGCTTTTGTGAAAGAATAAGCTGGAATTGCCTTTGGTTTGACAAGAGAGCTCGTTAAAAGAGATCCAGTTAGAAGAGCTGTTGAAAAAGTAGGCCAGCTGTGGTGGTGGTGAAAGCATAGCCACTCTGACAGCGCATTTGTTGAGTATTTTGTTGCCTTGAAAACCATAGTCAAGCTGGGTTGTTATAACTCATAAGCTGGCCTTTACAGTCCTTTTTGTAAAGGGCAAATTTAATGTAGTCTTAACATGCCATGTATTTGCTTTTTTCTTTTTCTCAACACCGGTATCACAAAAAATACTTAAATGAAATCACTTGAATATTGGACCATTCAGATCTTCCCCTAGACTTGTCGTCATGTCACTCCCAAACTGACAGATGATATGAAGTGACAATATTTCGATGTCTGATTGTTAGGAGCAATTCAAAGCCTGATTTAAGGCATCTGACAAACTAGAGTACATGTTAGACGTGAGCACAAATTTGTCACAGGCGTTCTTCTATTGTCCGTCTCTGCTGTCATCGCCTGCAGTCAAATTACTTTATATTCAAATGATTTCACCCATAGAATTAATTGCAGTTTCATTAGCGAGGGAACTGAAGAACATGGGCACACACACACACACACACACACACACACACACACACACACACACACACACACACACACACACACAAAATGGAGGGCGTCATCCCCCTGCAGCCGTGGCTTGGCAGCATCCGTGTTTCTGCCTGTTACTTTTAGCTGGGTAATTTCCTCCCCTTTGGTATAAAGTTGCCATCATTATTGCTTTCTCTCATCTTCAGCATCACATGTCTGTTTTTTGTAGCTCAGACCTCAAATAGCTCTGCTCTTTTTAGTAAAGCTTTTCTTGTTCTATTCTTAGTCCCAATTTCTGGCTCTGCCAAAACATGTGGTCTTGTGATTAACACTATGCTCATAATCTTTATATAAGTACATGCTTTAAATACAAGCATTTTAATAATGAAATGAAAAAATGGGAATCAGTGCATGCTAGCTATTAGGGGTGTACGATTCAGAAAATGTTAAGATTCCGATTTTTAGGCTCACGATTCAATATCGATTCACAGTATGTAAATGTAGTTACTGGTTACGTGTTTTGGAGTGAGCAGTCTCCGCTGTGCAGGTACGATGTCTCCGGCAGTTGAACACTCTCTGACACACCGGTGGGAATTTAGAGCATTGAAAGAGTGTGTTGGTTGACGGTACTTTAGGTTGTTGTTCGTCCACGTCTTTAATGTGAATCTCCGGGTGATGCCGTACCATGTGAGTTCTCAAGTTTGTGGTGGTTCCAAAATACTTAACTTTCGCTTTGCAAAGCCTGCATGTAGCATGATTCCTATCAAGTTCCGTCTTCCCCTCGAGGTTATGAAAGCCAAAATGTGTCCAAACTCTCGCCTTCAATGAGGATGGAGCAGGTTGAATAATTCTTTCGGTGAGGTTTGCAGTTGTTCGCGCCGACTAAACTACTTCCGTTGCACTCGTTCTTCTTCTGATTATGACAAGAGTGCCCAGGCGTCAGTGTGAATTTGACGCAGCGCCATCTATGGGAATGGCGAGGTAATGTCATTTCAGGACAATAGTGTCAAAGCAAAAACAAAAAAATATGAATAGATTTTTGGAATTCTATGAATCTATTTTGAATCGGTAGAGCTTGAATCTCAATTCGAATTAATTTTTTATTTTTTTTTGCACACCCCTACTAGCTTTATACAAATATATATTCATTCAACGATTACATAATTTGAGCAGCAGTAACTCTAATGCTTCTTCCCTACCTTGTGTACTCTGTAGTGTTTTTATCAGCGGTAAGAGCAAAAGAAAGGGTGGGTGACATTCAAGATTCAATGCTTTATTGCCATACAACTCGTAAAGTTGCTAGGAATTTGCTTCAGTGTGCTCATGACAGGACATCAACACAATACAACAAAAACATATAGCTAATATATACACATATGGTATCCCACATGGGGTCACACTTAACACAGGCAGATAAAAAAAACAACACAACTTTGCAATAAATAGATAAAATACCGCTAATGTGGGTGGCATAAAAAGTAATATTAGAAAACCAGTGTGAGGAGATGGACCGTTTATACAGGCACCTTAGGGGAAACTTTTTCCATAAGGTGCAAGGGCAAAAGAAAGTGGGGGTGACATGCAACAAGTGGCCCTATATTAACTCAAAACAAGGGTGTTGCAGCAACATACACCCTTAATACCTCCTTTTCTTTTTATAGTTTTATTTTTGTGGTATTTTTAGTTGATTGGAGGAACTGGTACAGCGACATCAAGGTTTATCCAAAAATCCTTTTCCGTCAGGCTTTACTGTATCTTCTCTTTTTAATATGCCAACTTTCTATATCAGCCAAGCTAAAAGCTTTATATATATATATATATATATATATATATATATAATTTTTTTTCTTCTTGCATTTCCACTCAAGTTTTGGTGTGAATTGAATATGTGCATGAAAAAGGTGGATTGAAACATTGATCATGATAACCATTTTACATCAAAACCCCATTTTGCACCCCATGGACAAGGCTGACACTTAGTTCTAATTAAGTTGGTTGCATGTGGTAAAAATATTAACCTCATGTCAGACATTTCATATTATATAGATATTTCAAAACTGAGATTTCATATCTCACAATCATTGGTCTCCGCAAATACAGGTTTAGCTCAGGCAATAGATATGAATTCCTGTTCTGGCGTACCTTTCAGCCCTGCCATCCTCCAATGTTGTTCTCCATGGAGACCGTAGAAGACTGTTTGTGCTTTGTGTTACGGCCTAGTGGCTGCTTGGCTGCTCAGCCATGATTAATTCAGGCAGGCCTCGGGGGAGAACAGCCAGGCTAGGTTACCCAGCCAGGGATCTAGTGTCTAGCTGCCATAAAGACAGTGGCTTTATGGCAGCCTTTAGCCGCAGCGCTCGCCTTGGCTGTAGCCGAGGCTGGAGCTGGCAACCTTTCACACCTGTTCCTGAAATAGAGTAAATGTAAATGATTTGAATTTTAAGACATTGTAAACCTCTTTGCCATGCACCAATATACACATTCACTGTTCTTTTGTTTCCAATTTACATCAAGGTTCAAAGTATCACAGTTAAATAATGGCAGCATAATTCAGTCTGTTTATAATCGAACGTATACCGATTGTGTATTGCGATATTTTTTACTCGGTAACAACATGAAGATAACCAGCTGCTGTGAGATTTCATACTAGTCCTACTCTTGTATTCTGATTCAGCTGGCACAGATGGTAAAAGTGGCAACGGTACATAGTTTCCAGCTTTGGAGCAGAGTGCTGCCTGGGATAAAGTATGTTTCGAATGACAGTTATTTTTTTTATGTCCACAGACCCATTTATTGATTGGGGTCTTTGCTTTTTGAATTACACCTTTTTTTATTTTTTTTTTATTTATTTATTTATTTTTTAACGTGAGGTAAAACACGTCTGTAGCTTGCTTTCATCTGTATCTGAATATTTGGATAATACTGTATTTGCCAAAACAAAATCGATAAAACCTCATCAGCCACTCCAAATGTGCTCTTTAGAAGCAAAGGTTTTAGAATGATCTTGTGAATTACTGACTATAATGCTTGTCACAGACCTTTTTAAATCCCAACTGATGTTAAGCGAGCCATTATTTGTCTTTTAAATTACACACGCTAGCAGATTATAGGCTAATCATTGTTTGTAAATGTCTCCACTCCAGTCAGCTCAGCTATCAGTCTTTCACACATAACTTCAAAACGCAAATGAGAAGGTAGTTTTTTTTTCACCTCACGCTGCCGGGCCGCTGTCAAGGACTCGGCCTACACGGGGCGCACACTCTACCAGGTGAGCCAGAGGTCGCTCCAATGTATGTTTTAAATAAAGTATTTTATAAAATAATGACCACTGTCCATCAGAAGTTTCACAAGAATCGTGCGTGTGCGTCCTCGTCCTCATATTTCTCTGTCTCCTTGTTCAACTGACACTGATGGATGGATGACTTACCCACAGTGTCAGGCTCATAAATCAACTGTTACTGTGGCAAAATGGCACCCCACATCCATTAATGGCAGACCTGGCTGCAATCTATCCCCACCCCAGTTAATACATGGCACTCTGTAGAGAGCTGTGCGATTTATCAATCACTTGCTAAGAGACAAAAAAGGGAAGAAGACAGGGAAGGTTGCCAGTGGGGCATTAATTGGTGCATGTGTTATTACTTTAACTTTGGCTTGTTGCCCTAACAGGTGACTCATTTGTTTGACCATGTATCCATCTGTTACTTATACTGTGCACTACGCATGTGCTATAAATTGACTACAGTATATGTATCTGTTTAGCTCTATGCAAAACTCTTAACTTAATTAAGGTGCTGAGTGTAAACATGTTGTTTTACCTCCCTATACTTCTATTGGGATCTATCCATGCTGTTTTATGTCTAATTTGACCATGGTTTGAAATATCCATAATATCTGTACTGGGTTTCTACCCCAATACAACTGACATTTTGAAATAAAAATTGTGTTTGTGGTGTTCATAGCATTGAAATTTTAAGTCATTTTTTACATATAATTTTGAACGCTGTGAACACCCACAATGCTGCATTTAAAAATGTCACTCGCCTCCACTGTTGTGGTGTAGCAGCAGCAATCTGATATGTGTGTCGAAAACTGGGGAAAAATACCAGTAGGGACAAGGGAGGAAACAATGTTTCTTTTTGGTAATTTGGGTGAACCAATTCTTTGATTAACCACAACTCAAAGTAAGGGTTTGTTTTTTTTAATGGTGACTTAAACATGACAAATGTAAACAAACCTTTCAGAGCTTCAAAACACATTTGTAGAAGATGATTTGCTGTCACATAGTTACAGGGTTTGTACGTTTTTGAAAAAACCTGGTTAAGTTTTATGGAATTTGAGAAATGCAAATTCCAGGCCTGGAAAGGGTTTGGAAAAATAAACAAGACCCAGAAAGTTTTGGAAAAATCATGGAAATTTTTTTAACAAAGCATAATAATATTGTTTAATAAAAAATGTATTTCACGTCGTCTTAACCTTCTATTTGGTGCATAACGTTCAGTTCACTTCCGGTTCACTCACTTGTTGCGATGCTGCCTGAGGTGAAGTCGGTGTTGACTGAAATCAAATTGAAATGCCAGGAAAGTGCCAGTTACACAATGTCTGGCTTCACTTGGACAAATACAAGACGTGGCTCGAGAAGGTCCAGGACCCAAGTAAATCGAGATGTGGACTATGTTCTAAGATCATTGACGTCTCTAATATGGGAGAAGCAGTGCTGACTAGCCATGCAAAAGGCGCCAAGCACCAGGCAGTTGTGGCTGCGCGTGAAGGCTCGAGCATGACCATGATTAGCTTCTTCTCTCCTCATCGACCAACGTTACGCCGATTGCAGGTTCTTCCATCACGAGTCAGACTCGAGGCACAAGACAAGGGACCATCTCCAGTGTTACTAGACAAGACGCACTAAGGGCTGAGGTATTGTGGGCGTTAAAAGTCGTAAACTCCCACTATTCTTTTAAATCGTGCGAGGATGTCTGTGAACCTTTCAGCGTTGTGTTTCCTGACAGTCAGTTGGCAGCCAAATTTGCGTGTGGGGAACATAAGTGTACCTACTTATGTAATTTTGGATATACATAATCTACATTTTCAGGAATACATAGTCATGGAAATTTGCCAAAAAGTATTGGTTAAAATGTGTATGAACCCTGTAGTTAGTCCTGAAATGATTAGCCGAATAAATAAATGTAATGATTAGCTAATCAAAGGAAAATGAGGTAATTGAATAATCGAATAAGTCTTATCAAAGAAAAACGCTCAACATTTTTCAGTTTCTTCAATCTGAGTGTTTGCTGCTTTTATATCTTTATCAAAATATACTGTAGATATGTAAATATCTTTGTAAAAGAAATATCTTTGGGTTCATGATCTGTTGGTCAGTCATAGAAGGTAAGCATCACATTAGGCTCTGGTGACTTATGATAGGCACTTTTCAGAATTTTTGTTACATTACAACAATCAATTAATTAAAAAAAGTAACTGACAGATTAAACGACGACGGCTAAATATGATTCAATACAATTTGACACTTTACATTTTATTTCTAATAGCTGTGAATATTATAGTAATATACTGCATGTTATATAAATGTTTTGCATTATATCTTAAAAAACAAGACCGTATAAAGCTTAGGGATAGAGGAAATAGGCCCTGTATAAGGTGATGGGTAGCATCATTGTTCTCATGTTGATACTTGACATGAAAAATAATTATATATCTGCGAGAGGAGGTTAAACGGACAAAAGGTGAGGTGTGTGTATGTCAGTGATATTATCACTTTAACCCACGTCTTTAAGGATGTTGTGGCTGTAGCCCAGTTTCCCTGTCTTCCTATCTTGTACTCAACACACACACACATTCAGAGTTAATCCGACCTCACTCATTTTAATGGGACAGTTCCCTGCACCAAATCATATTGTTTTCACATACAGCCTGTCTAATGGCAGAGTACACGATCACAACGCTTTAATTATTTATTTTTTTGCCCAGTCACACCTCCTTGATTCTAAACATGACAGGCTTACTCACAATATTAATTTGACATCAACATTGTTATTTTCCTTATCTGTTTCTATTAGGCAGGGTTCAATAATAAAAGTGTCATCACAACTATTACGAAGTGACAAATTGTGACATTTATGGCTCATACAATTTATTTCCACACACAAAGAACATTACTCCTTTACAATAAGCTTTCTCCCCCACCAGCTCCTGAACAAGCTTTAGCTGGAGATCACTGTTAAGGCTGAGTAACATGGTGGGATGCAATGCCTTTTTTTTTTTTTTTTCTTCTTGCTGCCATGAATATAATGTATTGTTTTTGATTCAAGATACAGGCTTGTGCAATTGGCTGTGAAAAGTTTATTCTGTTCTCCTAAAAAGATGCAAACTGGTATCCACTGCTGTTTTAATATAGATATTACGATGAGGTTCACATCACTGTACTCTTATCTGTGTGTATTTTCTTGTATGTCATAAGTACAAATTAATTTAAACACAGTCTGTGTCTACCAGGCTGTGTCAGATGCTGTTAGGATTCCAAGGCCTGCAGGAACAAAAGACCTCTAAATACACTTGCCACTGTTTGTGTCTGTCTGGATGTCTCAGTTAGTTTTACTGACATGGCTTCTTGTTTGATATCTTTTTTTGCTCTGGGTTTATCACAGTGTCTCATGGCTAGCTGTTAACAGTTGAATCTACTGTCAGACAAACAGACATACACATAGACAGACAGATACCTGTGTTTCTCCCTTGACCTTTTAATCCACTTGGCTTACAGCAGCTGTGAGGCATCATTAATCATCTGTTTCAGAATGCATGCACACATAACGTGCCTTTTATAAAACTCTTGGTTATGTTTCTCGGGTGATAAAAGAAATCATCGCTCAGTGACTGACTGATCTCTCTCTTTCTTTCTTTCTTTCTTTCTTTCTTTCTTTCTTTCTTTCTTTCCTCACCTCTTTCCTCCAGCTGGTCGGCGGCCAGTTTGACCTGGAGATGAACTTCATCATCCAAGAACCCGAGAGCATCGTGTGCATGGTGGAGCTGTTGGACAAATGTGAGCCCACCTGTCAGGCCGAGGTCTGGAGCATCTTTACCGCAATCCTCAAGAAGAGCGTCCGCAACCTGCAGGCGTGCACTGATGTGGGGCTAATCCAGCAGGTGCTCCAGCGTATATCCACCACTGACAGCATGATCGCAGGTACTTATCAACAGCAGCTTGTGGGAAAGGTATACTATTGTGTTAGCACAATATAATCAAACTCATCTGAAACCTTTTCATTTGAGTTTTTTTTTTTTTTTTTTTTAAAAGATGAGCTGCTTTGGGTTGGCACCGCTGAACTGTGCTTGACCAAGACTGAATCCTTACCACCTCCAGACAAGGTGTTTTGTTTACGAGCCTTTGCCTTTAAAACCTCTGTGTGGAGGGGGAGCAAGCAAAAAGATGAACACCAACTTCAGGAGTCAATGGACAAATAAGAAACAAATTCTAAACTTTCCTATCCACTCTACCCGTATGCAATAACCTCATGGTTTCATCCTGCATGGTTGCATACACTATGTATTGCAGTGAAAGCGTCACAATCACCCTGTACGCTCCCCAGAGTCTCAGTCTAGTCTGTGGCCCATCTGCAAATTAGTCCGAATTAATCCTACAGTGTTCGGCTCAGTGAACTTTTGCTAGCTAGAACAGTGGTGGCCTAGAGGGTTTGTGCAGTCAAGCAAGGGTGATATAGCCCAGCAGTAATGGTTGTACAGTAGTAATATTCACCCCAGTACAAATGCTCTGTCCTATGCCTAACAATTGTCTCATAGAACCTATGCAACTTTTTTATTGATTGACATTTACGTCTTCAAATGCCTCTTATATTAAGCTTCAAAATGATATCCTGTTTTTTTTTTTTTTCTCTTATATTTTTGTGCGTTGTATTACTTTTATGAGAGTTGACTGTAGAAAGCTGACATGAAATGGAGAGAGATGAGGAATGATATGCAACCAAGGTCCCCGGCTGGACTTTCAACCTGGGATGTTGTAGTTTATGATCTGTCATAAACTAGGCCACCAGGGCACCCCAACTTTTTAGCTTTTTTTTGTTGCACTTAAGGTATATTTACAGACCGTCTCTTCCTGTCTTCACATAATAGGCTGCTCTGAAATACTAGTTGTGTAGGATTGAGCTGAACAGCTGAGCTTTAATACTTGTGTGTGTGTGTGTGTGTGTGTGTGTGTGTGTGTGTGTGTGTATATACCGGTACTAATACTTAACATGGAAAAGGACCTGCCAGATATAACTGCCACTCATCATTATATTTGAAGGTTTAAACCAAGGGTTGTGTATGTGCACATAAGTCATAGATCTGTCATACCATGCCCCATCATTAGTCAGTAATAACTAATGAAAGAGGCTGCACAGTAGCTGGGACTCCCAGAGTGTCCTCTCTATTTTAAGTCTCATGTTGTTTTTTTAACTTGCGTCTAGCTCAGCCTACTTTTCTTTTAAATACATCTTAGCTGCTTAGCTTCTCGTAGCTGTGGCTTCACTGTAATATGTAGATTATAAGAATGCCATTAAAGATTGTAATAACTGAGTTGGATCTTTTAACAGATAACACAATAAAAACTAGCTAAAATCAGGGACCACCTCATTACCACCATTTTTTTTTTCTTTTTTTTTTTTTTTTTTAGCAAACTGTAGCCACTAGCAGCTTCCTCTCGCTTTTTTTGTGGACCTTTCTGTTGTAACACACCATGTGTAACCCCTGTATGATTCTGTTTGTGTCTTGCAGACCTACTGGTGGACATGTTGGGTGTGCTCGCCAGCTACAGCATCACCGTAAAAGAGCTGAAGCTTTTCTTCAGCAAACTGCAAGGGGAGAAAGGCCAGTGGGTGAGTCAGAGTCATGCTGCGGTGATCTGTCTTGGTTGTCTGGGACCAGCATGAGGAATGTGCTAGCAAACACTTCAACTGCTGCCATCCCACAGGCCAATGGCCTCGCCACAGTGACCAGATAAATCGTGTGAAACCAGACTACTACTCTTCAGTGGTTCCAGAGCAGCACTATATATTGTTGATATTAGGTTGTACATGAGATTGACTTATTTTTTCAGTAATCTTAAAAGACTTGGCTGGGTTGACCAATTGAAGGACATTGTGTGTGTGTGTGTGTGTGTGTGTGTGTGTGTGTGTGTGTGTGTGTGTGTGTGTGTGTGTGTGTGTGTGTGTGTGTGTGTGTGTGTGTGTGTGTGTGTGTGTGTGTGTGTGTGTGTGTGTGTGTGGCCACAGTGAACTCAAGATGCATGATATGTGTACAGAAGATAAGTAGGACCAGTGGCACAGAGGGAGAGACAGATTAAGAGAAGGAAAGTAACCCATCAATCACTGACTCTAATCAAGTTGTCAAGGAAATAGGGCAAGTTGCTTTTATGCTTCTAAATCTCACCTTATTCTCCCACTTTCAAGCAGCTCTTGCCACCATTCCGCTCTTCATTTAGTTTTTTTGTTTGAAATGTCTGGGGAGACAGGGTGGATGGGATGAATGCAGGTGAAGTGCTCTGGTACTGAGCACTATAACCTACAACCTTGTTGAAAATTGGAAAAATATATAGGACTTTATTTTTATTTTTTTTATCACTCACGCTGATTTAGCACCTACATCTGAATTCGGTGTTAGAGTAACATATTTGTGATGGATATACTTTGCAGTGCACGTTGCTTGTACACAATAATCCGTATATTGTGAAGTAAATTAAGATACTGAATTCTGAGTGTGCTGCTGTGTAAATCTCTCTGGATCTCAAAGCCTGATGAGTATAAGAGGTAGATTTAGAACAAGTAGAACCAAAGCCGTACTTGCTTATACGCATGTGTGGGGCTGCATGCATAAACGGTAATGTGTGACTAGAGAAAGTATGCGTTTATGTGCACATGTACTGTATGTCTGTATCACTAGTCTAAAATGATCCTTGTGTGTTTTTGTATTTGTTCCTCAGCCACGTCATGCGGTGAAGCTTTTATCAGTTATGAAGTACATGGCTCACAGGAATGGCCCAGACTCATTCTTCAGCTTTCCAGGGAAAAATGCAGCTGTGAGTATACTGCATAATGCCATCCACTACACCGCAGAATGAAGAAACGCCACATTATGAAGTGTGTTTGCACATAGATGATGAAATGACTGGCATGGGTTTAGAGGTTGGTGTTGGACTGCTCTTTTGAATGTTTCAGTACATGAGCAGCAAGATTTTTCCACAAGATATTAATATAAAAAAAAAGGTAAGCAAACGGAATGTGGAACCTCACCATGACTGCCTCCCAAAATGTACAATAAGTCCCATTCTCCTTCATCTTATGAAGATTTTCAATTATAGACTAATGAGTGGGAGAAAGAGAGGACTTCAGATATTACATGATGACCTCTCCTGAATCCCTTCATAGTACGTGCTTTCTAAGTTGATTGCAGTTTTTCTCTAATTGATAAGCTTCACACATTCTCTTAGTTATTATCTAGCCAGCCATTAGAACGCAGACTCTTTTCAAGCCTAAAAAAGGATAGTCTACTGTTGCTGAAATGTTGTAAAGTATCTATAAATTGAGCTGTCTAAATTGTTGGGACTATTCAGCTTTTGACTTTTCAAATCGTGCTTTATGAATGTTGGTTGTACCTTGCCTGCACATTAGTTAATTCAAAACCCAACCTCGTTGCTTTTCGTCATCCGTATCGTGGAAAAGCACACAGGCTGTGTCCTTGTCCTTCTGTAGATGCATGCTGGTTAATTTAAGTACGAAACAGACAGGTTGGAGAATGGCACATAATGACGAGTGCTGAGTAGACAACATGCCCTTTTTAATAAACTCAATGAACAAAACGCAATGAAATACACATAGAAGAATCTGAGATTGCCAAGACATTGCTACAGTAAACCCATTAAAAATATCAGAAACATTGTTCATTCATTTCAATGTTAAATGTGTCTGCTTTCTACTTTTGATATCACTCTCCAGTTTTAGGTCCTTGCACTGAAACTTTACAAAAGCATTGGTTTGCTCATGCCTGCATCGTTCACCACATACATTGAAAGGTGTGCTGTTGTTTTTTTCCTCTTCCTGCCGCAGTGTATTAGATGTGGCGTGGCAGTAGGTTCATTCAGGATAATCCTCTCAGACTTTCATACTTCACAAGCAGTCTAAACAGTAAAAGTTTTTAGGACAACCAGCTCAAGTCTTCAGGATTTATGTGTGTAGAAGTAACTATTGTAACATTAAGATGAATGTACTTTTTCATTGCATCAAATGTGCATCGTACAGGAAGCTGTGTAAATTTGTGCACCATTGAACGTTGCTTTAGTCATGCGCTTTACGTAGTGTATGGGGTTGCCACCTTCTGTATATAACCCTCCATTGCCATGGTGACGGTGCTTTTACATGTAGAAGTGCACAGGTCTGCAGTGTGGGTTTGGCACTGATTTGGTTGTTTTGAAGTGAGCTCTATTAGTACTTATCTGTGTTTTTCACCCATGTATTTGAAGAGAGCACATGTGCCTTCATCTTCAGTGCTTCCCTGCTCCACACGAGCATACACACACAAATGATTTAGAGCAAGGGGTAGCATGTTTCCTGGATATTCCTTTGCTCAAATCAAACATGAATTTCTCTGATTTTAGGCTGACCTATAGTATTGTACTAACAGTGTTTTTGTAAATTTTAAAATGCTCTATGGGTCCTTTAATTCCACAGCTAGCCAGGACCCACAACTCATTGACATGTCCTGTTATCGGTTATTTTCTTCCAAACAGGCTATAGCTCTGCCTCCTATAGCAAAATGGCCGTACCAGAATGGGTTTACATTCCACACGTGGCTCCGCATGGATCCTCTCAACAACATCAATGTAGACAAAGACAAGCCTTACCTATACTGGTAGGTCACAATACTACTTTTTGACCAGTAATCATAAACCTTTACCCATTGTTTGACATTTAAATGTTTAATTTAGTTTGAACATGTATATAGAATGCAGAAATGGCTCAAGGAAGTTGTGTACATTTGTACTGTAAATAACACAATGAGAGGGGAATTGCAGAAAAGGTGGTGTTATTGTGGTGCATGCAATTTAAGTGTGAACATATGCATGTGTACATGTCCCCAGTATAACCAAAATGGATCTCGAATGCATTTGATTTCCAAAAAATGTGCTGCAGAAGTGCAGCCTCCAGCCTCGCAGATGAAAAATGGTTGTGCCTCTCCCTCCATCTTTCCTGTCTTTCGTCCTTTGCTTCCTCTCTGAGGAGCTGAGGGTTGGTTAAACTTATTTTCAACCAATAATTAATTTCTGTCAAAAATCTAATTTATACAACCGTTTGGGCGTCTGTGAAAATGATAACCAAGCCGCATGGCCAACGAGCTGCATGAGATAATCTGTAATAAAAGCTCCTTCAGCCTTGTGCCCTTTTTAAAAAGAGATTAATTCACTAAATCACACGCGGGGGCCCCATCTCGCTGGGACATGTAGAATGATGGGAAGAGCCTGTGAAGTTGAGAAATGATTGTTTGCTATCTTTATCCCCTTGAGACCTTTTTAAAGTGTTTATATGATATATTGGACACTATAACCCATGTTGCCCTTGAATGTAGTCAGCATGAAAGTGTGCAGCCTCAGTCGAAAACTAAAGCTGTGTGTTTGTTTTCCCTTTTTTCTTTTTCAGTTTCCGCACCAATAAAGGCATGGGTTACTCTGCACACTTTGTGGGTGGCTGTTTGATAGTGACCTCATTAAAATCCAAAGGGAAAGGATTCCAGCACTGTGTAAAGTACGACTTCAAACCCCAGAAGGTACGATCTAGAGAGAGGAAAAAAATAATTCAATAAAAAAAAAGGCAAGAAAACGAAGCAGAATACATGCACTGGTTTAGTGACACAGGCCAACCAAATATTCATGCACATTTTCTGTAGGTGGATCACAGAAATCATACATCAGCACACACATAATCACATGCACACACAAAAAACACACTTGTGCACACAATCAGTCGAGACCTTACAGTCACATCTAACCTGACTCTGGAGAGATTCAAAACTTGATTGAGGAGGAATGAGGGTGACGGGGGAGAAGGATGATCCTATACTCCCAGGCACAGCAGCACACACTGAAGACCATTGCCGTCAGAGAGATCCTCTGCTTGTGGACACAATTTGAAACATCCTCCTGCTTCCTTTGGGCATGAAGGCACCACTTTACCTCAACAAACCTCATGAGGACCCATAACTTATTTTAGTTGATATTTCACTCTATTTTTAATGCCTTCTTTCATGTCCGGAAGAAACCATAGTAACCTATTTCACTGTGGTAACATTGGTAACCTATTTCACTGGTTGTAGGGCTGAGGAGGAAAGCAGAAATCTAAGTAGGTGAGATTGTAGCTTGAGGGGAGTGAGTCCTGAAACACAACGGAAGCAGGCTAATTGTGTAGACTAGAAGATTCTCAATACGTGCTGTCTTATTGCTAGCACGTGTTTGTGATTGATACTCCAGATATACAGTAACCGTTTCCCATCATGAGAGACTGCTTCTTTTTCTTGTTGCAGTGGTACATGGTGACTCTCGTTCACACCTACAACCGCTGGAAAAACAGTGAAATTAGCTGCTATGTGAACGGGGAACTGGCGTCCTTTGGAGACATCGCCTGGTTTGTTAACACCAGTGACGTAAGTAGCAACAATTTTACATTTTAAGCTCTTTGCAAATGATCCCAGTAGTATTTAAGTTCCTGATTTCTGCCTGAAAACATTATCATGGATAATAGGTTAAAGGAATAGTTTGACATTTTTCAAAATGTCATTCCCCCTCTCTCTCCCCTTTCAAGTCTAAGCTGTCCTGTCAGAAATAAAGGCCTAAAAATGCCACAAAAAAGTTACATGACAAAATTGATACCACTCTCATTCCAGTGATCTCATTCCACTCTCAAATATTAAGCTGCAGCCAGTTAGCTTAATAGCATTAAGAGTGGAAACTGCAGCGGTCATTGCACCAAGCCAAGATATAGTCCAGCACTTACCCCCCTAAAAAAACCCAATATTATTTACTATTTGGTTTTTGCACTGATTAAACAAACATGATGATATGATGTGTTAATTAGCGAGCGTTAAAGCTTCTAGTCAGATTTTGTTACCTTTGGACAAAGCCAGACTAGCTGTTTCCATCTGTTTCCAGGCTTTATGCTAATCTAAGCTAACTGTCTGCTGGCTGTAGCTTCATATTTACCATACAGACACAAGAATGGTATCTCTCTTCTCATTGATTTGTTTTATATACATTTATTCAACCTTTATTTAACCAGAAATAGCCCCATTGAGAGTCAGAATCTCTTTTACAAGGGAGTCCTGGCCAATACAGCAGCATCAAGAGTTTGACATAAAAGAACAAGCAACAGGCTTAAAAACAAAACGGCAAATAACATCAAACAATGAATTAGCAGTGTTCAGTAACAGGATATGAACACTGAGTGGTCAAATAGCCCTTAATCCTGTTTTTACAATCTTCCATGCTAATAAAATCTAGTTTAAGGTGATTCTGTAGCTTACACCAAGATGATGATAAGATCCTTTACCACTTCTATGGATGAGCGTGTTCTATGTGAACTTGCAAACCACAAATATTACTGCATGAAACCTCTGGCAAGATTTTATATTTACAAGTCCACCTGTTGCTACATCAGGGTTGAGCATGTGGTTGCACGTGATAGATTTTCTGTCAAATATCAATTTCAGAACCAGATATTGCTGCAGGAGCGTGTACCAAAAACTGAAAAGCAAACTGTGCTCACAGCTATATCTAATCCCACTCTTTGCTTTCAGAGGTCTTGGGGGGTGAAACCATTCTTTTCATATTTCAGCATGGATAGTACAGTAGAAAATGACTACATTTCCACACCCTGCTCCTCTCACACATCACCATATGAGCACTTTCACAGTCCCCAGGATTGCTTTCTGTCACGCTGAGTTATGAGATTCTTAAATCAAATGTTTGTTAGGAATGAAAACGCCTCCACAGTGCAGTATAATCCTCTAGATGTGTCAGTATGTCCAAAAGCAAATTAGCAACTTGATTGAGATGTTGTCTCATCATTCTCAACACTTCTGCTTATGCCTCACTGACCACGAACACAGGAAGATGGAACATTGTTATGTTAGCCACAGTATGCTTATAGTTTGAGGCTGTGTGTTGCCAATTATAGCTACTGTTAAAATGAATTTGCCTTTCCCCCTGTTCTTTTAGGCTATTTTTGGTCTTTTCTTATCCCTTCCTTTCTGTCTTAATTCCTTATTTCCTTCCTTCCACTTTTCCCTCCCTTCATCTTTAATTGTCAATGTCTGTGTTTTTTCTTCTTGCTCAAATCCTACCTCCAACATCCTTCCCACTGCAGACGTTTGACAAGTGTTTCCTGGGATCGTCTGAGACGGCAGATGCCAACCGTGTGTTCTGCGGACAGATGGGGGCAGTTTACCTGTTTGGAGAGGCTCTCAGCGCTGCTCAGATACTGGCTATCTATCAGCTGGGGCCGGGTTACCAGGTTGGAAGCCATAAAAACCTGAGATGTCTGTGGGATAGAAACATTTAATAGAGACATAACAACTCACACAGTCAAATGATCCATTATAATAATTAAAATAACTTTTTATAAAGCTGAAATATGTAATGTTTACATTTTTCATACACTTTTCATATATGGTGGAGCATTCTAAAACGAAAAAAGGATACTTTAACATGTTTGGATAGGGTTAGCTATCCATTGTCTAATGAGAAATGTTGATCAGCTGCAAAGTTACACCTGACAATAAATTAGTTGCATTCAGTTTACCTGGTTCTGTCCATAATATTCTTCTCTGCAAGATAGTTGATTCCATCAACGACAGTGAGATGACATAACAAACTATATAAACTAATAGTTGCTCTGCCATATTTGCTGTAGTTTTAAGGGCAGCAACATATGGAAAGTCATGCATTTCAGCCTTAAACATAGGCATAGTATTTTAAACCGAAAGTTAATTTGTTTTCTTATTTTAGCTTTTAGAGCAAGTATATACAAAAACAATAGACACAGGCCCCCACCCTGACACATCCACTGACATCCAATAAAAAATTAACAAAAAAAAAACACAAAAGGTAGCCAGAGTTGCAACTATTGATGCATGTCCTGATATGCTATATTCCCAGTGCCCATAATCTCTGTGATGGGAATGCACATGCATGGTGAAATTTGAAAGGATGTCCAATGAGTATGATTTGATTTTAAAAGGTAGTTCAAATAAACTGTATGTTAAACCACACTCAAGCGGGGCATATAAATCCGTATACAAAGAAAGCTTTTTTTTTAAAAAAAACTAACTTTGTTCACTGCAATATATTCGCAGCAGAGTCCAGTATTTAGTACTTAACTTTTGTTATTGTTGACAAAATCTCCCTTTGCTATTTTGTAATTTTAGACACTGTCTCTCCCTTCCCTTTTCTACCTCCTTCTCATCAGGGCACATTCAAGTACAAGGCTGAGAGTGACTTGCTGTTTGCAGAGCATCATAAGACCTTACTGTATGATGGCAAGCTGTCCTCTAGTATTGCCTTCACTTATAACCCTCGCGCCACAGATGCCCAGCTCTGCCTCGAGTCCTCCCCCAAGGACAACGCCTCCATTTTCGTCCACTCACCCCACGCACTCATGCTGCAGGTAATTACAGTAAGCCTTTAATGTAACATTGTGCTTGTATAGTAAATGATAGCCATTCCCCTCGGAGTTGGAGTTGATTTTTGTTGCTTTGATTAACCTGAAATCACCATGTTGACATTAAAGCAATGCCGGTGCAAATTGATTACCACCTGTACGCCTGCTCTATCCCTCCCTGTTCCATATGTACCACTCTTTACTCTTTCTTTCCTTCTCTGCAATAATGAAAGTGGCCCAGTTGGCATTTATTTATTTGAATAGCCTCATTAGGGCAGAGGTGCAAATATGTTGAGCTAGCCAGACTTCTGCAGCTGCTGAAAAATGCCATACTGGTGCTCTTAACTGTGATGTACTGTAGGTGGTGAACTTTGTAGAGGTTTTCCATATGCTGATTACGCACACACTGCAAACACACACACACACACACACACACACACACACACACACACACACACAGTGTGAAATATGAATGAATGTGACCTATATTTTCAGCTTTGCGATGCCATGCTCACAAATTCCAATCCTATAGAGAGAGAAATGTTTTGCCAAGCCACTGTCTGTTTCGCAACATGCAACAACAGAGACACCAGCTGATGCACCAGGCTACTAAACACTTAAAGAAAATAGGATCAGTTTTTTTTGCCTCATCTTCTGTAAGTCACAAGCCAACAAAATAAACAAAAGACTTAGTTTTGAGATCTTGAGATTCTATTTACCCTCTTAAATGTCTTTTGGCAATGGCAAAATCATGGTTTGGCATTGAAAGTTTAGAGTACTTATTAGCGGACAAAGATCCAGTGGCATGAAAATCACCATTTTGTTTGGTTGTGACTATACAACTACTTGCAAATACTTTCAAATAAATACATTAAGCTAATTTAGTGCATATATAACTGTGATTATTAGAACAAATATGCATATGCAAATATTGGCCACGTAACATGTTAAATGGGTCCATGTGTCTTTGTTTCGGTAGGACGTGAAGGCCGTTGTGACTCATTCAGTCCAGAGTGGCATACACTCCATCGGGGGCGTGCAGGTCCTCTTCCCTCTGTTTGCACAGCTGGATTATTGCCAGCCCTCCAGCCACGAGCTGGACACTTCTGTCTGGTAAACACACACACACACACACACGCGCACACGCACCCTAATGAAACTAGCAGTTTTTGTTTATTCTTCACTAAATCAAGTTTTGAATTTGTTGCGTTGGGCCATGGTGCAGACCACTGTACCTCTGTCTCTCCCCTCCCCTCCATGAAGTAGGCTACAGCTGAGCTGACGGTGCGTACTGCACAGTGAACTCAGAACAACGAACAGCGAAGTATGTGACAAGTAAAAGTTACAGACTATTTGTTTCTTAATAGGCATACATACCGTTAATCACAACCCTACTAGGCTAAATATAGGCTACCATCTGGGAAAAAGACGCAGAGATTAGACACCGTGTCTCTACCTAATGATGATTTCGGTACACCAAATGTAGATTTGCGCTCTGGAGTTCGGCTGATAAACTATGCCATGAGACCCTGAATATCAAATCATCCAAAATGTCTTTTGTGGACGTGAAGCAGTGCAATATGTGAAAGTCTACTCTGAGTGGTAGTGCTACGGAGCCAGGTTTTCAGGCGGTGAAGAGCTGAGAAAGACCTTTCGGAACCAGCAGCAGACATTGGTAAACAGAGGCACAAGTGGATCAGCTGTTCCACCTCGGTGAAGAGATCAGCTGTTCCAGCCCGGTGAAAAGCCCTCTTGTTACTAAAATTATCCCTCTCTTCATCCCACACCCCAAACATGACATACAAAATGTCGTGGAACAGAAACAACAACCATAGATATTTATAAGCGATTATTTTATTGTCATCACAGTTTGCCAACAGGGGGTGCTGCCGCACCACTACTTCCCACGCCTATGGTGGCTTTTGACCGTTCTTTTTTTATTCTGTCTCAGGAGTCTACAGACTTTAGAGGTGCAATACTAAATTGCTAGAGTAACCCTTTTAGATACGCTACTAAAATAACTTTTACCATATTAGCACCTACTATATGGCTGGTACACTGACAACACACGCAGTCTAATTTCAGCTCATGACTGCTGGCTTTTCGGGTAACACTGCTGTCTGTCAACACTTGTTTATTAACATTTAGGGTGTCAAAAAGAGACCTACTGTACATTAAGTTTTTTAAAAGCAGTTGCAAATTAGGTTTTAGTTTTTTCCAACTGAGCTTGAAAGCTGTGAGGCCATCTGGATTATAAATTTGCAACGTTGTGCTGCCCTCAAGGTGATGCTAACTAGAATCTGTCCTGACACAATGGGACATGACACCCTCATTCAATCACATTTCATGTAGGATATGCCCTTCACAGTCAGGGCTTTGTCAGCAGCTTGTGTAGATTATTGTCACTGTCTAACTCTCTCTCTTTGTCACTGTATGTCTGTCTGTCTGTGGGCCCCTTAGCTGCACTTTGCTGTCCTTTGTGATGGAGCTCTTGAAGAACTCAGTGGCTATGCAAGAGCAGGTCCTGGCCTGCAAAGGCTTTCTCGTCATTGGCTATACTTTGGAGAAGGTGAGACAAGCACAAATTGGCTCAGCTGGCAAATAAATACACAAGAGAGCCATCCTGCCGTACCAGTAGCTGCACATAATGAACCCAGTGCCGTAATAAGGCTGATCTTCATTCCCTTACCGCCGCAGACACACTAACACAGGCACACACAAACACCAACACTTAATTTGAGACAGACTTTGTTTTCCCTCAGCTGTATTTGGAGGTCACAGCTGGCTTGTGTGCTTGTTAGACAGAAGAGGAGCTCCTCCTCATCGTTCTCTGCATGTGTCCTTCCCCTCCCCTTTCTGTGTCATTCCCCTCGTCTCTGACTCCTCTCACTGACATATCGCCCTCTACCTTTTTCACCTGCTATTGTGGCACTTTTTGTCCCCCTGTCTTCACTCCAGTCGTCCAAGGTGCATGTGACGCGGCCCGTCCTGGACATTGTGCTGGCCTTTTCCAGATACCTTAGCAACTTGCAGAATGGCATCTTGCTGCTCAAGCAGCTGTGTGACCACATTCTGTTCAACCCTGCCATCTGGATCCATGCCCCTGCCAAGGTAACGTGAAAACACACAGTTCCACAGCAGCACATTCTTATGCATTTGGATGCATTTGTAAAGAAGGAGATATACACATGTAGATGGGACATACACATATCGGTTACAGATCTACAGACTGGCACTATCATAATCACCCTCTCTTTCTCTGTGTGGTCTTTCCCTACATTTTATTTTCAGTGTTTCAGAGTTCAGCTCAGAGTTCAAGGTTATCCCTCCACCTGTGACTCAGTTAATGCTATTTAAATGAGAATGGCTTGCCTACAACCCTTAGGGACTTAGAAGCTAGGACGCACTAAAAACTGATTATTCCACTCCAACTATCTAACTAAACTGGCGTGTGTGTGTATGTGGGTTTTCATATTTGCTTTATCTTTTGCAGGTGCAGCTGACGCTCTACACTTACCTGGCAACAGAGTTCATCAGCACAGTGACCATCTACAACACCATTCGCAGGGTGGGCACTGTACTTCAGGTCATGCATACACTGAAATACTACTACTGGGTTGTCAACCCCCAGGACCGCAGTGGAGTCGTGCCCAAAGGCCTAGGTGAGGATGCACAGAAAATGCTAAAATATGTTATGCAGTAATGGCACACTACTGATATATGGTGTTCCCATGCATCTTCTGAAATACATATACAGACTATGCATGTAAAGGTAGATTTCACATGCACACAGAAATATGAAGGCACACATAAACACACACTGCAACAACACTCACTTAATCATCACTGCAAGTCCTACAAGTGATAAATCAGGTGCAGAGCTTTGCTTTTAAAAGACAAAATAGATTGATCATGTTATAACTTCTTGCTTTATTCTTCTGGATCATGCTCAGTTTGTCATGTATCAGCTACTTGCTACTTTCATCAGCCATTTGCTTTTGGGGTTTCAGATGGTCCAAGGCCAAACCAGAAGGAGATCCATTCTTTGCGAGCCTTTCTGTTGTTGTTTGTCAAGCAGCTCATAATGAAGGTACGTTCATAATGCCAAAGCTTGACAAACACCCCCCCCCCCCCCCCCCCCCCTTTCCCAACCAAAATAGACTTATATAGACTCACTTGAGGAATCTGGCACCCTTGAATGCCAAAATTATGTGTACTAGTGGTTCCACCAGTTGTATGTGTCTAATATGAATAGTTGCTGGTGTTCTAAGTTTGCAGTGGAGTTGCAGTCTGATTGCCGATAGCACCAACATTATCCACTATTGTTTAAGAGCAAACTAGCTGCCACTTCATACAACCGCAAGTGTAGTTAACTCATTGTTAGCCTACCATTTTACAGCTGGGTGATTAAAGCCTTTAACCTTCATTACATCTATCTATTCCTAATAATATGCAGCAGTTAATGTTTGTGGGTACTTTTTTTTTATTTAATTTTTTTTAATGACTCATGAAAATATTATTTTAGCTAGTAAGTGTAAAAAAGGGACATATTTACAATCTGGGAAGACCAGATTTTTATTGAGTGAGTATCTGATCATTTCTGCCTGCCTGCTTTAACAATGTTTTTTCTCTATTTAGAAGTGTGATAGCTTTGGGCTGATGTCTACATATACTGTGAACCAATTGTGAAAATGATCTGTGCAATTACATTCTAGGATCATGGAGTGAAGGAAGACGAGCTACAGAGTATCCTCAACTACCTCCTTACCATGCATGAGGTAGGCATGTGTACTGTTGTTCAGCTAGCACCGGCCAGCCGAGACCTCACCACCAGATGGCAACATAACACTACTGTACCGTGTACTTTGTCCTCCTACTGTCTGATATGTAGAGCAAGAGCAAACGAGTCCTGTTGCTAAAAGCGGCATCACTGTTCCTTGTTATTTTTCCAAGTCTGCCAGTCAGAGATCCTGACAGAAGTGGTGTGGTTTACAGTGGAGTGATGCATAACAAATGAATCAGTCAGATCAGTCAGTAATGCAGTGAACCATGTAAGAATAAAGGGTGATTACAACATTGCCGGGAAAAAAACACTGACATGCAGCAGCCCTTCATTTTACAGAGCACATAATGTTATTGTTTAGTTCTGATGCTTGTGATATAATCCATTATTTCTGTTTTTTTTTCTACCTCGGATTGCCGCTGCTACTGCCACTACTAAACATCACGAAAAATAGTAATGAATTATGCCTTTCATCTTGAATTAACAAATACAGCTGACTACCAATTCCTCATAGTTTAAGATGCCCCTGGAAAGCCGACTCACTTCAGCTCAACTAGATGCAGTATTTCGCGCACTGCTCTCCGTTAACGCCACAATAGCCTCAAGTCCCTTCGTCTCTGTCCCACAGGATGACAATCTCATGGATGTACTGCAGTTGTTGGTGGCTTTGATGTCTGAACATCCTGTGTCCATGGTCCAGGCCTTCGACCAGCGCAACGGGATCCGGTAATAATCCCTGTTTATATTCCCTGCAGATGTATTCATGGTTTTATGTCTTCACTCAAAATAAAAATCAAAAGTTGGAGCTGATTATTTTAAATTTCATGGCTTTAGTTTTGTGTCACTTTAGTTTTATGCAACACTGTAAAATGTGGATACTGTTTAACTGTTTTTGTTGAAATAAAAATAAAAACTGATAACTACTGCTAAATCTCTATTGGAATTCTACAAATGTATAAAGTGTTAATTGTATACTTTGGATACTTTTTATAATGCTTTGAATTTAATTAAATTCAATTTAAATTTTCTTTCAGTGTGATTTACAAGCTTTTGGCCTCAAAAAGTGAAGGAATAAGAGTGCAGACACTCAAAGTAATGGGCTACTTTCTGAAACACTTGCCACCAAAGTAAGTACAGTCACAAAATCCTTGGCATTTTATTCCCAGAGTATAGAATTGGAGTTTGGAAAAATTCTATTTAGTTCAGTCTGTATTAGATATGTAAAATTATATTTTGAAAAGCACACACTTCTAATAGTAATATTGATAACTGAAAGGAAAATACATTTTGATAAGTGTTTTGAAATTGCTCTGTTGATTATTGATTCCATAGCTTTCATTCTCTAAAATCTCTTAATGTTGTTGCTTCTGCTCATTATTACATTTTTATGTAGTTATAATTTTAAAAGGCAAGGTCAGCTTTCTAATGGTTCCCTATAGTGACAGAACAATTGCAAAATATTAAAGTGTGCAGAAAAGTCTCATTGCACAGCTACATTTAAATAACTATCAAAACAAGTTCATGTTAATTCTCTGTCCAGCTGCAGGCCTCACTGTCAAAAAAATGACTTTTAACTGCCATTTTGAACATTCTTTAGGTGTACAGTATATGTCACTGGTGAGTGGTCTTTTGTCCTTGAGCAGAGAAATATCCAGTACTGCTCCTAAATAAATAAAAGCTCTTACTATAACCATGTGCTCCAGAATGCATCGCTCCAAATCTCCGGCGTTACTGTGGGTGAAAAAGCATGATGAGATTTAGGTCATATCGCAAGCCGTTTGTCGCTTCATTTTCACTAATAACCACTAATTATAGTGTGTGTGATTAAGTAAACCTAGTGAAGTAGGTGTATCAGAAACCATTCTAGCCTTGTCTTGGCAACAGTTTTGTAAGTCTTGTGATCCAGATGCAAGATTGACCGTGAGACTATCTGCAAACAGCCCAAAGCTTTTTAGCTGAGCTACAATACTGAAATTGGGAGTTGATCCATGATCAGCGATAAAAGCGACGAGGAGAGTTTTCTTTGAAGAACTGTTCTTACTTAGTCAACAGGGACTTTTTTTTTTTTTTTTTTTTCATTTCCTTAATGTCAAATGTCAGCACGAGCTCAGCTGATTTATGCCGTTACAGATTTCCACCACAGTAATAATTTGACTCGTCAGAAACTCCAGATTTTGCCCTTGTCATTTCTCAAAATGCATGGTGTTTTTAGACCTTTTTCCATGTGATTTGATATTACCATAATGATAGCCTTGCTTAACCAGACCATCCTCCACACGCTGCCGAGGAGGATCTGGCTAGTAAACGTAGCATTTCGGGATGCTCTGGTTTATTGGCATTTCTTTAAACCAATCACAATTGTCATGGGTGGCGCTAAGCTCCGCATGGAGCCGCTGCAAAATAGCCTCAGGAAAGAAACTTGTTTTTGGTGGAATGTGAACTTTCAAAAGTAGTTTTAGTCGTGCGAGAGAAAACTCAGATTGGACAGATAGTCTAGCTAGCTGTCTGGATTTACCCTGCAGAGATCTGAGGAGTAGTTAACCTTAGTCCTCATAAATCACCAGAGTTTAAAATTCCAACACAAAGAAAGCGGGAGGTAACGGACATTGGCTAAAAGATTTCCTGTGTGGCACCGGAGCAGTCCCGGAAGTGGAACGTTGAGGATATAGACTACCACAATGACAGTTGTGGTATTTCAGTGCATTGCTGTCAACTCTGATTTGTATATGATGTTCCAGTTGAGAAAAAGTGATTCATTGCTTTCTGATAAAAGAGTGGTCTGGCAAATAATGATGTTTACTAACTGACCTTTAACCTCCTAATATCCTGATCAGGAGGAAACCTGAGGTCATGCTGAGTCATGGCCTTTTCTCCCTGCTCACTGAACGCCTGATGCTCCACGCCAGCCAGTTCACCATGACAACCTACAACGTGCTCTTCGAGGTCAGTCCTCTGTCTCTCTGTCTCTCTCTCTCTCTCTCTCTCTCTCTCTCTCTCTGTGTCTCTGTCTCTCTGTCTCTCTCGGTCTCTGTGTGTGTGACTGAAATGATCTAAATGGACCTACAATAATAACCTTTTGTGTGTTCAACTGCATGGCAGTATTATTCTGTTGCCTTTTTAAGTGACCTCGTTTTCATCCAATTTTCCATTTTTGATTTTTATTTTCCAACCTGACAATTTAATGAGTTAATTAAAATAATAAATTGTATGGCTGGCCACCTGCAGAAATTTAATTTGGCAATCATTCAGCCAGATACTACACGATGGTAAGACGTATATACATAGCTTTGTGTGTCCATAGTGTGGTTTGTGTCTCTGTTATTTTAAGGACCGATATGGATATTTATGACTTGAATCCCCTCTCTGTCCCCCGGTAGATTCTTACAGAGCAGATCTGCACTCAAGTGATCCATAAACAGCATCCGGACCCCGACTCCACTGTGAAGATTCTCAACCCACGTAAGTGCCTCCTCTGCGCCACACTACTCTCCTAAATCATCCCCTGCAGCGTACCCTCTACATACCTATTGCTCCATTCTGCACTAGAGGATATTCCCCATGGAACGGTGCAATCGCTATACACAGTCAAACAAATGAACAACATAAATTTTGCAGCCAGAGGGTATTTTCATACAACGGAACCTCAGATGTCATGCATAATCCTAGCATGAGTTTGGTGCGAACACTTTGTTTGAGAAATATACACACATCTGCTAGTTTTATTGGAAGTCGGTCAGGATTCATTTGCATATAAAGAATGATATAAATGTAAAGAAATGATGATGGCACTTCAGTGTGTCAAATATTGTGTATGCATTTAATACATTTAACCAATTTATTTGATTGCATTAAGTAAATGTAGTTTATTATTTTAATGCAATTGCATAAATCATATAAAGTTATACAGTATTTGTATGTACTTTGTATAGTAAATATTGTTGCAATATGTTTTTATTACCTAATTTTAAACAAACATCTTACCATAAAACTAAGCGTATCATGTTAATAGTTTATAATAATGTATATCATAACATATAATTAAACATATTTAATAATATTATTTATGACTTAGAAGAAGCAAAGTGTTTTTAAATGGACACATGCTCTACATATGTATGTGTAGTGTATTACTACATACTTGCACAAATATAATCTATATATTTCTACATATGCTGCAACATAATACAGTAAGTGACTTCAGGCTTTGATCACTGTTCCCATTTTATATTTCCAGGTCGTTAACTTACCTCCAATTTCACGTCGGCTCACAAAATCTTTTCATATGTTGAAATGTTAAGTATTCATTTCAGCTTTTTTGAGAAAAGAGAACCTCTCCCTCTCTCTTTTTTTTTTTTTTTTTTTTTTTTTTTTTATACCGGTGCTTCCACACATACATGCCCCTTTTATGCACACACTTGCAAAACCGCTTTAATCAGTTTGAAATCCATGCACTCGGTATAATCACAACCAAGGTTTACTTCCAACCAGCCTTAATCTGACAAGGTCCTGCTGTAGTCACACATTGATTATCTTAAGCCTTTGTTGTGTTAAAAACTCTCCTACCCAACCAGCCTAGACAGGCGGTATATGTCATAGAAACCTTGTATGGGTTTGTACATATGAGCACATTCTATGGAACATAGAGCGGTGGTCTGTTTCTCCTTTGCCGTGCATTCTCTTGATTTAATCTGCGACAAACTCCCAAAATGGCCCCCTGATTGCAGTCTTTAGTAACGTCAGAGCCAATCAAACAAACCGAGGAAGTACCGTTTCCCTCAAATTAACTCAAGGGAAAGGAACCAAGAGCAAATGGAAAAAAAGAAGGGAATACGCCATCCCTCCATCCTCATTCCCGGTACATGCTGGGGTAATTTTCTGGCGGTAAAGGTTCAGCGACTCATAATTTGAGTGACTAAGGCGTAGAAACAACACAACCGTCTGCTGTGGCAAGGGGGCATCGGTTAGCGCCGAGGTCTGAAGAGACAAGTGAAATCCAAGCCCCGCCGTCTCTCTACTCCGAGTAAATGGACACTGACATTGTCTAGATAATTCATCTAAACAGTCAGTCTCTTTGGTTTAACCCGAAGCCAAGCCTTCCAGAAGGGTCTGCGACTCTGGCTCGCTCATTTGAAACAATACCGAAACCATTACTGTATGATAAAGATCAATGCCAAGGCCGGGCCTATTTTTTTTTTTTTTTTTTTTTTTATTCTCTGTTTTTCTTACCACAGGCACATATTTTCAGGTGTGTACAGCTGGGAGTTGAGATAGTTTATGACACAATGATTTGCACATGTTAAGACCAATGTATGATGTAGTTGTTGATTTCTGCTGTTTCTCCTTCTGCAGCCACAAAGCAAGTTTTATTTCCAAGCACAATACTGAATGTTTCCAAATCCAAACTTTTTTTTTTTTTTTTATTATGATCCTTAAAAATACAACTTTATTACAGTTTAATGTTATATTACAAAATGAACAACACAGACATGCACTCTAAACATTTTATTTTCTTAAATTATTTATTGTAAATGTTTTTTTTTTTTTTTTTGTAACCTAAATCCTTAAACCGAATGGATATGTTTCTGTTAATATTTCTAGAAATTCTGAAGGTAGTAGCTGCTCTGCTGAAGAGTTCCCCCCCATCCCCCGAGAGCATGGAGGTGCGCAAGGTCTTTCTGTCAGACATGATCAAACTGTTCAATAACAGCCGAGAGAACCGCAGGTAAGAATTCGACCACTTCACAAGATGGAGAACTACATCGCACACCAGTCCACGCAGTGTTTTGCATGTCAGTGGGATTCACATTCAGCACTACATATTCTGTGTACTTTTTTTGTTTTAGGAGCCTGCTGCAGTGCTCGGTGTGGCAGGAGTGGATGCTCTCTCTGTGCTTCATCAACCCGCAAAACAGCGAGGAGCAGAAAATCACAGAGATGGTGTACGCCATCTTCCGCATCCTCCTCTACCACGCCATCAAATATGAGTGGGGCGGCTGGCGCGTCTGGGTGGACACCCTGTCCATCACCCACTCCAAGGTCAGAGCACTCATTACACACACCACACACACACACACACACACACACACACACACACACACACACACACACACACACACACACACACACACACACACACACACACACACACCAGACACACACACACCAGACACAGCTTTGTGTATCTTTCTGTGGATCTTCTTTTATCTCCTCATCTGTTTCATTTTTACAGTTTTTTGTGTGCTGCTTCTCTTCGTTTTAACTCGCACACTCTTTATCTCTCTGTAATAAACGCAAGAACACACACACACACACACACACACACACACACACACACACACACACACACACACCCACACACACCTTGCTTTAGTATTATCAACCTAAACATTCACCACATTACTGTAACCGTAGCTGCCCTCCTCAGTTTGATTCCAGCCAAATGGAAAGCAGTATTCAGTCAAAGCCATCAGCTCTGTCACCCGTATGTTTATCTGACATAATGCAATTCATCAAAAAAGAAATTGGAGAGCATTATCGTCTAACCCTCTAACTCGCAGTGTAGGCTAGCATAGTAATTGAACCTTGCCTCTCAGTGCCCATCAGATTAAGCTATGGAAGCCATACAGTGACTATAATTTAAAAGCTAGTTGCAGTATAAACCAATGGGAAAGAGTCCATCAGCCCTTCCACTCTTTATTTATTTATAGAGTCTCTCTCTTTCACGATGCACAGATAAAAAATAAACTTCTGGCACTTCTTATTTCCAAAAGCGGAATTCAAAATACTGCTTTAGAAATGAACTGTTGATATCATATTACATATTACGCTCCCCTGTTACAAACCAGTGAAGTAATTGAGGTTGGTGTCAGATTGTGGTCTGTTTTTTTTTTTTTTTTTTTAAAGCCTTGCAGATTGAAGGCTGAGTTAGAGAAGTACTTATGATATGAGATGCTTCACTGCAGCATCGGCTGCTGTGAGTGTTGTCGTCCAGTAGGGGGCAGAGACAGACTGCCTGGGAGATGATCAAAATGAAGGCAACAGTTAGCAGGATGGTGTATGCTGGGTGCTCTGAACCGTCAATGTCTCTCCACACCTCTGAACACTGTAGAACTAACCTGCAGTGAAAAGAAAACATGTACAAATGAAGGTCTAAGGGCATTTTACACATTTAGTATTTCAAGGACAATATTGGATGTAAGAGGGTCACAAAGATGACGGCCCATAATGGGACAGTGAAAATTCAACATACAGTGCCTTGCGAAAGTATTCGGCCCCCTTGAACTTTTCGACCTTTTGCCACATTTCAGGCTTCAAACATAAAGATATAAAACTGTAATTTTTTTTGAAGAATCAACAACAAGTGGGACACAATCATGAAGTGGAACGAAATTTATTGGATATTTCAAACTGTTTTAACAGATAAAAAACTGAAAAATTGGGTGTGCAAAATTATTCAGCCCCCTTAAGTTGATACTTTGTAGCGCCACCTTTTGCTGCGATTACAGCTGTAAGTCTCTTGGGGTATGTCTCTATCAGTTTTGCACATCGAGAGACTGACATTTTTGCCCATTCCTCCTTGCAAAACAGCTGGAGCTCAGTGAGGTTGGATGGAGAGCGTTTGTGAACAGCAGTTTTCAGTTCTTTCCACAGATTCTCGATTGGATTCAGGTCTGGACTTTGACTTGGCCATTCTAACACCTGGATATGTTTATTTGTGAACCATTCCATTGTAGATTTTGCTTTATGTTTTGGATCATTGCCTTGTTGGAAGACAAATCTCCGTCCCAGTCTCAGGTCTTTTGCAGACTCCATCAGGTTTTCTTCTAGAATGGTCCTGTATTTGGCTCCATCCATCTTCCCATCAATTTTAATCATCTTCCCTGTCCCTGCTGAAGAAAAGCAGGCCCAAACCATGATGCTGCCACCACCATGTTTGACAGTGGGGATGGTGTGTTCAGGGTGATGAGCTGTGCTGCTTTTACGCCAAACATAACTTCTGCATTGTTGCCAAAAAGTTTGATTTTGGTTTCATCTGACCAGAGCACCTTCTTCCACATGTTTGGTGTGTCTCCCAGGTGGCTTGTGGCAAACTTTAAACGACACTTTTTTATGGATATCTATAAGAAATGGCTTTCTTCTTGCCACTCTTCCATAAAGGCCAGATTTGTGCAGTATACGACTGATTGTTGTCCTATGGACAGAGTCTCCCACCTCAGCTGTAGATCTCTGCAGTTCATCCAGAGTGATCATGGGCCTCTTGGCTGCATCTCTGATCGGTCTTCTCCTTGTATGACCTGAAAGTTTAGAGGGACGGCCGGGTCTTCGTAGATTTGCAGTGGTCTGATACTCCTTCCATTTCAATATTATCGCTTGCACAGTGCTCCTTGGGATGTTTAAAGCTTGGGAAATCTTTTTGTATCCAAATCCGGCTTTAAATTTCTCCACAACAGTATCTGGGACCTGCCTGGTGTGTTCCTTGTTCTTCATGATGCTCTCTGCTCTTTAAACGGACCTCTGAGACTATCACAGAGCAGGTGCATTTATACGGAGACTTGATTACACACAGGTGGATTCTATTTTTCATCATTAGTCATTTAGGTCAACATTGGATCATTCAGAGATCCTCACTGAACTTCTGGAGAGAGTTTGCTGCACTGAAAGTAAAGGGGCTGAATAATTTTGCACGCCCAATTTTTCAGTTTTTTTATCTGTTAAAACAGTTTGAAATATCCAATAAATTTTGTTCCACTTCATGATTATGTCCCACTTGTTGTTGATTCTTCACAAAAAATTACAGTTTTATATCTTTGTTTGAAGCCTGAAATGTGGCAAAAGGTCAAAGTTCAAGGGGGACGAATACTTTCGCAAGGCACTGTATGTATGTATGTACTGTATAACAGAGGTCTGCATACTTAACTGTATTGTTCTGTCATTAAATATTAACATGAAATATTCAAAAAACATTTTTTTAAATTCACATCTTAAATATAACAACACAGACAGAATACATATACAAATAAGTAATATAATTAAATAATATTAGTGTAAATATAATATATGTCAGAGGTATCTTCTATTTATTATGTACATTTTATCCATGTAGGATTTGTTTTGTTCTTGTTTTATCTGTTCATATAGCGTATGTAGTGTGTCGGGGTCTCACTTTTCAGCATAGCAAAGTGTCTAGTTTGATGTAGTGCAGAAAGTGTTTATAGTTCTTTGTACACGACAGGCTGTAATTGCCTTTTTTCCTGTAATTGCACAAGATTAATGCTGTTTCTTCTTGGCTCTAGTTACAATGCCCAGCTCTCATCTAACAACAGAATTTCACACACAGAGTGTGTGTGAATAAACCCATGCACTTCTAAGATGTGAGATACACAAACACACATACAAATGCACACGCAGTGCATGGACCCCGCCTGTGACTCGGGATAGTTGCAGCGGGTGCTAGCCACCAAGATGCATGCATCTGCTATAAAAAAAAGCTAAAGAAACTCAATTGCAATTTTATTGTCCCGTTTGATAGATTTCCTGCCACCTTTGTAGCACCAAAGCTGTTTGTCACTGTTGCTCTCTCCTCCCACTGCTGCAGGGGTGTGTGTGTGTGTGTGTGTGTGTGTGTGTGTGTGTGTGTGTGTGTGTGTGTGTGTGTGTGTGTGTGTGTGTGTGTGTGTGTGTGTGTGTGTGTGTGTGTGTGTGTGTGTGTGTGTGTGTGTGTGTGTGTGTGTGTGTGTGTGTGTGTGTGTGTGTGTGTGTGTGTGTGTGTGTGTGTGTGTGTGTGTGTGTGTGTGTGTGTGTGTGTGTGTGTGTGTGTCTTTTTACCAGGCACATTTTCTCTTTGCCCTCGTTTTCTCTTGGGCTCTTCTTTTCGAGCCCATTGAATATTCATCGGAACCGTAGGAGAACAATCAGAGAAACAAGGCCTCATAAATACAACCAGCCCACTGGGAGCCTCTTGATAAGTGCTTGTATGCATTCAAAAATACATATTTGCACCCTTCTCCTCTACATAGACTTCATGAATTAGTTTGCCTTGTTTCATCCGTGCTAAAGTGGTCAGTTTGGCATCTATAGAGATAACGTCTCATGCTGAATGTGTGTTTCCACCTCTTTCTAGTTGAGATTTCGTCCATGACTGAGAATCTTTGTACTGCATTTTCGATTAACCCATTATTGTGTTTTGTATCTCATACATACATACATTACATTTTCTACATTTTATCTAGATAAAAACTAAAGTTTACTAGTTTAATATTTAGGATTTTGCTCATATTATTGGATATATTATGAGCATATATACTTATTGGATATATATACTCTGTACATTCAACTCCTTATTTGCAGCTTTACTTTTAAGATTTGAAGTTTGTTGGTGTAGCCTATCACCTGAACAGAATGACCATATGGACCACATATTTTTCAGATCTTTTTAGTTTTTGTTCATTCATACCAATCTGTAGGTGTAAAAATGTGACTTCTAGCCATGCTGAAAACTGTAGTGAGGTTTGAATTGTGCAGAATGATTGATTGGCTCAAATTGCTTTGTCACTGTCCAACTTCAAAAATCACGCAGTTCTTCAGTTGCCTTTAATTGAGATGGTTTACTGATCATCCACAGGCTTTATTTATTGTCTACTGTCAAAGCATGGATTAGCAAGAGGCACTAACAACCTGGTTATGATGTGCACATTGGGTTACTTAGTCGCTGTCTGTGTGTATCCTTTATATCAGTCAGTCATTAGGAAGTTGGTGTATCTGCATAAATGTCTCTCTGAATAGACAGATGTTCCTGCAGGTGGGCACGCTGACACGACAGCCCTCCCACTCTCAGCCCACACACCCACCCAAGGTGCCCCACGTCCATCTCTGCACACAAATCAGTTTGAGAACAGGGAGAACTCCAAAAGAGAGAGATCGGGGCGTGAAGGTCCCTCTGTCCTTCAGACTCCCACTGTCTGCTAACTTCATTATGCCTGTCAGACGTTTTAGCACAAAGATAAATATCAGCAGAAATGAGCCAACAGATCTTTGACAAAATATAATAGACGTTATGAGCTGGTAATTTAGTAGCAGAATTTAGTTTAATCGTAGCTAATCGCCCTTTTGCTGTTTATGGAGAAATGCAGAATAGTTTGACCATGCTGATTTTGCCCTCTGGGGACATTGAGACATTACACACAAGCTGTGGTTCTTGGCAAAGCGTTTTAGATGGATACATTGACAAGTGGACGAAGGAAGTAGAAAGTGAGAACATTGTCTACATAATAGCCATGCATAAAGTGTTGTCTATACTATCCAGAGAGCCAATTGCCAGTACTAGTATCCATGTATTTAATCTTTTATCTTGTAATTCTCAAATAAATATTAAAGTCTGTAAGTGAAATGTCTAATAACCAACTGATGTAAACCCCATGATTTTGACTGGTTGGCTTAAAACTATTTTATTGTAAAGTATCCTGAAGGGCCTTTTGTGCAAGCTTGTCTTCCCATGGTTGTGATAGAAATTACAGATAGACTGTATGCATATCACTGAATCAGATGGGAGGAAAAACTAAGAAGAAAAATGTTTTTACAACGAGTTAGAAAGGAAGATATTCTGAACAAGAGCAAAAACCACCCAGCCAGCACCACAGTAGCAGATGACATTGATTTTGGAGGAGGAATTGCATTTAGCTAATCGGATTAGAGCCACGCTGCCCTCCCCATTTCCCCTTTGTTTTGTGGTTGCTCTCTATCTATTTATCTAAAAAAAAAAAAAAAAAAAAAGACTCCCAGGCTCCTACTGCAGGGGTCTCTCAAGATCAACGCTTTTGGGGGGTGGGGGGGGGCTCTGCTTATTCCACATCAGCTATACAGCACAGCCATGGGGACAATTGAGGGTCTATATTATGTATAGATCATTTTGGAAATGTGATCGCATGTCTGGTTTGACTGTAGGAAAAAAAGATTTAAAAAAAAAAAAAATTTTTTTAAGATTTTTGTTTGTGAGATACTTCATTTTTCAATAGTACTGTGGGAAGTGAAACTAAAGTTTTGCAATGTCATCTTGTTCATGATAGTTTGCCCCCCCCCCCCTTCTGAAGCATTTTGTATGATCTGACCATGCTGCACCCAGTTAATACCATGTTACCTGTCACATTAGAAAAGCCCACCATGTTTTTGTACATTACCATAACATTTTCCCATACCCCACTGAGGCCCGGCCGAGTCATGGAGTGGAATGAAATTAGATTAGATCAGCGCTGATGTCCTAGCCACCCAAGGCAGGTTCTATATATTGTAGCAAGGCTAAGCGCTCTTTTAAAAACCACAGAGACATATACTACCTCTGTCTAATGGTAACTGGATCTGTTACAGAGCCCTATTTAAGGCCAACATACATCATCTTAATGTACAGACTGCATCCTGAATATATGACGTTATGTTCTGTACCGCTCTCCCGCATAATTTCCATAGAGATGCCCTCTGAATGCAGCCTTTTAATTGCTAAAAAATGCTAAATGTCAAGTTAAGCTCAAACTAATGGGGTAGAAGGTCTTGCTGTGTGATCATTGGGAAAGAGGGAGGAAGAGAGAAAGAGACTGACTACTGGCACATTTAGAACAGGCTGTGCACTCTGAAAACAGCTATGGATTACCAATCACTGCTTCCCGCTACAGAAGATTAATGAGCACCCATGTAGCAGGCTAATTTAGAACAATAAGGCCTAATTAATTACAAATAATCAGCTCCTTTCTCTCCCTTTCCTTTATTCCACTCTCAATGACTCCCTCTCTTCCTCCTTTTGCAATTTCTTATTTTTTTTCTTTCTTTTGATCTCTGGCTTTCACATTTTCTTTCTCTCTCTCTCTCTCTCTCTCTCTCTCTCTCGCTCTCGCTCTCTGCGCTCTGTCTAAACAGCCTCAGGTAAAAAAGCAGCAAAGTGGGTCTAGTCCATCCCCCCCCCCCCCCCCCCCCCCCCCCCCCAATCCACCACCAACCCATCTTTGACTTTCTGTCCTCCAAGCCCAGTGATTAATGCAGGGTCTTAAATTAGGCGTGGGAGGATTTGCCGATGCTGGACACGCACTCAGCACAGCTAGCAGACACACACTAATAGTATCTACTGCTAATCTATGACTGCTTACATGGATGGGCTCTTCCTCAAATGCCACTGCAGACCAATGTCGTTATAGACTAGCAGTCTAGTCTACCCATATCAGATGTAAGAAGACTGATAGAGGTTAATAGGCCGTGGGCAGCGGCGCATGAGAGAGAGAGGAAAAGTTTTAAATATGGCACAGAAAGCCACAAATGGTCCCAGTGGTTGGATGCAGTAACAAGCTAACAATTAAAGAGCCTTTTGAGAATATCTAGCTTTTCTAATGTGATGTGTTCAGATGAAACAGGATGTTGGGGCATGATGTGACAGACGGAGAGATAACTAATAAAAGGCTGAAAGTGTAAACCAATGGATATCAGCTAGAGAGAGGGAGGTTAATTTGATGATTTGTTGGAGTTTTTATGTAAAACTACATCATAGTAACTGCTGAAAGTGTACTGTTTAATAGGTTTATGACATGTATCATTAACTAAAGTGGTGATTTTTTTTTTTCATTTTACTGTCATGTTTAAATGTCCTATCAGTATATTCAATACATTTCATGATGCCTTTTCTGCATTCTCAAACAAAAGCATAGTATTACAGAAAGTACACCTAAAGGATCATTCTGGTTTATAGCAATTTGGTTCTTATTTATTTATTTTTTTTATAGTTTGGGCTATACTTCCTACTGGTAGTAACAAAACTACAGTCACCGAGATGTTTGGGGCATGTTTTAATGGGGAAAGAAACACGAGTGGTTAGACTATCATTAAGGGTTTAAACAAAACCCCAGGTTAGCCAAACTTTTGTGGAAGTCCCTTTTTTTTAGCATCCATCACAGTTCACAGACCAACTTCCTGGTTCCACTTGAACCTACTGTGCTAATCGTTATTGTGTGTTGTGTGCACTCACTTCAAGTTTTAACTCCAAATAAGGTAGTATAAACGGTGTGGAAGCTGTCTTGTTTACAACTTGTTTGATCGTCTTACTACTCATTTCTTGCCCTGTCGGACTTCCCTGTAGCAATGTCGCTGTGTTGTCAGGTCTTAACAATGAATTTGGTAAGTAAAATGGCATCAAAATTTACTGAAATGATGACCAAAACTAGAAAAGTAAAACCCAAGTTGTAATACAGATGAATTATCTTTTGATTAAAGAAAAGACCAATTAGGTAGATTGGTGCCAAGACCGGAAGTGTTTTATACAATTGACCATATACCCGTTTGTGTTTGCAGGTCACCTTTGAGCAGCACAAAGAGAATCTGTCCCGTATGTTCCGTCAGTACCAGCGTCAGGAGTCTGCAGGCTCTGTGAACACAATCCGAACCGTCTCTGGCGTCAGCCAAAGCTCGGAAACCATGGAATCTCTTAACGGGGCGCCTGCGGAGGAGACGGCCCCTTCCACCGTCATTGAGCTCACAGTGGACAAGCTGTCCCAGAAGTCCCCTGACTCAGCATCTAGTTCCACCGTCACGTCCAGCACACCGGAGGCTGCTGATGGAAGGGGACACGCATCCATCACCATCTCCAACATCCTGGCCAGCGCAGAAGAAGAAGAAGAAGAAGAAGAAGAAGAAGAAGAGCAGAAGTTGGTTCAGGAGTCTTCCAAGGATGCCTCCAGGGATGGTGGAAAAGAGACTGAAGCTACCGTGACCCAAAAAACCGATAAAGAGAAAACGCGTGAACAGACCTCCACTGATGAGAACACTGATGATCTACAAACGTCACTTAGCGACCAGCCTGAAACCTGTGACACAAAAGCAATGGAAGTGATTAGAGACTCTGCTACAACATCTGTAAGAGATGATGAAAAATCGGAACCTATCAAAGTTGAATCATCAAGCTCCGTTTCAGAAGACTGTTTGAATGAAGCAGATACGGAACTGGTAACGGCTTCAAAACAAGATGGCAAGACTGACCAGTCATCCCCCGAGGCTGCGGCCTTCTTGGAGAACAGTGTGCTGGGTGGAGCATCCGTCTTCAACGAGGACCTGGTTGACATGTCCTCTGTCAGTGACCACATCCACCCAAGTGACGCTGATGATAGCCAAGAGGAGTCCTCTTATGCATCAGCTACTGCCGGAGAGGAAGTGGAGGAAGGCGAAAAAAAGGAGGAAGATGCACATGAAGATGGTGAAGGCAAGAAAGACGATCAGGAAGGTCATGAGCTGGAGACAGACAAAGAAAAGGATGAGAAGCAGGAGGTTGGGATACAAGAAAAAACTGAAGAGAGTGAAACTGAAGAGAAAGGGGTGTCTGGTTTGGAGAGTCAGGCTCCTCCAGCTGAAACACCTGAACAAAGTGTGGCAGAACCGCCCAAAGAGAAAGTTGAAGATGAGCACTCTTCATCCCTTACTAATACTGCTACTGCAGACCAGCAGCACTCCGACACCACGCCGCCCTCTGCAGCCCAGGAGGTTGCGGCAGCATCGGACGCCACCTCACCTAGCCAGCCATTAGAGACCCTGGCTGGTCCCACAGCCGCCTCCAGCTCAGACACCCAGAAGAGAGCAGACTCTGTCAGCAAGACCAAAGAGATCAAAATTGCCCGACTGGATGTGTCCAATGTGGCCTTAGACACAGAGAGACTTGAGTTAAAGGAGACCTCTACAACAGTAAGCATTGTTTTTCTGTTTTCTCTATATTATATTTTTCACTAAATGTCGTTATATAGCTTTGATCATTTTCAGTTTCAGTTCTAAACTAAACTAATCTGTTACCGCTGTAGGAAACGAGCCAGCCGGCCGTGGCAGCAGCAGGAGGGGCTTCAGGTCAGCAGAGAGAGAGCAGCACTTCGGCCCCTCGTTCCACAATGTTTCGTATCCCAGAGTTCCGCTGGTCCCACATGCACCAACGCCTCCTCGCTGACCTACTCTTCTCTATTGAGACAG
The DNA here is from genome assembly GCA_023566125.1 of Zingel zingel. Lineage (NCBI taxonomy): Eukaryota > Metazoa > Chordata > Actinopteri > Perciformes > Percidae > Zingel > Zingel zingel. The sequence goes on from CM042317.1 coordinate 17,090,735, forward strand.
ATATCCAGATGTGGAGGAGGTAGGGTAACAATCTGCTGACTCTGACTTTACTAATGCTTTAGCTGACTATTTTGTTAATTGATTACTGGAATAGAGATTTATTGGCTTGTTATACCTCTGAGGAGGAGAGAGAAGTTTTCATCTCACAAGCCTTCTCCTAATCAAGTGGTGCCCGAAAGAGTCCTTCACACGTCTTTGTTTTGTTACTGGAAAGATTTCACTACTGATTTTTGCTTGTAAATGTAATGTGAAGTATGTCCCATTATAAACTATTATTTTCCATGCTTCAAAGTGAGGGATTTTTTCCTGTGCATATTTACGGCTTTAAAGGCAAAAATTGATATCGGAATAGAAATAGGAATCCGAAATATTTAGAATAGCCACAATCTTTGCACGAAGCAGTACTTCAGATTACATTAAACTAATAATTGAGTCCCTGGGGAAGCGTTGGAATTCATGCCCCATTGAGGACACTTGATGAGATGTAGACCAAAGCACAGGAAATGTTTTTGCAAAGATAGGATATGTAGGATATTTTTATCCTTAAATATTAGCAGTTAACAAGAACAACTAGGAACATTCTGTTCTGTAGGCAAGCCACTGCTATTCAGAGACAAATAAAATAACTTGACAAAAAAAATGCTCTCAATATAAGTTAGTCAAAATACCACACTGCTATCAATTCTGCTTGTTGTATTTTACTTTGTTTTGTTAACAAAGCGTCCTTTTTGTCCTCTGCCTCTCAGTCACTCCACAAAGACAATTTTGGACTTTGTGAACAGCAGTGAGAACGTAGTGTTTGTCCACAACAGTATTCACCTCATCTCCCAGGTGGTGGACAACCTCATCATGGCTTGTGGAGGCATTTTACCTCTGCTCTCTGCTGCCACTTCTTCCTCTGTAAGTCTTTGTGTGTGTGTGTGATGGGTGTGTGTGTGATGGGTGTGTGTGTGTGTGATGGGTGTGTGCACTTAACTGTTGCTGTATATATAGTTACTGGCTCCAATAGCAAGAAGTTATCCATCCAAATTGACCTTTCCCAATCACATTAGACCACAGTTAGCTGCCTCCTAACATTGTTAGTTTGTTTTTGTGTTGTCTGATCTCAGTGACTGCCGCTCTCTTACATGATTTTTTTCCTCTGTAAATGACAGGTTGAAGTTCAATTCCATTTTAATTCAATTTCATTCAGTTGTGTTTGGTCTGTAACCAAATTTAAAACTGGATGTAACAAATTCCAGTTTTAAATGTTCTCCTGTCAGGATGTGCGATCAGTATAGCTGTCACATAGTATGCTCCTTACATACATTGCATTTATAGCAGTATTATTTTATATATTATTTCCCTACCCTTAATTGTTTCATTTGTAGCTCTGTTCCAGCGTTTTGAGTCTTGTATAATGTCCATGTTTTTGAGAATTTCCTTTTATATGGCAAGTCATTTTGTAAGTAACTGTTAAATTATTTTAAATGTAACGTCACTTTTTCAGTAAGTGAATCTTGAATTATGTTATTTTATTTTTTATTGCAGTTCAAGAATTACCTAAGTTTTCTTACAAGCAAAACTCTATCTACATTTGAGATAAAGATAGCGTTTTTTTCTTTGTTTTATGTATTTTTTATTATACATACAAAGCAACATAGTGACTAGACATAGTACTATATCTTTTAAAATCAACCTGCACTTAATCTATTCTGAATAAAATTAATTTACAAAAATAAGAGGGTGTTTTTTGTTTATTACTTGTACTCTTACTCATCCATTAATTACTTTGTGAATTTCCCTCTCTACTACCAGCATGAACTGGAGAACATTGAATCATCCCAAGGCTTGGCGGTGGAGGCTTCGGTCACCTTCTTACAGCGCCTCATCAACCTCGTGGATGTCCTCATCTTTGCCAGCTCGCTCAACTTCACTGAGATAGAAGCTGAGAAAAACATGTCGTCAGGAGGCATCCTGCGGCAGTGCCTTCGCCTCGGTACTTACACTGATGTTTTTGTTTTGTTCCTTTTGCCCATCACTTGCTCTGTCTCTTTTATTTTAAAGAGGTGATAGAATGCAAAACCGATTTTACCTTGTCATAGTTGAATAACGACAGTTTGGTGGGTAAATAGTGGTGGGTACCTCTAAATCCCATTGACACCTCTTTCCTCTGCAAATCTCACAATTTAAAACAGCCTCTGAAAACGGGCAAATCTCAACGAAGCTCATAGTTGACGTCAACTATGTGACTTGGCTCTGGTCTCTCTTTGTCACGCCCCAACATTTACATAGGCTACACCACTGATCTGAGATCAGGTAGTCTTCTGAATAGGTCGCGCAGATCTCAGAAATTGTATACATTGTTCATCTGCTATTTTATCACTAAATTCACTTCTGAGACTTTTTATGCGAGAAATCAACTACGTAGTGGCCAAATATGGGCCGGTTTACGAAAATTTATGGCTAATTACAAATTTTGTCCGACTGTGTGTCGGAGTTCAGCGGCCGGTGCTGCCTGTGTTGCTGCCTCGCCGCCGCCCGCCTTGCTTAACAGACCCCGGCTAGATGGAGCTCTGTCACGGCCGGCAGCCCGCGGTGCTCCATACCCGCGCAAAGTCACCGTTTCTGGGTTACTGGACTACCAAACGCTGCTGCCCTGACAGAGCTCCAGAGCCTGCAGCTCGCAACCCCCCCCCCCCCGCCCCCCCCTTCCTGCTAATGTGTGTGTGTGTGTGTGTGTGTGTGTGTGTGTGTGTGTGTGTGTGTGTGTGTGTGTGTGTGTGTGTGTGTGTGTGTGTGTGTGTGTGTGTGTGTGTGTGTGTGTGTGTGTGTGTGTGTGTGTGTGTGTGTGTGTGTGTGTGTGTGTGTGTGTGTGTGTGTGTGTGTGTGTGTGGTCAGCGAGCTTGTTACGCCCGCAATCTCTTACTACAGGTTCCAGTTAATCTTATTATGTTAATGGTTATGTGTGTTGAGTTATTTAAACAAACGATCGGGGAAATAAACGCCGCTAGTCCTAACGAGACCTCTGAAATTCACAAAAATGCATTAAATTGAAATCGGACAAAAGTGTAAGCTAAGCTTAGGGTAGCTGTGATATACATGCCGTGACGAAATTCAAACTGTAAATATACTATAGTTATGCCGGCAGCTGGCAGCTGGCTCCCGAGCCCCGGTAGTCCAGTAACCCAGATACGGTGACTTTGTCCTGGGTATGGATCGCAGCGGGTGGAGCTCCTGAAGTCTGACACGTCTTACCAATTGGCTATACATTTTCGTAAAATGGCCCATATTTGAGCTTTATATAGTTGATTTCTCGCATAAAAAAGTCTCAGAAGTGAATTTAATAACGAGATATCAGACAAACAATGTATAACGTTGCAGAGACCTGCCGTCTCGTCTCCAATGTATGTGTATGTGGTTCGCTCAACCAATCAACGCGCAGCTCATCTAAATATTAATGAGCATACCATATTTGGAAGAAAAGCTCTTGTTCCAAATAGGGCGATATTCACAGGGTAGTTAAGGGCCCATAGAAGAGCACTCAGGCCATTTTCAACCCAACCAATGTTACATACCCTATTAGGAGACCTTAAGGAACAGTGTGAAATAACCTATATAATCATTCTATCACCCCTTTAAAGTGCTCATATTATGTTTTTTGGCTTTTTCCCTTTCCTTTGTTGTGTTATATATCTTTTTGCGCATGTTATAGGTTTACAAAGTGAAAAAGCCCAAAGTCCACCCCAAAGGGACTTACTACCTCCAACAGAAAACACTGTTCACAAACAGCTCTATTGTAGTCCAGCCTTTACTTCCGTGACAAACGTGCGTCACTTTTTAACACACGGTATAATGCTCGCCTAGCTGCTAGCATGGCACTCCCTCATACTCTGCTTCTGACTAGGTAGTAATCCTTACCTAGCTACTGCGCATGTGTGACTCCCAACAAAGATGGAACAGAAGTGAGATGTCTCACTCTGTAGCTAAAACAGAGAGCTCAACACACAGGGTGAAAAGAGGAGCTGCAGCAATGTGCAGTACAACAAAAATATGGTATTTTTTGAAAATAAAACCATGTAAACCTATTCTGGTACAACCTCTAAATACAATTATGAACCTGGAAATGAGCATAATATGAGGTTTTTAATGGACTCATTATTCCCTAACCCAATCATTTGATTTTTAACCTTTTGTCTGTCTACTTTTTTATTTTGTGAATCCCGCTATTTCTTTGTTTAGCTGTCTTTCTACAAACCCCAATTCCAATTAAGTTGGTATACGTAAATAAAAACGGAATACAATGATTTGCAAATCCTTTTCAACCTATATTCAATTGAATCTCGCCCCATCCTTGCTTGTGACCGACTGAGCCTTTTGGGGATGCTCCTTTTATACCCAGTCATGACCAATTAACCTGTTCACCTGTGGAATGTTCCAAACAGGTGTTTTTTGAGCATTCCTCAACTTTCCAGGTCTGTTTATCAGTTTGAACATTAAATATCTTGTCTTTGTAGTGTATTCAGTTGAATATAGGTTGAAAAGGATTTGAAAATCATTGTGTTCTGTTTTTATTTACGTTTTAAACAACGTCCCAACTTCATTGGAACTGGGATTTGTACTAAATCTGCATCCTCTCTTTGAATTTCCGTCTTTTATCTCCTCCTTTTTACCAAGCCCTCTGTCCTCCCCTGTTCATCGATCCACCTCATATCAACCGGCAGTAGCCCCTCGTATTAGCCTCAGTCATGGCTCCCTGTAGCCTTTTTGACCCTCCCTTCTCCCTCTCCGTCTTCCTCTCCATCTCCAGCCGTTGCTCTCGTTCTCTCGGCTCTTTCACTCTGCTCGTATCAGCTCTCTTATCTTGTTATTATAACCCCACTGCATGGCAACACTCTAAAATGGCTGCTATCATGATATAGTGAGTTCTACATAATGGCCTTGGCTGTACTGTACTGCAGTGTAGCCCGAGGCCTTTTTCTGCCTTCTGTTCTCGGCTATTACAGTTTCCTCTGACAGCATCAGAAGCCGAGCCACACTCTAGCTGAATAAAAGATATTGAAATTCTTCCATTATTCATTTTATTGTGGTGCACCTTTTCATCTCACACACACACACACACACACACACACACACACACACACACACACACACACACACACACACACGCCTACTTTCTACACTGATTTAAATAAATAAAATTATTTAAATAATTTCTTCATGCTTTGCTCCATATATGTAATGGTGCATATCCAGGTATCAGTTTTTGCTTTTAGATGCTCATTACAGTAAAAGTTGCAAACAAAATGGCTTTCAAAATGCATACTTGTTATACAAAGAGCACTTCTCCTCTCAGACATTATCCAACTATCGGTGCTGCAGTTGGGGTTTTGCTGGAAAATGATGCAAGCATACTACAGGTCCAGTTTTAGAAAAGCAGCCGTTATGAAATGAATATTTGATGAGGTATGCGTTCCCCATTGCTGGCACCTAATCTGATTTGGGAAGACTGTAACAAGGTTTTAGTATCTCCACCACTCCCTCCCCCTCTTTTTTATAAATGGTCGTATGAAACAGTAGTCCTAATGGAAAAAGCGAGCCCATTTCCAGACGGAATAATTCCCTCCTTCGTAATCTAAATGTCTCAGAATTAACATTTGTCAGTTGTCAAGTACAGAGCGGTGGGGGTTGGGAGGGGCTCCAACAGACGAGCGGTACATTAGATTACAAATGGTAAGCGTGCCAGTTTTGAACCCACATAAAGTTGTTGGACCACAAGATTTTTTTGCGACAAAGGACGTATCTTTGCTGCCTACTCAGCATGTGCACAACCTAGCAGTGTCATTTGTTATGGGAGTTGCACACAGTGGATGTGATTCAAGAGCACACCCTTGCACTGTGACCCTGGGAGGAGAGGTGGAGCAGGGAAGAGTGAACGATGCTGCCAGAGTTGGCCAGAGCACTGACCTTGTCATGGCCCCACTTTTTCTCCTTTGTTTTTGTCTCTCTCAGCAGCTCCTGTTTATTTATTTTTTTATTTCTTCAGTTCATAAGCAGAGTTTTCTCTTATTTTTTTTTTGTGCATTTGCTTTGGGTGCCATCTCTTTTTAGACTTCAGTATAATGCTTCTACATGTTCCATTTGAAAATGACTATTTATATGATGTCACATAATATATCTTTCTCCATCCCTCCCCAGTGTGTGCTATGGCAGTGAGAAACTGTCTGGAGTGTCAACAAGCCCAAGTTAAGCATGGCGCAGAAGCCTCAGCCCGCGGCACAGCCATGCCCAGCACTGGGCTTGGAGGAGCCATGTCTGCAGCCGCGCAGGCAAGTAATCCAAATCATCTCCTCACTGCTGGTATCTTTCCCTACTTTTGTTTCAAGCCCTTATAATCCTGAACTTGACTCCTCAGTTGTCTTTTCTTGTGTGGGAGTTTTAAATTCATTCTGTGAATAAAGCAAGGAACCGTTTTAAGAAAAGTTGCAGCCTTGCATATTTTCAACACGTCCTCTGCTGTTTTAAATTTGTAAAATCATTTCTCTTAAAATGCAAAAAAAATGCATTATAAATCCACTCTCACTCTCATACTGACGTTTTTTTCCCCACTTGAAAATAACAAAATGTTCCTTTTGCCCTTTTCTTATACTCAATAGTAAACCAGGAGCTTTGCCCTTTGTCCCGCTCACCAACAACAACCTAGTGCTATTGCATTAGCTCATGTCTTATTATATTACCACACTGGTTGCTATATTTGACACTAGACAAGGCCTTTTGTCATTGGCCCTTTGATTTGATACAGTGACTTCCAGTAAAGTCATGTTTGTCTTCCCTGAACCGGGTGTTAAATCTCATTTATAATGCAGTGGCTCTATAGAAAAGCCATTATGTTAAGGACATGATCCCAGGAGGGATAGCTTCTCTAGGCTGTGAAACCTTACCCTACTCCATGAAGTGCACATGGATTAATAAGCATCCTGATTGGTGTAAAAGTGCATGTGCTGCTTGCGTTCCACTTGGAGAGAATGATGTGAATGATTTTATGTGGTAATGGTTTGATTTTCATGCATGCAGAGTCCTGTTGATGCAGTGACAGGTGGGATGTCTCCAGTCAGAGACCTGGACCGGCTTCTCCAGGACATGGACATTAACCGCCTCAGGGCTGTCGTCTTCAGAGATATCGTGAGTTGTACAGAAAACACATCTGTGCAACGTACAGGCCCACCGCGTGCAAAACAGCGGCATTTAAAATGGCTATCACTGCTTTGAAGACACAGATCGTTTAGTGTATTTTGTTTGTTTCAGGAGGACAGTAAGCAGGCTCAGTTTCTGGCGCTTGCTGTTGTCTACTTCATCTCAGTCCTCATGGTGTCTAAGTACCGCGACATCCTGGAGCCCCACAATGACAAGAAACACCCTCAAAGATCCCAGTCTGCCAGGAGCACAGGTATACAGCAGCTCCAAAGACAAAAAAAACATCTGAAATATGTATCTGCAACGGAAGATAATACTGCAATCTGTAATGCTTTGTCTGCTTTTGACCCCTAAATACAAAGTTTTATGTACAGGACTTAACGACCCCTTTTTAAATTCTGCATTTGAATAATTGCGAGAGGCTGTTGAATCTATACAGTATTGCACTCCTCAGTTTTTAACTATAGAATAATGGGAAAAAAGCAGAGAATTGGCCAAAGAATAAGAAAAAATGCAAATAATTGAGAAAAGGTTTTTGTGGGTGTGTGAATTTTTCATCCTGTGACCCATTGTGGGCGTCCCAACTTCAAGGTTGGGAACCACAGTAAATAATCTCTTATATGGCGTGGCTTTATTGCTCACATTTCTTCTTTGTAACTTGTCTTCTTAGACAGCGTTGCCATTTCTGGTGGACTAGAAGTGGAGAATGGGGTTTCTCTCCGGCGGTATGACTCTGGCATCGGTGACGACCACACCTCAACCGCCGCAAGCGAGGCAGACCTGTCATCCTCTGGCGTGACTCACGGTCCAGATGCCGTCTCGGAGGCCCTGTCTACACTCTCTTCTGAGGTCAGACCTTCTCTGCCTGCCGATTCAAAGGGCAAGAATGTGAAGGACATTCTGCGCAGCCTTGTGAGCGCTCCAGCTGATGATATCATGGTGGACCCAAGTCTGCTACCACCGTCCTTTCTAGGGAGTGTGGGCGATGTGGCCAGACAATCATCCCTTCAGTTCCGCTCCTTTGATAGGTGAGGGCTCAGGTTAAAAAACATGGCTCGACACACACATATACTACCATACTATTTATCGAAAATCATATTTTTCTGCTCTGCACATTGGTGATTGTGGGAAAACATCTGTTGTAAAAGTCCTCCGGTGCAGACCTGACAGCTTCATCAGTTTCTCAAGAGCCCATATGGTGCAAATACGCTTGTGATTCTCAAGCTTCACAGTTGACAGTTTCATACCATTTATCCCAACATACCTGCAGGGGACTTTTGAAAGTCAGACCTTGAAGACGTCTCAGCTTGGTATCCTCAGAGGAGGTGGATCTCGGAAAAACACTCTGTAACAGAAACCCTTTTGAACCAGGGGGAATCTCAGTCTCCAACTCTTTCCCCCTTACTCCCATTGTTCTGTCTTTGAGCTGTCGACGTTAGTCCTCATCCCGAGCAAACCTCCTTACAAAGAACCTGTCTTAAGGAAAACAGGAGTCATGTCTGGGATGAAAAGGCGAAGCTGGCAGGAAGCTGTTTCTTTTCACTGTGTCACTGATATTTAACTGTTTTCTTTTTCATCTCTCCTGCTGCTCGTCACTCCCTGTCTAACATTTGAAGCGGTATCCCCCTTTTCCTGGCATAAAAGCTGTATAATGTGCTTTACCCCTGGAGGTGCAGGGGTAAACAGTCAGGAGTAAGTCTTCAAAAGCAGAGCCTGGTACTGAAGCCACAGACAGGCCCAGGTGAGAGAGGATGGTCACCGGTCTGGTTTGCATTTGGAGCGTTGATTCTGAGACAGACATTCACAGACGGCAGATGGGGGTGGGGGAGAAAGAAGTCTCAATGGGGGTGATGTCAAGTCAAAGTTCTCATGTACTGTGGAAAACATTTCTCCGTTTCTGTTCCCCTCGCTCTCACAAATACACAGTCTGCCTACCCCCAACTGTGGGAATTCCAGGGCATCTCTGTGATCGCGTGTCTTTATCTGAGGAATGCTTTGTCAGGTCTCAGGGCGCTCCTCATATCAGGGGGATTAGACTGGCTCCTGTCCGCTGCGCACACTCAGTAGGAAGAGTGGACGTCAGGAGAGCTGGAGAACATAGACTAACAGCTCGCTCGTTGCCTATAGGAGCCTCTTCATGCAAGGTATACAGCCCAGGCACAGACAGCAAACTTCACCCCAGCTCCCTTTTTAAGAGGAAATAAAAGCCTCTCTGAGGGTGTGCACACATGAACACATGGGCTGTAACTAATACTTATTTTATCAGTTGAAGCATAAGGCTGGCAATATTCTATATTTTTGATATTGTTAACACATCTAATGGAAAAACACCAAAACCAACTTTTTTTTTTCAATCATTTCCAATTTCCAAACCCTGTCTGGCTTTCAGCCCCAAGCTCATTGGTTCCTACGGAGACTTACTTGACGTAAATATAATGCGTTACAAATATATATATGTAGTAGGTTAATTCATTGTTGGTTTTGGTCTTTTTGTGGAATGTTGATGACAAAATTTAGAATATCACCTGCCTTATCCTTTAATCTAGGTTTTTTTTCATTTGGTTGTTGAGTCTATAAAATGTCAAAATGACTGACAGTTTCCAGTTAGCCTTTCTTCTACCCAGATTCCTGATGTTCCCCCAGTCTCAGACCTCACTACCGAGGTGCCAAATTGTTTTGATGTCTCTTGGTCAAAACGACTCTACTATCCCTATCATTCACTGGCTTTGTGCATATATTTATTCCCTTATCTCCTGAGGTTACCACTCTTTATCAGCCCGCTGTCTCTAGTCCTTGCCCTTACCAATTCTACCTACCACGCATGTAGACGTGTTGTGTTTATTATCTTGCTGTAATGACTCTATCACCACTCGACATCTCCCACTAACCAGTAAACCTCCCAGTGACACCAGTACAAGCCAGAGCTGATATTCTGCACTGACATCTCCTGCCAGAACATGGCAACTTTCTCCTTACCCAGAGGGCTAGATTTACGAGACCAATGTATGAACGAAGCTGGGATTTCACAGATAAAAACCGGGGGGTTGGTCAAGGGGTGAAGTATCCCTACTGATTTATTTCCTAGTGGAGACCTGCTGTATTTCTCCCATCCATTTCTCAGCCATGCCCCTGTTATGACAGCCAGTCTGCAAATATTTGCTGACACTAACCAGAACTAAACAGTGTCATTGTACAAGCTGATGATTTAGACTGCATGGTTCTGCAGAATATGTGAGTGTTAGACATTGGGATATACATGGTGCAGTTGTTTGCATTCCTGGCAGCAGACTCCGCATGCATGTGAGAGTTGATGTACAGATGAGTTGTGTTGATGCTGAAGTGTTGTAAATGTACTGCTTAGGGAGACGGACACAAACACAACTGAAAGAGGACAGATTTTTGAAACGAGTTCACTAGTGATCCTGCATCAAAGTAATCCACTCTTTTGTAACCTGATGTTGTTGGCTGTAAAAAAAAAAATAGGCATTTTTATGTGTTATTAAGATTGTTACAACAGCAGACTTTATAGGTTTTTTGAAAGTTACTTCATTACTTTTAGTTTTTGAGACTCACCTAATCAATATGTTATTTTTGTGGCTGATACTGTTTAACATATCAATATTTGAGAAGAACGGGGAAAAAAATTCAATAGCTACAGTATACATCAGCCAATTAGGCATGGGCCGGTATAAGATTCTGACGGTATGATAATCTTCAGCATAAATATCACGGTTTCACGGTGTTGCAATTACAGCTTTAAAATGTGTGTGTGTCTTTTTCATTGAACACAATTTAAACACCCTGCACACTGGCAGGGAGAGGGATTTCTAAACTGCACTTTCTCTCCTAGACCACTCATAAAAAAAAAACAGCTCGTACCTTAGGAGTGGTATGATGGAAAATGGCAGTGGTTTTGAAACCTTCACTTTTTCAAACCGTGGTATACCTTGGAAACGGTAACCGGCCCATGCCTACAGCCAATATGTATTTATGCAAACACCTAAACATTTTTGGCCATAATCCCTCAAAAATGATTAAAACGTTGTGAAAAAGATATCTGCCCGAGCAGAAAACTTCAAAGTACAACAATACATATTACCATGATGGTACATTTGTAGATAACAGTCCCTTTTTTCAACTGTAAATCTCACTGGAAGCCTAATAAATAATCAAACTACAAATTAAACCATATACAGCACAAGTATTTTAAACTTGAATGAAGAAAAATAAGGCATTAAGCACATTTAGAATGAAATGCTCTTTCACATATACTGTACAGTATTGTTTTATTGTGGTATTAGTACCCTGCATATCTTTTTTTTAAAGTGATTTATACACCAACAACGCTAGACATAAACACACAGAATTCACATAAAAGCAGATGGCACGATACCTCCCAAGATGCCTCTCTAGGTTACAAGATAAGGGCTGCACTACAGTGCCTACAGTATTTGCATGTACAAATACACCTACACATACATATAAGTATGTACATACATATCCACACAATGGATAAGGTAGTTAACAAAGTTAAACTTTCCACCACAAAGTTTGTTCTGAATAAATAACATCTAAACAATGCATTTCTGATGCAAGCACCATGCATGCATAGTTATGTCCAGTCCTTGTTCTCCCACACTAACAAACACAGATTAAAAACATTGAGATTCTGCTATTTCCATACTTTGTAGGCCCCTTAGGTCCCAGTTGCTCCAATCATTAATCACTGATGTCATCAAGTTAATGCCCCTCCCACACAAGCCATCATCATCCAATCACAGCTTGAGATGCTGTGACCTTAATCAGAGTTGATTTGAAAGTAGTATGCACATGCAAATGTGTCAGTGTGTATGTCAACGGATAACATTTTGAACATTGACATGCACAGGGTTGCATGAAACGAGGCTGAAAGGGCAGGTCAAAGCTCTGCTGGGGTTTATACTCCTCTCCCTCACATGAGTTGGCTCTGTTAACACTCTAGAGAATGGTATTTTTACACACACAGCACTGACACTTTGTTACTCATTCTTGCACTTGTTTTACCTGAAATAGCAGAGATTACTGGAATAACAGCGTTTACTGCACTTATCCATTGTGGGTTAAAGCCTTTAAATAATTCAGCCTACACACACACACACACACACACACACACACACACACACACACACACACACACACTCACTGCCCATGGCTCCTGTTGTGGGTTGAGTGGGGCCGCTGACGGCTGATTAATCGACTGGGGCGGCCCACTCATGATAAGTGTGGCTAATGACCTGCTGAATAATTCACTGGGCCTTTGCTGGGGAACAGATGGAAGGCCAAACACATACACAGACATGTTCACTGGCACACTCGCACACACTTGTGCACTCATGCATTTATTTGTACTCTCATTATGCATATATTCAAATATTTTTGGACACATTCACGCCATTCACACACTCCCAGCCGCCACACACCAGGGGGCCTCTGTCTCCCTCCCCTGCTGTTGACACCTGGGGTGCTTCACGTCAGCGCCGCCATTGTTCCCCTGATACCACTATGCAGCCCACTCACTATCAGAACAGAAAAAAAAAAAAAGTTACCAGAAACTTTTATCTCCATCCCTCGTGGCTATCAATACTAATTCCATTCTGTCCAATCACTACTTCAGTTTTTATGTATCACTCTGGACCTTTTCAGTGTATGTTTGTATTTTAAACACAACTGTCAAACCACTGGGATCTGTATGCAGCTCTATTATTCTTAAGTCATAGATCACTCGAAGCAAAGGTCAGCTGTCAGGGTTTAACATTCACAGTAACTTTTAATAGATCTGATCACCTGCCTTAAATCAACTGAGAACAGCCTTTGATACTGCAGCCAGTTATCTGTCTGCACCACAGGGAGCCAGACCCAACTATCCTCTTGTGTGTGTGCAATGAAAGCGTACATACACATTGACTCTGGGAACCTGCAGGAATGCATGTTAACCTCTTTTGTCTGTATACTGCCATTTTTTTCTTCCCATATTCAGATTTTCTGCATTTGATGTTTGCTTGCATATCTTGGTGAGCCTGCATTGGTTTGTGTTTCTGAGAGGGAGCAGTAGCCAGTGATTAGACCCTGCTTCCCCTGTGTCAGCACTGATAAGCAGGGCCAGGCTCTCTTTGATATGGCCAGTTGTCTGTCAGAGCCCTGGTCTAAACTGACAGCTTATCTGCATGCTGCTCTCCTCCCATCTGCTGTTCGCCGGATGGGAATTGAACTCCATTCAGTTGTACCACATTACTACGTGATATGCTTCCTGTTACTTTACAGAGGGCCTTTTTAAAGAAGCAGCATTATCATTGCATAGATAACCGTGTTTAGAAATGTAAGCTAGCTGTCAATGATCAGGCATGTGTGCTCAACAGATACAGAATGTAGGATTAAGTGCTTATAATACTCGAGCATCGAAAGCTGGAATCAAACATTCGTCAGATTCTCAGTATTTTCTTTCTTATTGACTTTAATCACATATTTTCTGTTCTAGATTGTGAAATTAGGAAACTTGGCGAAGTTTGGACAGATTTTTTTTCAGGCCAAGATTTTGTACGGCTGCTTACATTAAGATAACAGTATACACTGATGCCTTTAGAAGTTTGACATACTTTGTTAAAAGAAAAAAATACAGTTTTGAATATTCCTTAGAGGAAGGTGTGGTTTTTGGAATGCATACCATAACCCAGGTTTCATGTTGGCACTGATATTGAAAATTGTCAAACAATAACATCCCTACTACATGCTTTAGAAGGACTGCTTTCAGCGGCAAACGGTTTGTTTATGACTTAGAAGTTGAAAACATACACTAAAAATGGGCTTCAGTTGTTTGCCCATGCACTACATGCTTGATGTTTTAAGACTGTGTCAATAAGCAAAATGAAATGCATTTTTCTTCACTGTTGGCTGTTTTATATTAAGTACAGTATGGCCAAGTAAACAAGTGTTCTAGACTGCTGCAGGTAAATGCTTGGTTAGTAAAGGGATGAATGGGACCATTTTAAAATACTTTGTGCCAGTAAAAGGGCCCTGTAATTACTCTTCCAGTTTAATGGATTGATGACTTAGTTGGTGTTGTTCCAGCCATATTGCATACATTAAAGTCTTGTGCGGCTTGCTGTGAACTGGCACGGTCAGCAGTTTCTTGCAATAGCTCTGTAAAGGTGACAATTAAATGTATTTTGTCTCGTCTCTCTACAGAAGTGTCGTTGTTGCACCCAAGAAAGCGGGCATGGCACCTTCTCCAGGCACTTCCACTGCTGTCCCAGCAGCCACTGCTGCGTCTGTGTCTGGTGGGACACCTATCGAAAGCGTTGCTGTGGTATCTTCTGGTGACGCCTCCCAGAGCACCTCTGCAGACTTTGCAGCTAGTGAGTACGCACGCATGCACACACACACACACACACACACACACACACACTCACACATTAGAAGGGCAGTGTTTCTGTGAGGGCAGATAAGTCATAACCTGGATGAGCCAGCTTTGAAAAAGTCAATATTTATTTAGAGGTTTTGCTCCTCTGTGTGTCAGAATAATACTGCTGCGTTTGTACAATATAATCCAGTTACCCAAGGCTGGAGAAGATGGCATGAAACAATAGTTGCACTAATTCAGTTGTAGTTGTTGTAGTGGCTATTCTCACATTTTTATACAGTAAAATAAAAAAATTCAAAATAGCATGTAACATTCATAAAAAAATAATGTAAAATAATAATCACTGGTGTAAACATAAATGCCCCAAATCAAGTAAAAATATTTTTAATAAGGTATACAGTAGTGATACAAGGATGAATTAAGGTGAATGAATAAAATAACATAGTCATATTTTTTTTTATTGCAACTGTATGAGCACACTAACCTTTCTGCATGTGCGAGTGTGTATAAAGTGTGTTAAAGTGTAATGTTTTTTCACTGAGGAGTCTGTGTATGTTTAAGGAAGGAGGGAGTGACATGAGAATGGGGTTTATGTGTTTTAGGAGACTGCATTTACTGTAAAATCAAGCTTGTGTGTGTGTGTGTGTGTGTGTGTGTGTGTGTGTGTGTGTGTGTGTGTTGCGTGTGCATGTGAACAATGATAAGTGTAAAAGCTGTATGCATAGGGTGCTTTGTGTCAGTGAGCAGTGTTGAGTAAATACACTTTTTGAGCATGTGTGTGTTTTAGTGGGGCAGTGGGAGGACTAATGGAGACGTTCATTTACTCCTCTTTGTTTGAAGGAGCTACTTCAGCTCGAGAGGGATACTCTCACCAGGCGGCCCACATGGCGCTGCTTAACACCTTACACACACACACACACACACACACACACACACACACACACACACACACACACACACACACACACACACACACACACACACATTTGTTTCACTATCTTTGTGGGGACCTGTCATTGACATAATGCATTCCCTAGCCCCTTACCTTAACCATCACAACTAAATGCCTAACCTTAACCCTTACCCTCACCCTAACCATAACCTAATTCTAACCCTAATCCTAAAACCAAGTCTTGACCCTCAAACAGCCCTTTAACCTTGTGGGGTCCAGCATTTTGGGCCCCACAAGGCTGTGCAGACCCCACAAGTATACTGTATTCCCCGGTTTTTGGACCCCACGAATATAGTAAAACAGACACACACACACACACACACACACACACACACACACACACACACACACACACACACACACACACACACACACACTCTCTCTCTAGCCTACATTACACTGTCTGTCATTCCTTAAGAGTTATCCCTGCTTGGAGACTGTCCTGGCTGGAAAAACAAGCCCGCTGAAACACCAGAGGAATCCCCCTCCTCCATATTCAGCTGGGCATTAGCTTATTTATGAGCCACAGGGAAGTAAATTTACTGCCAGATCAATCAAACATGGACTTTGTACCTTGTGTGCCTCTGTCTCCAGAATGAAGTCGTAAAGCACCTTTTTAGTTGTATAATGAAACAGTCACAAAAACAGCCCAGAGGGGTAAATTGGTATGTAATGACTTAATGAGTGAAAACAATTTGAAAGAATAGTAGGAATTTGTTTTAACTGCTCACATTCCAGCACAGGTGTAACACTGAAAATATGACCTATTTATAAGAAATACCTAATATTGTGCATGTGTTTGATATATGGCTGACATATTAAAAACACCAACCAGAAAAGATCACACTGTTTAAAGTATGACTGCAGCTGACAGTGAAGTGTTAACCGCATTTCGGCACACAA
Source organism: Zingel zingel (assembly GCA_023566125.1). Lineage (NCBI taxonomy): Eukaryota > Metazoa > Chordata > Actinopteri > Perciformes > Percidae > Zingel > Zingel zingel. The sequence continues at coordinate 17,107,159 of CM042317.1, forward strand.
TTTAGAGGTTTCCATCATGAAAACCTCTGAATTGTAAATTGATAAGGAAGACATATTGTGCTCGGTGTACATCATCCACTATCTAACCGTAAAATTATATTTGTACCCCCACTTGCCCTATTTGACCATAAATCCCTCTATTCTATACATTTGAATGGAGGCCATTGTATTATTTCACAAGATGCATGACGTTTCCTCACAGGTTTATGGTGCTACCCTGGTCGTATAATGTATGGCTGTGTGTGTGTGTGTGTGTGTGTGTGTGTGTGTGCTCATGTATGTGTAGCGTTTTATTCTTGTCCAACATCCAGACTAATAACAGAGTTCTTTGGTTTCTCCCTGCAGCAGGCGGCCAGGTTCCAGCCAGCACTAGCCTGCCATCTGTCCCCCCACTCTCCCCTGTGACCCAGAACACAGCCCCCAATATGAGGTGATTCATCTTCTTTTCTCTCTCTCGCACACACACACACACACTATCAGCTTTTTATGGACATAAGCATCAGTTATTAATGCATATCCACCTATTGTTGTGTTGTCTTAATACTTTTTTTTTTAATTTACATGATATTTTTTAATTTGGCATTACCTAGATTTATTTAGGAGTTTTTCAGAATTTCATCTTACTATGAATTGTTTTTGTGTTTGGATTCCATCTCTAGTATCTCAGAGCGTCTGGAGCATGCTCTGGAGAAGGCAGCTCCTCTGCTGAGAGAGATCTTTGTGGACTTTGCTCCCTTCCTCTCTCGGACCCTGCTGGGCAGCCATGGACAAGAGCTCCTTATTGAGGGCACGAGTAAGTACAACATCACAGAGACTCATTACAGATGCAGGTTTTTTTTTTTTTTACTTTCACTTCAAGCATGGTGCGTCCTTTAAGTGTTGTCCTCATTTAAATGCAATAACAAATCCAGGCCGTTGTTAATCTAATAGTGTAATGAGTGTGCATTGAGTCAAGAGCTGGTAGTTGTGCTGAAGGTTTCTAGGGGGCCAGGTCATAGGCCAGGCCACTAATAGCAGTGTTTGGGATGTCTGCTGCCACCAAACAAAATGGAAAGTTGATTGATAGCTGCAGAGGGGCCTGAATAAAAGGCAGGGGGAGGTGTGTGTGTGTGATGGTGCATGTGTCTCTGTGTCATATGAAGAGCAACTGAAAGACCAAAGGCTACTATGCCTTCTTCCCGTCTGTGCCTGTGCAGCAGACTTTGGACACTCTAGTGGCCCCCTGCCCTCTAAAAGCCCAGGGCTCGCCATTAGGGATCAATGGGACATATGCTGGCCAAGTCAGGCCTGTAATACAAGGCCCAAATATGTATTAGTTTACAGTAACATCATGTCTGCTCATTAGGCCCATCAATACTATCTGCTGTCTTGCAGATGGCACAAGGTTAGGTATCCGTGTCTATTTGTGTGTGCATAGTGCATGATTTTGTTTCCACAAGTACAGAGGATAACAATAAGTGTTCATTGTCAAATGTACATTACTTTCTGACCTTTTCTTTTGTATTTCTACAGGCCTGGTGTGTATGAAGTCCAGCAGCTCGGTGGTTGAGCTGGTCATGCTTCTGTGTTCACAGGCAAGTCTGGCATCTATATCTTTTCTTACCCCTGTCCTCTGCTTTTCCACTGATCTGATATATCTGGCTCACTCAAGTGCAGCGAATCCACAGCCCAGAGTGGAGACAGTGAGCCATCCAACGCCTTATCTTCTTCTCCACACTACCTTGTCTACCTTGCCACATTCATCCCATCCCCGAGCGAGGTCAGGGAAACCGGAGAAAAGGCATCTCTGGCCGCAAATATTGGTTTTAGGGTCAAGGGTGGCCGACCTGTCCGCGTCATCTCTGACCCGAACGCCGGCCCTTGTGGCCGGGCCAAACTGATGAGGAGGGATAATGTAGATTTGATGGTGCTTTGCATTGATTATCCCTCTCTTCTCTGTTGTCTTGTGGGTGTTTTGTTGCCAAGTTTATTTAGCTGCTGCCGGATTCATGAATACTAATTTAGGGATCATAAGCAGGCGTGGGCAGATCAATGATCGGGGATGTCAATAGATCACTCCAGGATGGCTGATTAGCATTAAGACGCACAAAGCTACTGAAGGCTGTGCGGACCAAAACACAGTACACAGTGTACTTCACATTTATATGTAAATGCATCTCATAAAACGTTGTATTTATTCAGTGTAGAAGCACTCATTTTTATAATGTAGCACACACAAACCGTTGCCCTCATATGCACACATCCAGTGACAAGGACAACAGATAATAACTCCCCTCTGGCCCTGTTTGCTTGCATCTTTACCATTTAAAGCACCTCGTGAAAAAACAAAGATATCCAATAATAGAAAGCACATCTGATTAATGACACCTCTCTCACCGCTCGGCTTTTTTTTTTTTTTATTTATTTTTTTTTTTTTATCAGCCTTATTTTCTAAAGAAATAGCACCTGTCATCTGGCTTTCTTTCCTCCACCTTCTCCTCCTTTTAACCCCTACTCTTGTTTGGTTCCCATTATTCACTTCGCGTCCTCTCTAAAAAGGTAATACAGTCAGATTACACATCTGTTTGGATGTCAGGGGCCGTGCATAGATTTGTGCTAGTGGGACACATGGAGGGAATGCAAGCCCTCTAATGTCCAGAGACGAAGGAATAGCAGGAGTGAAAGCTAGATAGAAAACCAAAGAGAGAAGAATGACAGGCTCTAATGCACCTATTTGTCATATCTGTCAGGGTGTTGTTTAATGCTAATCTAATCAAAGGCAGAATCTTGGTGATTGCTCCGCTGCACAGCTCATGCCTCGCTTCCCCCCTTTGGTCCCCAGCCCAAGCTATTTCTTCCTTTCTCTAAGCTCCAAGCTACCCCACCCATCTCCACAACACACACACACACACACACACACACACACACACACACACACACACACACACACACACACAAACTCACACTCTCTCTCAGTGAGAGGAATAGGGATTGGCCAGCGAAGTGTTGATTGCTTCAATAAATCATCCAACCAAATTCTCTCACAGCTAATGCAAATGTAATTTTATTGTTGTGTAAGGGGGGGAAATAGGGGGAGGAAGGTGGAGGCGATATGCTGCTTTCTACTGGGGAAAAGAGGACAACAGGGACAGACTTTCCTCTGGGCTAGATTACTATGTATAATTATTTGTTTGTTCTCCTTGTGGGGCAATGAGTGGGAGCCAGCGCCATGATTGATGACATTATTTAGCAAAGTTTGTTGGGCCCTCTGGCACAGGAAGCGCTCAATCCTCTCACAGGAAGTGCCTCTGTTGCCATCTTGTGACTCCTTCCTGCCTTCACGCCAACCAGTGGAGGGAATAGATGGAGATGATTTTGATTGATTTTTCTCCCTCCACCCCCACACCTTCATCGGAGATGCGATGCGATACCATCTCTGTGAAATTTTAATTAATTTCCGGAGCTTTGAGATGGAGTGGAGCCAGGGTGAAGGGTCAGGAGGCTTGGGACTGCAGAGCAGTTTTTAATCAGGGATCCTATCAAAGTTGCATTGGCACCCACATCAGCTTGGCATTGAGGATGGGATTGTAAACCGCTGTTTGATAGGACCCCATTTCTAAACAACTACAACTGTGCTCCCAATTAAAGGGCCATTTTGGTCAGACATAAACTGTTGGGGTGGCATGCTGCCTTGTTCTCCGCTGTAATATTGATCCTCGAGGACTGCTGAATATACAAAATGAGGATTAATGATGATATACTGGTGCAACAGAGTGCTGCTCAAAATAGTAAAGAGCTGCCACTTGTGTATCTGCACCTGGCGTTGTTATCACTTCAAGATGTACTTTGTTTATGCGCAGAATCTAACTTTTTGACATGAAATTATTGTCAGAAAAAGGAGAAAAATGGCCATTACAATTTCCCAGATCGCAAGTTGACATATTTAAATTGCTTATTATGTTCAACCAACAGTCTAAAATCCAAAAATATTCAGTTTACTACCATGGAATACTCAAAACCATCAAATATTCACACTAGAGAAGCTGAACCCCGTGGAATGTTGGCATCTTTGCTTAAATAAATTACAAACAATCTATTATAAAAGTCGTTGGAGATTTTCTGTCAGTCGACTGTGTAATTGTTTCAGTTCTACTCAGTTTATAAATTCTATACTCTCTAAATGATAACCATAATTACAGGAGAAGTTATTTTTGTAAGGTTAATATCAAGACGTCATATCACTTCTAGCTTATTGAATGTGATGGCTTCCTCAAAGTAACTCTTGCATTTTACATGAATATGATCACCGAGGGTCTTACGTGTACTGTAAAGAACCACTCTCTCCCTCTTCCAATGCCCTTGATTCACCTTGACAGTTTCACTCTCCCTCTCACACTTGTTTTCTCCCGTCTTTGTCATGTTTACGGCCAGTGTGTTGTTTCCTGGGTGCACTTCTTAAAGTGGCTTCCACCCAAAACATCTGATAAATAAATAATGCGCTGGGACAAGAGAAAGAGCTTTCTCTTGCGCTCGCTGCTGTCAGTCCAGAGCTTTGAGAAATCATTTCATCGGTTACTGGACAGTCTACGATGCGCAGAGGCCCATAAATTTCCTCAGTAGCTGCATTTGTGTCCTGTAGATCAGCCATTATTGTCCGGCTCCTCTGTCAGCCCATCCATTCTTCTGCCATTTGAGTGAGTGAGAGAGAGAGAGAGAGAGAGTGAGAGAGAGTGAGAGAGAGTGAGAGAGAGTGAGAGAGAGTGAGAGAGTGAGAGAGAGTGAGAGAGAGTGAGAGAGAGAGAGAGAGAGAGAGAGAGAGAGAGAGAGAGAGAGAGAGAGAGAGAGAGACTCCCCCTGCACAGCGTGGGCACACTATGCTTGTTACACACAGGGAAGCACAGGAGCACACAAACATGCAAAAGATTACAAATATTACGGTGAAAATCCGCCATCGTAAACGCGCCTGGCTTTTAAAGGGAATGGCAGTGACACTGTGATTGGTTTATTGTATGTTACGCCCAAAACACAACTATGAATTAATGAAGACACTAAGTACAACTCTTTTGAACCATGCGCACGGACCCTTTTTTCCACCGTCAAACTAGCAAAAGTGGATTTGGACACGCCCTAAACGCACCCGCGCCATGCGCTTCACGCCGTGCGCTTAGATCGTTAAAATAGGGCCCTTACTGTAAAATGTTTGTGTTGAAAGTTATTGGATTATGTGGTTTATTGAACTTTAGTAGCTGACACATACACTATCTCTGTTCTAAACAAACAGCATTTTTGTTGGGACCACTGATGCAGATAATCTTTTTTTTAATAGTAATTCAATAACATCAATGCTAACCCGCTAATCCAATGACCACACATAAGCATTGTGTTCCCAGCCAGTCTCATCAAAGTTAACCTGTTTAACAGATGGGCACCTCTCTCTCCCAGTCAGCAGGGAGAAGAACATTGACTTCCCCAAACACTTGGTTCCTCCTGACCCTTGACCCTCTGACCTCCAGGTTAGAGGTAAGAGTGGCGGCGGCATAGAAGTTTAAACCCCTGCAGTCAGGGAACGGGTCGGGAGTGAACAGTCATCATGCTCCACACAATCAATAACATAATCTGAGAAACGAGGGAACCAGTTGGAAGCTTAGTGGCCCTGGAAATGGGGCAAAAACAACAACCGGCAAGTTGAACAATAGGCACAGTTACTTAGGCTTGTTTTATTAAGTATTCACTGTTTGTTAGTTGCTTATTTTGAATGTTATGTTGCTGAATGTGGAGTCTGATGTTTGCTAAATAGTCATTTATATCTGTCAGTGGACACATTTCTTCTTCTCCCCCTGTAAGTGAGGCTTTGATGGATCAAGAGCAGACCATGTTGTATGAACCACCTGGGGAGCGGAGAGAGGTGAGAGAAGTGGCGAGGAATGTGATGAAACCAGGGGACAAAAATACTTTCCCCATCATTTTCCTCACAGTCAGACCCACACCCCGCTGTGCAGTTAAACAGGCACACAAGGTTCAAGATCAGTGCAAATCAAAGTGTTATTATTTCCCCTCCCCCCTGTTCGCCCTCACCCGGTGCTCTGCTCCAGTGCCCCTTTACAGCCGTGCCACGCGGCTCGGTGTCCCCGCCATCACTCTCCATTTCAGAGGATAATATCATGCTGTATGTTCTTTGAAAAGGTACTCTCCTGTGAGACGTAGAGAAAACATAGGAACACCAACTGGCACTTAATTCTGTAGGCTCCCTATCGTTGAAACTATGCAGCCAGAGAGGGGCGGCGGGATGCGTTGTGTTGGAGGAGGTGGGGGTCAAGGTGGACTTCCTGACAGGAAGTGAAGTCTAGCTGAGAGGGGAGAATCAGACGTGAGACTCCAAAAAAAAAACTGAGTGGCTTTTAATTTGGCTCCCAGTCGGTTTTACTGTGAGCTGGCTTCAAGTGACTCGGGACTGGAGGGCCTCAAGTGGCATGAATGGTTGGTTATTTATACACAATGTATAATCGTGTTTCAAATAAATGAATTTCCCTGACAGAGCCCTCTCCTCCTGACAGGCACTGTTAATGTAATGTTTTCTTACCTGACAGGTCCCCAAGTTTTAAGGCCATGGAATGTATTCTTATGTTTCTCTCCCTGCTATCCTCTCTCAGCCAGCCTGCTGATTAAATCGTGTCCTGGCTTCTTTGCTCAGATCTGGAGTGGAAATTCACTTCCCTGCATTTTTGATCTGGTAAAAGCCAAGTTCAAAACTTGGACATGATTAACTGTCATTCCCGCTCATACTTCAGGGGGCTTACACAGAATTCAGAGTTGCACAGAGTCATATTTTAACAACCATTATATTCAGTATCCTTGGGTATTTTGATGACAATCGGGTGGCATTGTTAAGTGAGGTTTGGTCCTGTCCACATTTGTAGCATTGAAAGCCTTAGTCAACCGAGGACATATTTTACACGCTATTGTTGTTAATCTGCGGTACAAAAGAATTCATACCATCATTGAAACATCTGGCAAAAGTTGGGCTACTTTTAAGAGTAACCTTGTAAAGGATAAGCGGTTACAGATTACGGACAGATGGATGAACCTACATAAAATGTTTTGATGCCATTGACTTATACGCCTAAACTATATATCCATCAATATGCCTTAATCACTGCATATTAAAATCATTAATTTAGCAAGTTCACATTTTTAATTATTATGCATCTCCAAATGAGATGGCTGGAAATGATTCTACGTTTCCTCGTCAACTAAAAGCTAAGACGAGAACACACAAAAAGATCGATCCTGCTCTCACCAATAGAGCAACTTGTATGGAATTGAAAAGGTATTAGGGAACTCATTTTGAATCAGTCTTATCAGAAACCAGTCTGTACTGCGGCTTAAAGTTGTTTGTGTATTTTGTTGTGCTGCAAAGTAATGCAAAATACTCTATTGTGTACTGAAAAGTCTAGACATACAGTTTAAACAAGTAAAAGAAAAATATTCATGAAAATGAGGTTGTTGTTTGAGGTGATGATTTCATTGCTCATTTAGAACTGAACATCTGTTCCACTTGGACGTGCAACAGCTGCACAGTTTTTAAGTATTCTTATTCTCCTACATCATTAAAACCCACTGACATTAAACTGAAGGAACCACATACCACATTTGTTCCAAGATAAGATTGCTAAAGTATTTCTTTTAAAAACGGGTCAGTTTCTTTATGATGCAATGCTGGCTTATTAAATGTACTGTATACATTTATGAGTTCCACTTAAACATACTTTTCATGCACAGGTCAAGTGTTGTAATGCGTTTCTGGTTCGTCTGGTTGGTGTATGTGGGGGTTTAGGTCATGTTTGTTCACTCTTCATGTTACTGTAGCCATGAAAGTGTAAGTCCATGAAGCTCTTGGAGACCCTGCAGTATAAATATTTGGACATCAGTAAATATTCCCTCAGTTGTGAATTTGATCGCGCAAACACCAATATAAGTGTCTGTTTTTCTTTAAGCAGATACCATCTGAACTCGCACATGTGGACTGTCGAGGGCCAGAGTAGACACACCGGTGTAAAGTTATTCATACACAGACATGTTTTTCAGACACAGCATCATGAATAAACAACAAACTAAAAAGGACAATGACGACTAACATATTTGATAGTTTATGGTAAAAGTAAATTTTTGTTTTGTCTTTGTCTCACTCATCCGCACGCATGGGCTGTTTTTGTTGGTCTTTGTTGGTATGAGATGGCTGTTCAGAAACATTTGGCTTTCCTTGTCTGTTCTTAGTTGGTTTGTTTAAAATGCCACCACCTGTTATTGATATGTCACTGGCCTAAGGAACTTTAACTTTATAGCAGTTAATGACAGAATTATTCAAATTTCTTGTTCAAAAGGCGCATTTAGTTTCCATCTGCTTTGTCTTTTTATTTTTTATTTTTTTATTTTTAATTTTAAAGATTATTTTTTGGGCATTTTCAGGCTTTTATTGATAGGACAGCTGAAGACATGAAAGGGGAAAGAGAGGGGGGAATGACATGCAGCAAAGGGCCGCAGGTCGGCGTCGAACCTGGGCCCTCTGCGTTGAGGAATAAACCTCTATATATGGGCGCCCGCTCTACCAACTGAGCTAAACAGGCGCCCCTGCTTTGTCTTTTTACAGTCTGTGTCACCCTGTCAACTCCTATACTGTTAGACTTTTTTGGATGTGAATAATCAGTAGCTCTCAGCCTATTTCATTTTTGCCTCTGCTGCACTGCCACATTTGACATGAGGATTTATGCTTTTGTCGTCCCATCTTAAGTTGTATCCCCATAGCCTTTCAAATCAACAAATACTTGTGATTATGAGTGATGCCACCAAAAAGCACAACCGACTTATTTGTTATTTCGGGAGAGCAGAGACATTTCTTTCTTCAGTGTTGGAAAATGTTTTCCTTGTGTTGTGGCGAGCCTGATGTTTGGAAGGCAATTTTGCTCAGGAGGTCTGTGTTTTCTCACTAGTGGTAGTGGTATATTTAGATGTTGATTATGGATAATCAGCTGTAATGACGGAAGTGCGTGGCATGTGTGTTTAGACTCAATGCCATCATCGTGGAACACAGACCAAACAGAGCTCTCTTTTTGGCTTCAGATTGAGATGGGCATTTCCATGAATAGATTAAAAATGTTCATTCATACACGCCCTCACATTCAAAAAAAAAAAAAGGTAACAAAATGTAGCATCTTGTACCTATATTAAACATGGGCAGAATTTCCAATCAGGATCAAGGGACAGCCCTCTCTCTCTCCGTCCTATCATCTGTTAGGAGGTCAGGTTAAAGGTGAGAGGTCACAAATGGCTGCTTGTATCCTCTCATCGGGAGCGCTGTGGTCATGGCCCCTATAGCGGCCATAAAAGCCGTGACACCGCTGACCAGGGCAGCCAAAATCCAATATTCTATCACTGACCTGTCTCAGTTTCCTTTTTTGTCACCAAGAGATGTCCCTCAGATCGGGGTCATTGCTTTTTTAATTCAACTAGAGAAGCCATTTCTTAGGCCATAATGACACCATTAGTCTTGCTATCACCTTTGTCTGTGTCCACAAAATGCCAATGGTCTCTACGTCGTTTGTCAAACCTCATTTAGAACCGAAGCCTTATCGAGCGGCAGTTTTGCGACAATCATTTTATTTCTGCCGAAGAAGCTTTTAGTTGTGCTTTAAATTCTCCGACGCCTGCATCAAAGTCCCGATGTATTTTAAAGAAATCGCATAAACAGGATTTAATGTCACTGTTTTTCTGGTTCTCCAGAGAGGACGACTCTATTTACTTCCTGTGGTGTTTATTTGAAATCCAGAAAGTGCAATCTGGCCCGGTATGGAATATCCCCACAGCCACTGGCTCATGGTTAATGTCCTTCAACTGCAGTCTATGCTTCAACTAGAAGGCCCCAAGGCTGCTCTTACACACTTCCTCTAAAGCAAGCCTCAGCCGCAAAACCCTCTGCCAGTACTCAACTCCAAAACACTGTTTCCACTCCCAAGCCCAGACTTTTATTCCCTCTGTGCCCTCTTTATTTGGAATGTATTGTAAACACGGTCAATGCCAATATGGTCTTTTAGGACAAAAAGCAGTTTTGAATTGAGGTTAAGTGTTCGGATGGTGTCTGTATGACGTGCAGTTGTTTACAGAGTGATGGTGCGCAGGCATTTCAGAAGAAGGGTTCCTCCTGGCTTGGTGCATGATTGGTTTTGATTTACATTTGTTGTACCGAAAGGGGAACAAATGTATGGTTTCGAAAATTATCACAAATGTACAAATATGTTTGGATGTGTATTAGAACTTCTTGTATATTTGATCTTTCCTTCCTCCTCGTAGCGCTGATATCCTCGTCCCTGTGGGCTCTCTAGGTTTACTGAAAGGCCAGTCGCTACATAAACACACAGTTTCCTCTATCAGCTCCAGAGATGATGACAGAGTTTAAAACGTTTATGCTTACATGCACATACACACTGCGTGGCTTTCACGTACTTTTTGCAACTCGATCAAATGGTTAACTCAATTAAAATCTGTTGTTTTGGCCACTTTGTTGAAAGGAGAATTTCTTTAAGAGTGAAAAATGTATCCTATTATTTTCACCACTACTGAAATTACTATTGCACACGTATCAACAAATGACACATTTTAATAAAAGCTGACGAGTGTGGAATGTATGGCGGCTTCAAGCTGTGATTAATGATTTTTTTACAGAGTAGTTTGGTAGTTTAGGACTCTAACCTGAGGTTTTTCGCGCATATTTCTCCATCTCCCCCGAGAGGAGTGGGGGGGGGGGAGCGCTGTGAGGTTCAGACAGGCCCCATGACCTTGTTGCTTTATTATTCTTTTGACGGTTGTGTTGAAGGTGTTGAAATATTGAACAGAACATGAGAGACGGTGACCGCTGAGTTTCCCTTCTCTCGTTGTCCTTTCAAAATTGAGGATTTAAAGTTGCACACGGCTGTGGTTGGATTGTTTAGACTGACACCTTGAACCATAACGTTAGTCAAAGAGGAGGAAATTTGGTATTGACTTGTGATAAATGCACTCTCAACACTCATTTCCACTAGTTTGCCAGCTGATTATGTAGCCTTAGCTGACCAAAGCAGTCAGTGTGCCTTTTTTGGATGATGTTTCTGCAGTGGCAGGAAAGCTTATAGACACTCTGTCTGTAAACCACTGAGTCACCAGGATGTTCCCATGAATAGTTTTCTACAGGGTCCAGTTATGAAGAGATCAGATTTCAAAAAGGATTTTACTTGAGCTGGAAAAAAATTGTCAATTCATTGATGAGTCGATCGACTGCAAAGTAATCTGCAACTATTTTGAAAATCGATTCATCGTTTAAGTCAAAGATCTTTAACCGGGGGTCCGGGGGTCCTCAAGAGTTACTGCGGGGGTGGGGGGGCACCAAATTCATGTTAATTTAAAAAAATGTTTTTTCCGTACAGAAAAATACGTTGCACAGCTATAACTTGTGACAGGTGCGTTGGAGAGGGTTAAGTAGGTCAAAAGTTGTAAAAAAATAAATGTCCTTGTAGGCAACGTTTTCGGTACTAGACCATCATCTGGCAAATTGAATGAAGGGAGTTCGGTTGCAACTTTTGTTTTTTCAAAAATTAAAATGTAATGTAATGAATCCAACATATTATTTGCAAATATAAATCAGCCTATATGTGGAAAAAAAGACATTGATGATGGGCTTACTGGTCACTAAGATAGCCATCCTCAGATACAGTTCATCCTAAGGATTCACTGTGCCACATGTACACAACAACATTAAAACATGATTTTAAAAATCATACCAACAATGATTTTTATAACTTAGTTCTCTATGCACTAAAAAGGTATGTATAAAGAAAGGCTTTAAGCTTTTATTGTAGGCCTAGTTTAATATGCAACTTAATTTTTATAAAATATGTAGTAGGGGGTCCCTGCTCTGTCCCTCTCTCAGATAAGGGGTCCTTGGATTAAAAAATGTTAAAGACCCCTGGTTTAAGTAATTATTCAAGCAGAAATGCCAAACATTCCCTTGGTAAATTTTAAAATGCCCTGCTTTTCTCTGTTTTATATCATTGCACATTGAATATCTTTAGGTTTTGGACTGTTGGTCGATATAATCATTAGTGATCATTTTACTGATCTTTTTTTTTTTTTTTTTTAGTAGTAGCTTTCGGAAGGAATGTATTAGCACTGCCTTTTAATATAATCACCTGCATCCAAATGTGGAAGATTTATTAACCAACCTATACTTCTATGTAATAAGAGATTCACTGGACCATGTGTAAAATGTACCTTTTTATATAACTTGGTAAAGTCATGTCAGTGTGGTTATTGATGTTGTGTGTGTTCTCTTGCAGGAATGGCAGAACTCCATCCAGAAGAATGCAGGTCTCGCCTTTATCGAGTTGGTCAACGAAGGCAGGTAGGTACCTCTGACGTGCTAAGTGCTTTCCTCTCTCCTTGCAGCAGCACTTCTTCATTATCTTTCCAACCTCTAGCCGTCAGCCGCTTTCCAATTTCACCATTCCTGGATCACATCACAGCCCCCAAGGCCCTTGTGATGGGGTGGCTGTTCTAGATTCTGGACAACAATCAATGATGGGGGGGGGGCGGGAGTGTTAGAGGAGCTCGGTAGAGTGAGGATGGAAGATCCCTGAGTTTAAGGCTCCATGCAATACGTGCTCATCCCACAGGGATTTGGGAAAAGGAGGGAGTTTAGTTAAAAGGTGACAGGCCCTGATCGCTGGTTCCTCTGTGACAGTTGGGAAATCACTCTTGATTTCCTGCTCTCTCTCTCTCTCCCCCCCCCCCCCCCCCCCCCAGTTTATGCCTTTCTGGTTGAGCCTTTATTAACCTGTAATCATCTCTTCTGTCTGCTGCTGTCTTTTGTTTTTTTGTCTTTTTTTTCCCGACATTTTGAGCCTCCATCCCTCCCTAATACGACTCTCATTTCCACATCTGTTCCTCTTAGTCTTGGAATACATCAATTGCCGATTTAGAGAGCCATACTTTCCATTATTGATCCTCAGCTTTTAAAATTGGCAGAGGCTAATCCACAGTAATGCTAATGAGACTGGCAATGTACTGTAGTCCTATGAGTTCTTTGTGGAGGACAGGATTTGTGATTCACTTAAGAGGCTGATCTTATACAGCCATAACTCAAGTCGGGGTTACTAGTGAAAGTGCAAACATCTGTATGCAAATGTATGTCTGGTCTGTCTCTTAGTGGACATCAAACAGCCATTTAAACAAACATGATTAGTTGCACATCAAATTCCCCACCAGTCCTATCATTATTTCATTTATTTGATCAAAGTCCACCCTGAGCAGGTTTTGTGTAATTTATTAATGTGATTTATTTGACAGTCTGTAGAAAGGTCTGCCCAGAGTGATAGCAGTTTGATAAAACGGGGTGTCTGCAGGTCTTGAAAGGTCTTACAATGCACGGAATACTATTTCCTCATAAAAGGCCTTAGAAGGTATTAAAAAGGCTTAAATTTCATTAACATGGTCTTAAATATTTTTCTTGCCATAGGCAGCAACGCTACTTCTAAAACGTTTCTGTATGCGCTTGCGGGCCGTTGGGAGACGTTATACCCTTATAAATCACAAGTGGTCCGACTGTTTTTTTGGTGGAGCACTATTAGACCTAAAACAAGCACTGTCACTACTGCTGGCTACAGTAGCTAGGAAGCTCATAGTCCCATATGGGCAAGTGAAAAACTTTTAAAGAAGCATTTTTTTGGATTTGTTTATCGGTCTATTTCACCGCTTATCTGGATCCAAGTCAGTCACATTAGTTCAATTAATTATATCATAAAAAAAAAGTACTGAATAAAAAAAATGATGTAATAATAAATAATACTAGGCCTTTTCTACCTTACTGGGACGCTCATACTTTGGCCAGTATGACTGTCAAAGATGTATTAAATGGTATTCTATCTGGTAGTTAAAAGGGTCTTCAAAAGTATTGAATTTAACTAGGCTAACCCTGCAGGAACTCTTTATTATATTGCTTATTACTAAATATGTTGCTATTTTGTCTTAAGAGAAGTCTGTTTTGTCCATAAGTACAGTCTTAAGCACAGAGCACCATAAAGAAGGGCAGCGGCTGGGTTATTGATAGCGGGGCCACGACGGGACCATAGAGGCTGCAGAGGCCCCAGCACCTCCGCTCCCCTGCTGCCCTGTGCTGAAACAGCAGGCTTAGGTTACAGCCATCCCCTGGCCCCTAAACCCCCACCCCACAGTCATTCCCAGCCCTCCCCAGCCCTCCCCATCCCTCCTCTCTGGCCCCTGGTCTGTTATTGTTCCACTTTGCACAGTCCTAACCTTTAGGGCTGTCGAGAGGTTTCTTCGACCTACGCACGCACGCACACACACACACACACACACACGCACACGCACAACATGCTTGTTTCATCAACACTGATAAGAAGAGGGAGGTATGCTACATATGTAGCAACATGGGCAGAGATCCTCCCTCTTGTCAGATTCAGATCATTAACAAGTCAATTAGCACCTGAGCCCCAGTTAGAGGATCTAGATGGTTTTGTTTTGTTTCCAAATTAGATTTTCTGCTTATTTTGCACGGTTATTTTTCAGCATTTTATGGATATTACATGGCTGTTCCATCTCTAAGTTACCATATCACAGTGTTAAACAGATGTTTTAAATACTCTGAAGCTCAAGATTTTATGATATTGCTAAGCATCTGTCTGATATTTTCCCCTCTATGACGGAAGTACATTGACATCCATATACCTAATAATAATAATAATAATAATCAGAAAGAATTGTAAGTACATTATGTAGTGTTCCAGTGAGCTGATTCTCCATCTCCCCTCTCCCTAGGCTGCTGAGCCACACCATGAAGGACCACCTGGTTCGTGTGGCTAATGAAGCTGAATTTATTCTTAGCCGACAGAGGGCCGAAGACATCCATAAGCATGCAGAGTTTGAGGTAAGATGCTACACAGCTCTGGCAACTCATGCACAGACACACGCATATGAGAACAAAAAGACTATTGGCATAATTTCTTATCATGCATGTAAAAAAAAAAAAAAAAAATCTATAAAATATTAAAGTCTATCCCAAACTATATTGGTTTTACAGGTTTGGGTTTGTAGCATGCTGTAGAAAATGACAAACCAAAACAATATTCTGCAACTTAAAGCTGAAATCTGCAACTTTTCAAACTACTACAATAGATGACTAATAATTACGTGTTGCATTTGTGCTGCAGTTTTTCTGTATGTCATTATTAGTGTTGGTATGCCAAGTGTGGTCAGCAGACCAGGTAATGAGATTGCCTAAAAGATGATTTACAGTAGTGAGTAAGTTGGACCGCATCCACGACCTGACAAATCTGATCAGCATTTCTCAATCCAGGAGTGTCTCAAACATGTTTTACTATGCTCTACTATACAGATGGATATAAAAAATATATTTATAAAAAAGACATATTTCAACTTTAATTGTTGACTCTTTGAAGAATGAGGGAAGATTATAATATCAAGCTAGTGAAGTATTGCAGTTCAGACTTTTTCTTCTTCTGTACCACGAAAAAATGTTAACCAGGAACAAACTGTGGTCATAAGTTTCCTCCGGTGAGATCCACAGCAACTTTAGGCTTGCTAAGCTCGGACAAAAATGCCCATTTGTAGCTTTAGGCCCATCGCACTAAGACGGCTTTGATAGAAATGTTTAATAGTTTGATATTCATATGCTTTGTCTGTGACTATATTTAATGAAAACAAGGAAGGAGTAACAGTCAGTAAGAGCATAGAGGAGCTGATCCAATGACTACTCAAAACTTGTCCATCAAATTTTAAGATCTGTTCGCAGCAAACCCAGAGGGTAGATGTTTGCTTTTCAAACATAACCCTAAGCTAAACGTGAGCGCATACACAAACACGCACAGACTCGCATACACACTGAAGTTGTTTGAGGCTGGAGATCAAGCTTGGCACATATCACTAACCAAACATTGTGTAGTGTTAATGTATCCCTGTGCCTCTCTAACGGCAGCTTTGCCCCTGAAGCATACCTTCTCCCCCTCCTCTTCCTACCAGTTCTCAGCACAAATGTTGCCATTCACGTGTAGCTGCCGGGCAAACTTTATCCTGACCCATGGGCACCCTTAGTTGCCCCTTTCCCAGTCCAACTCTGCTAAACTCCCCTGCCCCCCACCCCCATCCTCTGCTTTCTAGATTTCACCAAAATCATTTCCTGTCCTGCTGAGATCCTGTCTGTTATACTCCCGCTGGGGGTGTATTTTGCCAGTGACAGGAATATGGCATCCTCCCCTCTCTTCCATCCCTCCCTCCCTCCCTCCCTCCCTCATTTCTCAGGAACCTGCTAGCACTAAAATCTGCAGACAGACCTGAGAGGTGCTGGCCTGAAGGGCTGACTGTGTGTAAACCCACCGCCTCAGCCCTCAGCCCCCACTTTGCAGTAAAATATGATGCTTTTTTAAAGGTTCAGCGAAGGGTCTCTCTGACATTCGGGTAAAGTAAAATCCCTCAAGAGGGTTGAAAGTCAATCAGAGGGGTCGGGGCACATCAGAGTTTTGCCTGTGATTGCTATGTTTTGAGCTCTTTGTTGGATAGGCTGCTTTTCTGTGTAATTGTCATCATATTTTTGTGAACCCTTATTACTCACTGTACTCCAAGTGTCAGTCATTTGCACACAGTGTTATCTAACTGTATTGTATCAACAAAGACTGGAGGAGCATGGTGTAATTCTAGGTTGTAGCAGATTTTTTGTTTTGCTGCAAACCTACTCAATGAAAAGGTGTAAAGTGTTTGTGCTTTTGCAAAAGTGTGTGTACAGTATGCCAGCAGGTTAGGCAGCTGTCTTCATTTGACACAAGAGCAGCACAAGTAAAAATGGGTCGGAGTGTGTTGCCTGACTGGCAGACAGATGGACTTGGCAGCCAGTCTGCACACGACAGCCCCAAATGATCCCTGCTTTGCCTCGGCCTCTTCCTGTGGCCGCAGGCCACACGCTTCTAGATTTCTCAAACTCCCTGGCGTGTAGTAGTTTGGCATTGCACATAACAACCTGACTGTCCCAAGCTCTCCAAATCTAGTTGATTATTTTGCTTTTTTGTTGTTGTTGCAAGTCCTGTTTGTGTGTAGTACTATATTTCTTCTAGCTGAATCTTTTCTACAACGATTACTCAAAACAAAACCTTTATTACCTGAATATGAGTACTTTATGTCTAACAAGAGTTGGCTATGATAATAAGAATGAATACAGTCTTTGATGCATTTGGTAAGAGTGCAAATGACAGGTACCAAGGGTGAGGCATCTGCTGTTTTGTTATTTAGTAGTTAGTTGTTCTACTCTGTGAGCATTCCTTATCCACGCTGTATCCATTTGTAGTATATACATAATGTAAGAGACTGTGGGCCTATATTAGTACATTACTGTGTGGGCCTATATTAGTACATTACTGTGTGGGCCTATATTAGTACAGTACTGTGTGGGCCTATATTAGTACAGTACTGTGTGCAGTGTAATAGGGTCAGGGTTTGTTAAATTTCCAAATGAAGCAGCGCTATCGGTTACATGAACTGTCACTCAATTGACTGTAAAAACACAAGAAATAGAAAGCTATAACTTTCTTTTAGTTGCATTTTTGTGTTGTCATTGGAAACTTGCTCTACCCTTGCAATCGTCAAGCCGCCCTTAATCAGATACCCAGCATAGCTCGTCCCAAACTAGGTTTCACAATTGAATTCCCCACTTAAATGCAGTTGCTCCTCTGTGACCTTTGAGAAGAAGTGAAGCCCTGATAAGTCTTGCTCTGATATTGCTGTATTGATTTTTGCCTCCATACAAGCTCTGCCTGAGCCTGCTAGAGCCAACGGTTTCATTTTGCACTGCCACAATAAAAATAACAGGCCAATGAAACATCCCCCCCTGAGGGCGGGGGTTGGAGGGTTTTGAAATAATTTTCAGCCATGTCCTAGTTTTTTAAAGCCTCTGTATTGTGTTGCCGTGACACTAAAGGTTGGTGATTGTTTTGTGAGAATAAACCTTAAAATAGGCCTCCCAAAATGACTCATTGTGGATGCCATTGTGTTACACTGGAAGTGAGAAGGTTTGCTTAGTCATGCTGCATCAATTGCCAGAACATAATCTGCATCCTCCCTCACTATACTATTCTGAATTTAAGAGCACTTGCTTTGGTTTAGCAGAAGCAATACCAGAAGAGAGAATAATTCAATACATAAAAACAAATTTGTGTTTGCTTCTTGTCAGCGTTCATATCCTTTAGAAGGCAGTGATGGAGGATTCTGATAGCCGTTTGCCTCAGAGACATAACATATGCTTTCTCTCTCACACTCACACTCTCACTGGCTCTCTGCGGGACAGAATTGAGTTATCTTTGGCCCTTAGAGTAAGTTATTACAGTGGGCTTAGGGTGAAACAGATGAAGAAAACTAGGGGGGAAATCCAATTACCTTTTTAGGGTTCTCTATCTAAAAGGATCCTTAATGTGAAGGAGATCTGCCGATCGGATGCCGCTGCCCAGCACAACAAATGATGGACTCTGATATCTTCCAAAGGGGCAGGAGGGAGAGCCCAAGAGATAGAAAGGACGAGAGAGAAATCGAACTCCCTCTTTTTTTATGGGGCTGTTCATTAGGGATGAAATGTGGTGGGCTCAGGGGCACAAGGGCAGATGAGAAGGTCCAGATAGGGAAGAGTGAGCAAGACCCAAGTCATTTCTATTCTTTCTTACCGTTCCCTTGCTTTTTTTTTTTATATACACCCCCTTGATTCATCTTCTACTGTTATATGGAGTAATTGAATTGACTGTCTGAGAGATCCTGTGAAAGCCAGACGATAGCGGCTAATTAGCGCTTGGCATCATTGTCTTCCCTCTGCTGAGCTTGTAAAACGATCCGGTGCTTTCCCCCACGTTAATGACATTAACATTGAGCTGAGGCTCATTATGTTTCGTTATCATAGCACTGGTCTCTGGGAGCTTGTGCATCACAGAACTGAGTATCAGAGAGAGAGAGAGAGCCTGGGCAAGGATGTCTTGTAATAACTTAAGTTAGGAGTGAGAGCTGACCTAACTTAAGCTGTTACAATAAATCCTAATTTAAATATAACCAGCAGGCAGATCAGTTCACGGATTACACAAAAACCTGTTTAAGAGAATTACTTTTATTGTTAAAACAGAAGCAATCTGCTGATCAAAGGTTACTCAAACAACACACACCGTAAGGGCCAGAGAACCACAAATCCCAAAGGCTATTTACACCACATCATTCACAGCACTCAGACTGATAGCTGCCACCAACTGTAGCTTGCCGTCATGTAGTTGTCGCAACTGTAATGCAGCATGTCAGCAGGGCTGGATGCCCGGGCACCTCATTATGAGCAAAACTGCTGTCAAGAGAATTAGGGGAAATAAAACAGGAACATGTCTGTATGTGTGCTACATTGTGGCGCAACTAGAAGGATATAGGTGAAATTTCATATTGTGGTGAGACAAAACCTCAGCAGTAGATTCAGAATAATGACCTTTTAATTGTCAAAATGTATCGCAAGTTGGCATCTTTCAGCATTGCTTTTTGTCCTTTCTTGGCAGATGTTTTTTTTTTTTTTTTACTGTACATGGACTGTTTGACCAAAGAAACCAGCAGGTAGAATGGGAGAAGTGGGTTACAAAAGACGGTCGGGGAACAGTAGTCTCAGTCTCACTGTAATGAAGTCCCCAGGTACCTCCTCCGCAGCTCCCGTCATTATGTGTGACCAGCTAACCCACCAAAATATGACTTTACGCCACGGTTTCCTTTGACACAGTCTCTTGATTCAGAAGGAGAATGTTCTCCGTTTATTTTTTTATGTATTTTTTTTTTTTTACCTTTGAGCAGTGAGCTCAGGATTGTGTATAAAAGTCTCCATGTTAGAAAAAAAATTCTAGCTTATGCAGAGCTGTGGCAGTGTTTTGTGGCTTTTTTTCTTTTTTTATAGACATGTATTTATTTAATTTTAAGTTTACAAAAATACATGTTGATACATTTAACAAAGCATAAAACAGTCAAACTATAAAAGAATGTTTTGTGTCTTTTTACAATTGTTTTTGCGTTTGTTTGCTGCTTAAAGTTCATATTGTTGATAGAAATCTGTTATCAAATCCAGCCCGAGCCCAGTGCCGCTACGCTGTATTCGCGTTTTCAGGCGACGACCAATACGGAGGACATGTATTTTTCACCTGGTCGCGTCCTTTCTTCATTTGACTATTTTTCACCTCCGGACGACAGTATGATTTTTCACGTGGCATGACCTTGAAGCCGAGCCGGAGTCATCGTGAAAAGATGGCAGCAACGCAGACTGATGTAGCGAGAGGAGGGCGCGGTTTGCAGAGGCGAGAGGTTTCTAGGTAGAAGAGATGAAGAGGCTGCCAGCTGAGCATGGTGACCAGTTCATTAAAGATCAGCTGCAGACAGTGCGAGGGGAGGAGCAGAAGGGGGGGGGGGGGACACTTTGATAAGTGTTGCGCCTGCGTTAACCTTGATGGCCGCTAGCAATGGGCCGGTGCCAGCAGCAAGGATCTGTTTCCACTGGATTAGATTATTTTTTTTCCCTCCTGTGCTCCAAGAGAAGGAGGGGAAAAAAAATCAATACTTGGAAGCGCGGCATGACAGGGGCATCATTTCAGAATTGAAGTGGCTGTCAAGCATTGTCATTTGGTGACTTTCGTTCGCCATTGTACTTTTAAGCCCTCATTTTTCTCCGCCTCGTCTTCCTTTCACTCGTTTCATCCCGAGCCCATTGTCTGAATTCCCCTGGTGACATTTTATGTTGCAATTTAAAAAACTTGAGGCCAAGAGATCAAGTGGAAGAGAATCTCTTTGAAACCAATTGGTGGACTGGTTCAGCATCTACTGTTGTTTAGCGACCCCCATCCTCCTTTCTCATTTCATCCTCTTGTCTCCCTAGACCTCCATTGTGTTCCAGGAGGAATTTATTTGTAGTACATTTGCATTCTTTGATACCAGACAAGGACACGCCTGATGTCTCGCCTTCCTCTGGACAGTTTCTCTGCCCGTTTGTAAATGAAACCGTCTGGGAGAACTTGTCGACGGATGTGAGAAATTGGAGATTCTCGCAGAGCGATAGCCCAGCCTTGGAGAGTGTGTAAGCCCTGATGTGCCACCAGTGTCAAGAGATTGCAAATCACGCGCTTTAATAACATCTCTGCTGGTTTTGTTTCTTCCTCCTGTCCTCCAACGGAACGCTGAGACTCTGGTTTTGTCAGCCGGCGTGTTGAAGGCTCACTGTTGCACGGCAACACCACCAGACCTTTCTCTGTCACTCTAATTGATAAACATAGGGCTGATATCTTGTAATTAGCCTCCTTTCTCCAGCCTATTATACTGGTTAACCCTCTCAACCCAGCGAGGGAGAGGCGGAGGGGAGCCCAGGCGTCATCTGACAACAACTACAGCATTTAGATAAGGCTGACACGGTTACACCACCACCGCCACCACCACTGTGAAACTCATCTCCTCGTTTCCCCTGCTTATTATTTGTACAATCAGCGCGGCGAAAACATGAGCGAGTGGCAGTGATAACAATCTTGAGCAACAAAAATCCGACCTGTGTTCTATATTTTGGCTCAAGAATAGGTTCAGTAATGTGATTTAAAATGCACGTGTTTCAAAGCTTTGTGTCTGTATGTGCGTGTTGCAATTTTCTGCTATTATGGGATTTTCAAGATGATTACTGTTCTTTCCACTCCCCCAGTCACTTGCCCAGCAGCCCTTTTCCTCCCCAAACTCCAACACACACACACACACACACACTTCCATAGTTATTTATTTGAACTGTTGATGAATTGTGGGAGACACGACTCAGTGTAATTGACTCGATTAATGCCAGCCATTATCATTTCGTCTTCACCGAGCTGTCTCCTCCGGCAGAGCCAGGCACTCACGCCGGGCGACCCTGTCAGCCAGGCCATGTAATGGAAGGTGCTGCCCATGATTACAGTGTCGCAAGTCATAACGGTCTCACTGCCAGCAAGTTGTGCCCTGGTGGCTGTCTGGGTAGGAAGCTAACAGAGGCTTAGAGTCTGCCGTCCTTTTCCTTCAGCGGCACTTTTAACTTCCAATGGTAAATGGAAGTGCTTGTCTCTGAGCATGTCTTTTTAAGGTTGTGTTCTTGTCAAAATATGCACACTGACCGCTTCAGTCGCTCCAAAAGAGGCATGTTTCTATTTGGAAATGGGAACAGATACTTTTTAATTTACTTCTTATGTTTCCTCAACATTCCTTGAAAGAAAAGAAAGCACAGTTTGTTTGAAAATACCCCAAATGCTCCTTTTTAGTTTCTGCCCTCTATCCTGTCAGTGGACCTGGATGGAAGTGAATTCAGGATGGTGCCAACTGGGAGATTTAGTTATTCGCTTTAACCTTCATAATAACATAACATAATAAGTCCTTCATAATACCCCGGCATATTCTCTGACTTCACATCAATGGAATGACCCTGGGAATTAACAGTGACTTGTCTTTTCCACTTACAAGCAAACCCAACGTTGGGTTTTAATGGCACTACTGATGTGTTCAACTTTTTTGGTTGTTATTTTAGGGGTGAGTCTGTGAATTTGGCCTTTTCTCCTGTAGTCGACTTTGGCTTCGGATATAAGAAAATCCCATTACAGCATGGAGGGTTTGGGTGTTTGGGCAGGCTCAACACACAGGTGATGAAGTGTTTGTTTATGGTTATGAGTTTGAACCCAGCACTGTTGATTAGTACTGCAGACTTTACATGTCTCAGAAAGGGGCAGATGGAAATGGACTTTATAGGCATGCTACTTACATCGGTTCAAAGGACGGCAATCCACATAACCATTTTGTTTTGGCAAAATTGATTATTTCTATAATCATGTATAAATGGGATGTGTTTCTCTGTTGTCCAAGAGTAGCATTGTTTTCTGTTGAAAGTATAATATACGGCGTCATATGCAATAATCTGATGCTGAGCGTAACTAGAATTGTAGCATTTTGAACACCATCCTCTTAGCCCCTTCCTTTGGTCCAGCTTTTTTAGCTTGTCCCAATTCCTGCTTGCCTTCAGTACCACTGATCAAGATTAATGGGCATGCAACACACACACACATACTGGACTCCTGGTTTTTGGACCCCACAAATATAGTTAAACAAGAACACACACACACACACACACACACACACACACACACACACACACACACACACACACACACACAGCATTCTCTGGTTGAAAAATTTGAAACAAATTTCTTTTCCGTACTCCCTTTATTTTGCCATTTCCCAGGTCATCTAGCTGGAAGGTCAAGGCCTACTTTAATGCCACACAAAGAGACATAGATTGATAATTAAGGCCCAGCAGCCTGAAGAAAAGCCCCTCTAATTTGATTTATACTTATAGATTTTCTGTCAGATATGAAATGTTGTCGTTCAAATTGAAGAGGAGGACCCATTATAAATGCTTTACTGGTAACTTTGGGAAAGCAGGTTGTATTTGTTCAGCCATGCATCTGGGTTAATACCAATGAGTTAGTTTAAGGTTAATTTAATAAGGGGAGTAATATAACATTAATAATTGAATGAGCTTTTGTTCTTAATACTGCAGCCATTTGCCTTAGTTGCTTTTCTGAGAACATGCAGAGGAAAATATAAAAGCACCCACGCATGCCCGATGATCTGTATGGCTAGCCTTACTATACATAGCACATGCTTTTTCCCCCGTCCCATATTTTATGCTCACCTTCAATAAGAATATCACTTTGAAACAATACTTTCAAAGTAAGCCATGAGCGTAACGTGAGTTTGCAGTTGGAATTGATTCTGAAACCAAGATTGGAACTCAAAACACTGTTTTAAATTATAGCTGTTAGTTTCAGAAGGTGTTTTACTTTTCACATCGCCGCAAAGTTCAAAGGCCCATTCTGATAACAAATTCCGACAGAGAAAAATGTCCTCCCTGTGCATTGTGGGTATGGTGTGATTTGGTGTGCCGGAGGGCATTAGTAAATACGTGTCCACTGTTATTAATCAACATGACATGAGGACAGAAATGACCCTATGCTTTTCATTTGGTTCTACTCCCGAGTACGAGTAGAGTTTCTATATGTGAACACACTGTGTCTGTAAGGTACCTTCCTATAGACCTGCCATATATGTTCCACAAGTTACGAGCCCAAATTATAATTTATATGCTGTGTAATTCAGTCTCTTCTTGACACATTTGTGTCAGTCTTTGCAGTGCGCACACTCGTAATACCTTTACTTACAGAATGTATAATGCATCTTTTCGCTTTCCTTCCCAGTCAAACTGTGCTCAGTACGCAGCGGAGAAGCGAGATGAGGAGAAAATGTGCGACCACCTGATCCGAGCAGCCAAGTACCGCGACCATGTGACAGCCACACAGCTCATCCAGAAGATCATCAACATCCTGACTGACAAACATGGAGCCTGGGGAAGCTCTTCCATAAGGTAAAACAAAAGTCCATCAACAAGAAAGAACCGTGCTCTTTCTGGACGGTTTTACATTCTTAAATTCATATTTCATTTTCAAGTAATTTTAATATTTTACAATGTATGCTAATGGTGGGGATTCTGTGGTGCTGTTGAGGTTTTCTCAACTCTGTCACACTGCTTCACACATACACACAACTAAAGCATTTTATGTACATGTTTAATCCATTCTTTGTGTCTATATTGTTTTGTAAGTGTAAACAAGTGTATAGAAAAAGCCTTTAATCAAGAGGATGCACCTGTTTGGTTGTTTTTATGAACCGTGTTCATAGCGTGTCATTTTCACAGCCTTGGAAATTATTTAAACCACTGTAATGGTTTTAATCTCATCATAATCCTTCTCATCCCCCAATACTTATGGCTTTGATTAAATTAGATTTGCAAAGGTGAAAATGTCAGCTGTGGGTTGAATGATGAGAGAGAGAGAGAGGGAGAGGGAGAGAGAGAGAGATTAAACAGCTCCGCTCCCATTAAGCACAGAAGAACGCTATCCTCTGTGTTTGTTTCGCCAAAACAGGCAGCAGAATCCAATGCAGCGATTCCCTAATGATGGCGATTTGTGCAGGTAGTGTGTAATGGTGAGCAGGAGAGACGGCCGCTGGCTCACGCTTGTTAGGCTGAACCAACTCTCCAGAGACTCGTCTGGCGAGGGTTAGTTTGCTATTGGATCAGGAATCTATCTCTGTCTGCCTTTTGTTTCCCTTTTCTATTTTTTTCTCTTATATCTGGATGCGGTGTATTATTTGTCATATCTTTCTTTCCTTGATACCCTCTCCCTCCCTTTACGTCTCCTTCCATCTCTTTCTTTCTATTAGTCTCCATATGTACTCACACAAGGCTATTTACTATGGAGATTGTGTTCTACAAGCCCTGGCCAGAAAAGTCTCCCATTACTGGCCCTTTATGCCGCTGCGCTATTGATGGCTTTCCTAATGGCTGCCGATGGGCGCAGGGAGCCATTGGCACTAGGCCTTGGAGTGCAGCGCTCTTTTAATAAATCACAATCAGTCCTGTGCCATTACATCAATATTTTTGGTCAATTACTGTGAAGGTCAGGTGGTCGCACCAGAGCTCGTGGTATGCGGGCATAGGGGAAACATCTGGTGCTGCAAAACCCAGAAAAAAAAAACAAATAAAAGAAGAAAAAAAAATACACCTGCATACCTGCAGGGCCAGGCGTTCTATTATAAGGGATGTCCGGTACTTAATTCCACAAATACAACAACAAAACGGTGGTGCAGCAATATCCCTGCATGTTAATACTAACGGGAGGGGAAGGACGGAAACACACAATGAAATCCGCAACCTTTTTATTTCAGCTCTGAAAGTGAGATCCAGGAACACAAAGACAATACGCAGCTATGAATACGACCTTTTGTTTCTCGGGTGTAAAATCCAAGCCTGCCTGCTCACACGCCAAAAAAAAACGTATTCCCCAAAGTTTCCATTCAATAAAGAGTCTGAAAATGAAAATATTATTTTCTCACAAGCTGATGGGAATTGTTGTTTCCTCACGGCAGGCATCTAATATCTTCTGACATAGTGTGACCCGCCTGAATGCAATTTGTGTCTTAATATCCAGCTTACAGCGGCCTCGGCCTCTGGAGAAAAGAGGTGTTAGGTGATTTTCCCTTTCCCATTCCCCTGCTTCGTCTGCGGTTCTCGCTCTCTTCCTTTCTCTTTGTCGCAACATACAATTTCTTTTCTCCTTTTCTCCCCACTCCTTGTCCTTTGCTCTTTCTTGTTTCGCTATCTCCTTCAGTTGTATCACCGGGCGTCCATGGAGGATTCCTTCCACCAGACAGAGGCAGTACCTATTGTTTTTGTGCCCTTGTCTGTCATCTAGTGTCAAGACACAGACAGATCCACAGCCAGACAGATAGGGCGACTACCTGTTCATCCATACGCTTCTGTCCCAGTGCCTTGAGACTCAGGTGTACAACATGCCAGTCTGCTGTCTTTTTAAGAAAGGAAAAAAAAGGTAAATGAACAGCTAGCAAGATGGCCACAAATGAAACAACTGGCAGATGTCATTATTTTCACTCCTCATCACTCCATTCCCCCCCTCTGATCCCCCCCTTTCTTTGAGCTTGGGTCCACTGAGCATCCAGACTGCTGCAGTGTTTATTTGGGTCAGGAATCATCTTTCATGTATATGACACCTAGACAAAGTCGACGGACAGAGAGGGGAGATGAGGGCAGATGATGGAGAACGCCAACTCACCGTCTCTGGGGACTCGCACTACTCTCCTCTTTTTCCCCCCTCTCATACCTTCTCTATATTGCATTCTAATACGCTGACTAATGTACCATGGAAATTCATTCTGGATGCAGGAAGCGGGGGGAAATAAAAGGAAGGTGGCTGCAGCTGAAAAAAGGTTGAAGTGTGACGTAGAAGCAGCGTGCACACTTTTTATGCAAAGCTGCTGTTGACAATCTACCGATGTAGACACTCTATTTGAGGCAAATGGAAACATTACTCAAGATGCATAGGTTTAGGTATACACCCTGACATTTGCTGTTCTCCTATGTTGTCTTACTCTTTCCTTTTAAGCCTGCATCAGCATCCTTTTTATTCCAACAATCCTAACTTACAGCCAGTCTCTCTTCCCCCCCCCCCCACACAAAAAAAACACACACACACACACACACACACACACACACACACACACACACACACACACACACACACACACACACACACCTCGAACACCAACTCCTCTCCCTCTGCTCCTCCTCCCTCATATAAGCAGCTCATTTTCTGCAGCACCACTGCTCTAATGGATGCCCTTAGGCTAGAGGCTTCCCAGCCAAGGGACATCCATCTTTTGGCATGTCACCCTCCCGCCCGGCAAAAAATCTTTGTGATGGTGCACTCCAATTTTTCTTCAGTAAATCAAATCTTCCTTCCCTCAGAAAGACGAATGCTTTAGGGTTGGAGTGTTATAGAGAAAATCAATGCCGGCAAAATTGAAACAGTATGCCCCCGCATTGATCGACCTTGTGAGATCGAAAAGGAACAGCTTTGTAACTGTTCCGCGGGACAGTTAGCTGACCTGTAATGGACAAACTATTGATATTAGCATTACTATTTTATCTTGTGCTATGTCATTTCACCAGCGCACTATTGAGGGGAAAAAAGCCGGAGCAGAACGTTCACACTCATCCACTAATGATATAGAAGATGGTGTGAAATGGTGTCTACACAATATACCTGGGAGGGATTTGTCTTACCTCTTGAGTTTTGTTTTGTTCTCTTTAAACAAAGGAATTATAATTTGATTTACAGTCAAAAGTATCCCCATTAGATATACAGCGTTGTGTGTATGTGTGTGTGTGTGTGTGATGCATAAACAGTGTAGAACAAATATTATGTACATTTTCTGTTGCTAAGGCTGCAACTAACTTGTTTTTGTTAATCTTGTGATTATTTTTGATTTATTGTTTAGGTTGTAAAATGTTATAAAATGCTGAAAAATGCTCATCACAATTTTCCCACAACACGTCTCAATATCTACAAAGAGCTTGCTTTGTCTTATCAACAGTCCAAAGACTGTAATTATTTAATTCACAATAATGCAAACCAGAGAAGAGCCGACGATAATCACATATCACATTAAGGAAGCTGGAACCAGTGAGGGTTAGCGACACCATCAGTTTTCAAAATAGTTTTTAATTAATCTTCTTTCAGTCGACTAATCAATTATTTGACTAATCATTTTAGCTCTACAGCACATGTGTGATGCATAAAAAGGCCAGGCGCAGAGTGTTTGCTATATCCATTCTCCAGAACCTACTCTCTTCTTCATGCACCACTTCTAACCTGTGCTTCCGATTACAATCACAATGAACAACTGTTTTCTCTATCAAGTCATCTTTGCATTGTTTTTACGTTTAATGGATTTATGGTTTAGTCTGTTAAATGTCAGACAATGGTTTAAAAAAAAAATAAAATAAAATGCCACCTTAATTATCTATCATCTTCAAATTGCTCGTTATGTTTGACAGTACAATGCCCAAAGATATGACATTTTTGGTGATATAAAACAAAGAGACAGCAAATCCTCACATTTCAAAACCTGGAGCCAGCTGGTGTTTGGCATTTGTCCTTTATGATGAAATTTGTTGTTAAAGACCCAAGCATTTTTTTTTTTTTTTTTAAGATTATTTTTTGGGCTTTTCCTCCTTTTAATTTTTGACAGCTAGGTGAGACAGGGGAGAGAGAGAAGGAAGACGTGCATGAATTTGTCACAGGTTGGGTTCGAACCCTGGACCTCTGCATGGAGGCATAAACCTCTCAGTATATGTGCACCTGCTCTACCACTGAACCAACCCGGCCACCACAAGACTCAATGTCGTTTGGTCAGATTTGAATGACAATGCCATCTCCCCGGCAACATAATCAAACAAAATCCTCAACTCATCCGATTCAGATATTCCTTAATTGTGATTGGTGCACTGCAATATGTGACATTAACCAACTTAGCTGCACACATACACTTCAGACAATCACTCACATTAGGAAGTTGATATAGTTGTTTTGAAGGGCCTTTTAATTATTTAATTAAATGAATGTTCAGCTTATCAACTAATCAATGAATTAACCATACAATTACATCACTGCTGCTCATTGTCCTGTAATCATAACATGCCTTGTTAGTTTTTTTTGGAGGATGGCAACTGTACCATCCTCCCAAGTAGTCATTATTATGCTCAGATCATGCCGTGGAGTTATGCTTACTACAGTGAGGACGTTCATGTTCATAAAGCTTCTTCTTTTTTTTTTTTTTATTTAAATAAATGATTGCGTGAGAAACTGCGGCAGCCCGATTCATCTCTACTTGTATGCTTTCATTCCAGACTTAAATCACAATTATGATACATAATACTGAATGTAATGCATGTGTTAAAGCCGAGGTCTGCACAATGTCTGCGTTGCCTTGCGTGCTTGTTTTATGGACACACTGTACATTAGGGATGCGCTGGTACTGTGCACGCAGAGCTGAAAAAGGAAATGGGACTCCAGCACGTCAGCGGAGATTATAACCATAGGAAACAAGAACATAACTGTTTAGAGTACACTGACTCTCGGAAATGCATGACACGAGAGGGGCAGGAAGACCGACAGAGGGAGATGGATGGAATGGAGGATAAGAGGGAGACATTTGTTACTGAAGCATCAAAAGTTAAGATGGAGACAAAGACAAGACAGGGGCATTTTTTCCCCCCACATCCTATCCTCTAGCTGCAGTATACACTAAACCAAAGCAATGAGTGATTGCACAAATCTGTATGTAAAAGGTTGAGAGTGTGTCTTGTTTGCTGGATGGAAAACTCTGCAGCTGCTGACTTATCTGACTATCAGTTTAACCTTTTGTTGTATTTGGGAATAGAATAAACTCCGTAACCGGATCCACAATCTTTCCTGTTTCGGATTTATACACTACGGTTTCCAACTGGATTCATTTCTGCATTCTACCTTTCTAGCAATTGGTTATTTGTATTCTAATCTTTGTAGCTAAATCTTTTGTTTTCTTACAGTAAAATATGTATTTGATATTTTACCAAAATAAAGTCAGGGTGGCAGTTAAAGGGCATCCACAGTAGCTAATCTCTGAAATGAGCCCTTCTTTACATTGCAACAAGTCCATTACTTTGTATAGGACATAACTGGTAATTCATAATTGATAATAGCTTTTGGTTTGCTTATAAATACTTGCAGTCTAAACACAAACATGACATGATGTACTGAGCAGTGGCAGCTGTAGCAGTCCACAGCTCCCGTCTCATCTGAGGCCGAGACAGTTGTTTCCTTTAGTCCAGGTCCCGACTACTTCAGAACCAATTAGCTGGGGCTCGAGTTGTGGTCATCCATCTGCCTTGATACAGTCATAAACATGTAGCATAAACGTACTACACGAAGCGATGCGAACCTGCCTTCAGCTATGTTAATCTTTTTTGTAAACGAGACTCGTCGCATCACGCAGGGATCCCCAACACCAAAGTCCTTAAACGGGTTTAACGTGAAACCCTCCACCGCATTAATCATGCACAGTGACACGTCTGGGACAGAAAAGCTGTGATGGGGACAAAAAGGATGTTCCCTAAATCTCTGGGGAGACTGTTCAAGTTTGACAGACTTGCGTTCCATTAGTTACATAAAATAACGTGCCACGAAGGCCCTACCGTGCAGTCTGGATCATGGATATGAATTAGAATATAGCCTTAATGATAACATTTACCTCAACTGTATATACAGTACAGTGGCTGGGGCTGTAAGGAATAGTAACAAAGTGTCATGGTGTAACATATTAACAGCTGATGATGTCCATATGTTAGCATGGTTAAGTGTTGCAGTGTAGACCCAGACTCAAAAGATTACGCTCAGTGGATCATTTAAAATGACAAGAAAAAGGTAAATGGTTCCGTTAAAACTGTTTTTTTTAATCATTATTGTGGAAATGATGCAATGCTTTCTCTCATAATGTATACATTTAAGTTTGGATTTCACCTTTCATGCTCTAACTATGTTCATTTGCATTGATTGTATCAGTTATCACAATGAATTATTCAACAGAGGAGCTTGTTATGATACAAAACAGTGGTCGTTGTTGTGAAGACGCTACATTTTTCTTTTTTCCCCCAGTAGATCTGGTCAAGTTTGCATGTTCACCACTTGTAGTAGTAGAAGGATGGACATTTATCTATCTTTTATATCTTCAGTTTAAAGCGTGTGCTGTGCACGTAGCCTACACAGCTGTTGATTTATTG
Organism: Zingel zingel; assembly: GCA_023566125.1. NCBI lineage: Eukaryota > Metazoa > Chordata > Actinopteri > Perciformes > Percidae > Zingel > Zingel zingel. The sequence goes on from CM042317.1 coordinate 17,138,468, forward strand.
GTCATTGTGACAATAAATAAACTTAAGATCACATTAATTTGTAATTCTATTTCTGTTTATTTTCATCATTAAACGTATAATGATAGAAACAAAATATATATGAAATACATTTTTTTACCAGATCATTTTTATTTCAAATAAAACCAATTCAAATTAGCTGAGCTTCTCTCCAAACCTTCCATGTAGCCTTAGCAGCTGCAGAAAACGCCCTCTGAGGTACAGTTCCCCGGTTGTGAATCACTGTGTCACTACATAGACTGTATACACAGTGACAGTGGCCGAAACTGGAGGTGAGAATCAGCAAGAGGTTTTCAGTTAAACCAGTTTACCCTAAACCATTTACGTCTTTTACACCCGCTTCTTCCTTCTTTTTTCCCCCTTCTTTTTCTTCTTTAAGGCAATCCGTATTGTTCGTCCTCTTCCTAGTGGCTCAGAAATGTAATGGAATCCTTGTTATGAAGTATGAAAGGGGGCCGCCATCCCAGAAAGACCAATTACACCATCCCGCCTCGCTGCTCACAGCCCAGTGTGACTCTGTAGCAACTCTCAGATTTATGAGTTTCATATACCCTTAAGAAAGAATATGGCCTCGGTGGAGCAAGGTCATGATAAAAGGGTGCTGATCAATATCTGAATGAAAAGCCATTTGGGAAGTTTTTAGGGCTTTTTTTCCCTTCTTTCTCCCTGGATGCAATATCTGCAGAGTATCGATTGTCCAAGGCCAGTAGTTAGTCAAAGGCTATCTCCTTTGACTAACCCCTTTGCAGCGTGTGTCTCTTCCCCCCCCCCCCTGTCCTCGTGATAGATTGGTATGCTTGCAGCCACTGTAATTACACCATGGTACTAGCAGGTCATTCATTTTGCTACTCTCACCATTTGCCAAAAAATTGCCTTTATCTTTAGAATCCAGCTCTTTCAACTAAAGCCGGAAAAATGCCTCATAAAATACCAACGTCTCGGTGTAGAGAGCGGAAGACTGAGGATCACCCTTTGCTCGTAGATCTTCAGATTGTATTCTTGCTGTAGATTTACTTTACACCCCCGTCCCTGTGTCTGAGTTCAAATTCAGCACCACCCTAAGAGGATCAGACCACGGGCGATTTGTGATGTAAAGGACTGATATTGATTATAGATGGAGGGACAGATTTATTCATTCAGGAGTGATTTTTGTGTTATAGCAGTTGCAACATTTATAGATTAACACACTTGATAGAAGAAATAGAAAACGAAAATAATTACATTTCTACAGAGTCTAATTATCTTATGAGCTGTGTAAAACAAACAGTGTGACCATGCTAAAACTCTGGCTAAGGTACAGTATAATGTCAGAAGTTCAGCAATGCATGCAGTGTGAAGCAATACAAAACTGTACAAAATTACCAATATGAGCAAAAATAATAAATCACTGAAAAAAAAATGTATTTAAAATCCAAGACCGACTTTTATCATGCTTTTTTTTCTGTTAGATGACTTTCTCGAATGAAGAGATAACTACATGGCCGTTACAGTTAGTCAGACTTCTGTTGATTTGATCATCTCAGTCACCTTCCAATGGAGTCGCTGCACTTGACACACACAGGCGCACACACGCACTGTGCTATAAGTGCTGTATAATGGACACAGCCGTATGATGGAGAGAGGAGAGGAGGTGCTCATGAATAGCAGACAGCCTCGCTAGATGAGATTGCCGAGCCCTGCGTCACGCCGAAGCAGGACACACAACAGACTGGTATACAGAGTTCAAGAGAGAGTTTTATTGTTTAAGAAATGATCAGCATACTCCTTACCTAACGAGCAAGAGAAGTTTAATTTTTTTCAATTTTGTCTAGTTTAAAATCTTAAACTAAGCTAGAATTTGATTTTTTGCTTTAAAAAAAGTTTAACAATCACATTTTTCAAAATTGTTTTTGCAAGTTGTTTTGCAAGAGCCCTTACTGGTATCGGTGTTTGAGGTATAAACATGGACTCATATTTGTGTTTTAAATGTGAACTAAAAAAAACAAACCCTTCTTAGACCTTACCAATCTCAGCTGACCTTGAGCTTCTCCACTGTGTTTTTCTTTTGGGGTGTGTTGGAGACGTTGGGTATGTGTTCAGATTTGTCATGCCATTCAAGATCAGCTCTGAAAGCTAGAGGTCAGAAGATTATTACAATGGGCCGGTAATGGCAGAATTATGCAACTCCGGTCCAGTGGATGCCCTCATTACCTCGCAGTAGTGGTGATAAATGGCCTTAAATGCATGTTGTCAAAATCACAGGAAAAATGTGACCCTTCATCAAAAATACAGATGGTACCACTTCAGCGATGTAGCAGGGGAAGTCTGTATACACTATTTGTTATGCAGTTGATGCTTAGATAATTTTAATAAGGCAAACCGTGAAGCTATTTAAATCAAGTGCCACATTTTTCATTTGATAGAAAAAAGCTTTTTTAACGCACATTACATCATGTTAAACATTCCCGTCTTTGGTCAGTATTTACTACCTTACTGAACACTTTCCTTTTTACCTCCAATGAAATCTGATATAATTAGTGTGTAATTGTCTGGCTTTTTGTTGGTGAATTTACACTGAGTGTAATTGCTGCTAATTGGACGCTGTGCACTAAGCTGGTGGTAATTAGGGCTCGATTTGCATTATTTCATTTGGCTGCACTGCATTGTGGGGAGTCTGAAGCCTTTTGCCTCCCACCCATGGGACTACTTTGATCCTCACAAGCCGGTGATGTTGCAGAGATGCAATATCAGTCCCTCCCTTTTTTCTTTTTTCTTTTTTTTTTTTTTTTCAGATCGCTTTTTGAAAGCTCTTGGATAAATTGGAGTTAATTGGGAGGAGTGGTAGGTGCTTATGTTGCCTTGGTAATGAGAGTGTGTGCACTATTGTGTGTTAGCAATAAATTCAGTAATAAGGGAGTTAAAAAGAGTGTTAAAAGCAAATGATGTGAATGTGCTTGGACTTTGTTTCAGTGGGAGTGAATTCCTCGGCTCATATGTAGGATTCAAATTTTCAGTTTGTTTATTTTCTTCTCTCCATTCAAGTGCATACTTTTTTTTTTTTTATTAGATATGTTTTTACAAATACTTCATCACAGATCTGGTGTAGTGTTGGATTACAATATTTAAATTCGAAAAGAGACAAATTAAATGACCTGATCCTGTGATTAATAATAAGGGTGGGCAAAATTACTTATGGACATTCAAAGTGTTAAGATGGAAATGTTGCTGGGTCTGTGACCCGAACATTACCTCTGGTAAATCTTGTAAACAACATTAGCTGAGGTGAATTAACATACACACATGTAGATGGTCCCCTGTAAACCTCATTGGGGTGGGAAGGATAAGCATTAATGCACATGTAGAAAATCACTTCGGCAAGACTTAATCATGCCAAACAATTTCAGTGGGAAGGTATTTGGTCCGGTTTCATTTTAATTTGAGTCTGGAGATACCATCGATGTGATCCCTGCCAACGTTTGACAAAGAGCCAGTGCTCAAGCAACCAGTTCTCAACATGACAAATCCTCAATCTATTCCCGCTCTCCCGTTTCTTCTAAACACATGGTTTATGCAAATCAAAGCAAAATGATCTTAGGGGTAGCAGCAATGTTTGAGCAATTTGAGGGCTGCCAATAGGAACTGGTATTAATATAAAATAAGCAAGGAGAGAAATGTCTTCTGCATATGCGGGCTCATTGACTGTACCCAAATTAATTTAGCAGAAAGGTTATGAATGACTGTTTGTGCCAAAGTGCAGTCGGTTGTGGTGATATATGAAAGCATATTCACTCTTGCTTGTCCTGCTTGCTATGATAAAGGTCATGTTATCATTTACATAACATCAAATGCTTTGAATATGAACCCATGCAAAAAATAGTAATATGTTCTTTACCTCTCCATATTCACCCAAGGTAAATTCTGCCTTTCCCAAAAAGCCGAATTCAAATGAAATGATATAAAATAATCAGGAATGGAATTGGATGCCTTTCTTGTTCTAATATCAGTTCCTAGTATCCGTTTGAAAACAAAAGAAACTTTTAAAAACTGGAAGTGGTGAAAACGCTGTGATGCATCTGTCTCCGAAACAACGCTGTCTGATTGAATCTTGATGGATGGCAGTCATTTGTCCCTGTCAGCAAACGAACAATCGTGCCATAGAAATAGCAGTGCTATCAAACTTTCAGGACCTGCGGACAGAATCTATTAACATGTTTAAACTGGCCGATAATCCCAATAATATATCATGATTAATAGAGGTTACTTGGAAGGGGATTGGGATTGTTTATTTTAGGGTTTCTTAATGCCAGATTAGTATTATATTAAGGATAAGATTAAACCTCAGTACCCCCCCGAGGGACATAGGGTTGGTGCGGCAGGGAAGTGTAATAGTCAATACAACAAAGGAAAGAAAAAAATATCCAGACTCGTGTATAAGATTAAAACAAAAGAAATATGTCTTTCTAAAGCTCTTTAATTTGGTGGAAATTGTATTTTGGCGAACTATCTGTATTATAGACCTTTTATTGATTAGTACTTTGAAAAACGCTAGTTATGTTTAAATAAAGGGATTTCAGTCATCAGCTGTCATCATACTGGCATTTATACATTATTGTAAATAAACGTGCGTCTTGCTTGTTACTTGGAAAACCGGCATCCATGTGTCAGGCGATTGTTTATTGTATTGAGGACATCGTTCATGTAGTTCACGTGGCCCTCCACTTTCAAAATAAGCATTTCATTAATCCTGAACCAGCTCTCATACTGAGCACGCGTTACAATTAAACCATTTGTTTTGCACGTCACCTAACCATGCCAGATCTACTTGGACGCCGGCTCTGTTTTGATGTAAATGGACAATTTAATAGCGCAATTGAAATCTTAAAAAGCACACCAGTAAAGTATCTCCTTGCAGCGTGTTGATGGTTTGTGTTTGAGTTTATTACATTGAAGGCATAACTGTTTTGTTAACTGATTAGGGAGAGAGCATCAGGGCCACATAAAAGGAGAAACTTGAGCTATCCCATTCGGGCTCTCTGTTGGTAAACTTGCTCAAATTTACAACTCCAGAGCCCTGAAGAGCATCCCGAAGATGTTTAAAAAAAGAGAAGAAGGTGATTACTATTTACTACTTCCCATAAAACTCCTCCGGACTCTGTTTCATCAGTAGCCAATGTGGTCTACATTAGAAAGGCTGGGTATGGCTCAACAAATTATCTTCAGTACACACAAACTCAGAGCTTGCGCATGTAAGGCTTGGTGTTTATATATCTTGGTTTTGGCCAGATTTTAAAGGACACACTCTGCCTCCGTCAGATTGTCTCTACCCCGCTTTCATCATCAGACAACAGTCACTTCAGGCTTAACGAGCCGGCCTTCCAGACACCTTTTTAAGACCTAACTAATTACTAATTACACAAGTGGTTGGCATGAGCCACAGCACAACGCTGGCCCTTTGTTATTTTAATTGTTGTTATTTTGAAGAATGGCGCTTCGGTAAATTCTGCCAAGGATGCCCTAGCAGAATGGATGAGCTCTGAATAATTTATCATCTTTGTGGAGACACACTCTGTGTGTGGCATGGGGGTTGCATAGCGCTGTACTTCTCCATTCTTGTTACGGCGACGCTCTCATTGGGGATTGATGACGAGGTATCTTTCATCGTGCGTCCACCTCTTCCAGCACCCCATCATTAGGACTTCCATTGTCGCCTGTTCATGGAGTGCTGGAGGAATATGACTGGCAGAGGTGGTTTGACTAATTACTCCAGCCAATGGTTCCCATCCTGATGGATTAATGTGTATTGTGTGAATCAGACAGACCCCCATCTCCCCCCCCCCCCCCCCCCCCCCCATGAGATATGAGACGAGTGCGTCCTGATTCGGAGCTCTGCGCCATGCACAACCTTGATAATTATTTTCATAGATGAATACCATTGCAGGCAGGATGATGAAGTGGCCATTTGCGTTCAGAGACTATCGCATGCAAACATGGAGCAGGGTCTTTGTCACTGGCGAGAAATCTGGTGCTGCACAGGCCGGTGTCCCTTGTGTCTGTCCAACTTGCATTCTGCACACTCTCTCTCTCTCTCTCTCTCTCTCTCTCTCTCTCTCTCTCTCTCTCTCTCTCTCTCTGTGTGCTCTGTCTATACCAAATCTTCATTCCCATTTATACCATTTTATACATTTCACAAACATCTTCTCATATCGAACTCTATGGCTGTCATCTCTGCCCTGAATTTACATCCAGACTTAAGATATGAGCAGCAGCCACTCTCCACTCGTCATCCAGTCTTTTGAGATGGGTTTTTTTTCCGTTTTGTTAAGATAAATCAAATAATCAATGGTTTTCATTAGCTGGGGCATACAGGGTTTTAAGGGACCCACTTGGAAATTGTATTCATTTTCTTGCATAAAGTTCCTTTCCCTTTTAGAGGCCCCTGTGTGATCATTGGTGTTGGACTGAAGATTTGTGAGGAGCCCCCAGGCCAGAGCGCCATTCAAGAGTAGATGACATAGAGTATGCTGGGGCTCCCCCGTCATAGTTTATGCCACTGAAACCATAAACTGTTTCTTTCTACACCTTCACAGGATACACTGCAGCCACTTTTGAATAAACCGGTCATGGTTTTGTTTTTATTGGTTTAGAAATATTTTGTATCCTTAAAACCTTGATGACACTTTTTTTTTTTTTTTCAATTTTTACTGGTTTTATTCTTTAAAAAAAAATACAATCATTTTGCACCTACCTGGTTTTTAGGTAGCACATAATATGTACTGTATGTTTTTTGAGAGTGTAGATACTGCCTGTCTTATTTCCACTTTTTACACAGCCCAGCAGAATTCCAGAGACTTACAGTATTTCATGAAATCGTGGGAAATTGTTGCAGTGGGTTTTAGGAACATCTCATGGTGAACAAAAAGCAAGAAAACTAACTCCAGGTCAAGCCTAGACTAGGATTTTCTTATTTCCTAAAAGTGATTCTCTCATGAGAACATTTAGTACAAGTAAAATGACTATTTATCTTGAGTCAGACAGTCAGGATTTAGTCTCACAGAAGACCCAAGTGCATGTTGTTTTTTCTCCCCACCGGAGTTGTTAATCATTAACACATGAGCTGTTTTTACATTATAAAGAAAATGGATATTCACGCCGCCTAATTGACACACAAACAGCTTTGTTTTGTACTAAAAATGTCTTCAAATTCCCAAACCCTTTTAAACTGGAAAAGAAACAATTGCTAAAAAAAATATTTTCTTATGCTTTGTTGTGCCTCCAAGCCATGAGTGATACATATTTTAGATTATGTTTTAATTACATCACTTTCAAAAAATAGAAGTGATATTTCACGATAGACAGGCACAGCACAAGGCTATGTGGCGGTGACTCATTAAAAGTTAACACTTTCTTTTCCTTGAGAGCAGAATGATTTACTGACCGGGCCTAGTAAAGGAAAGAAAAATAGGTGCTGTAGACATTGATTAATATTGGTAATGCTATCCAACCCCCTCCCCTGTGTTTGTAATGGCCTTCTCCTTATCCTGGTAGCCATGAGTCCTGACAAGAGGTATCCTGCTGGGCTTGAAATGAGCCTAGAATGGAAGCACGTGCCACAGAAGTGTGTGGGAAATGATCATGCTGTCATATGCTCATTCCACTGTGATGTACTTAGTGCTCAGTTCACCTTCTCAAAGAAAGAGGACACCTTATCCTCCGAGATTGAGATACTGTCATTGTCAAGTGCAATGATTTGGGGTCTAAACTTGTGTCTAAGTGAATGTTTTTAAAGAGTGATTCTGAGAGTTAAAAAAAAAAAAAAAACACCAAACACAATGCTGGCTTTATGTACGCTTGCTCGGACCGAGTGCTAATGCTGGGCTGCTATACCATGCTGGCTGGTAATTGCTAACACATGTGCTACCTCTGTCTCGCTGCAGCCGGCCGAGGGAGTTCTGGCGCCTGGACTACTGGGAGGACGATTTAAGGCGGCGACGTCGCTTCATCAGGAACCCCTACGGATCCACTCACTCAGAGGCTGCGCTCAAAGCCGCGGCCGAACACGGTCAGTCCCATCCACCGAGTCCCGGCCTGTTGTTTGTGCTCCCTTTCTTACTCACTTGGTGGTAACACCAGGTACATGGTAATAAAAATTAGTCTTCCCGTTGCAATAAAAGATTTATTGTACCACAAGACACAGTAAAATAGCACCCTCATTTGAATTTCACAAAGGTAATTTCATACTCTGACTCCCATTATGCAAAGTTGGACTAATAATGTGTTAGCAGCATGCTTCACTCACAAATTCAGTTTTAAACTGAGCTATGAAGGAAATGAAATGTGAAATTTTGTTCATTCTTTTTTCTTTGCTGCATAACAGTGGCTGATATCAGTGGTAAGTAGCATTCATGCTCCCTCCTCTATTTAGTCCCTTTGCATTTTAATGAGGTGTCATTTTGGAATGAATGCCCTTGATGCATTCCTTTGCAGGAGAGTTTGTTAGATCAGAGGTATACTAATGGATGTACCTTTTTATTGTCAAGAAATACTGTACTAGTGAAATGCAAATTGCAGTCTGCCGTTGAAGAAAGAGTCCACATTGTACTTGGAGCCTCTTAAGATGTGGGAAAATGTAATGTGGTTTGGAAAAACTTTGTCAATACTCTGCTATTACCCAAAGTACAGAGTTATCATTAACACTAACAACATGGATTACTTTTCCCCTTAGTATTGAAAATAGGTCAGATCATTTTTTTATTTTTTTGTGTGCGCTTCTCTATAAAGACAGGTGCCGATTTTCAATTAACCGCGTCTGAGAACAATTTAACATTCCCAGCAGTCACTTCTAACCACAACATCTGAACGACACATGTCCCTGCATGAACACCAGGAGTCGCATTTCCACTAGAGTGCCTGTAATCCCTAATTTCTGCAACAACAAAAAAAAAAAATCCAGCACAATCATTGTCATACCAGCTGAATCAATTACTCTCTCCAATAAATGGCCATTTCTGAGCAAAAATGTCATCAATGTGTCACCTGCAAAAGTCCCCTTAAATGTAACATCATTCCCAAAGACAAATGGCAGGTGTGACAGGAGTCGATACGAAGGTGATCTAAAAGCAATAAGTGTTGGGGATCCCAGGATCCTGGGAGACTTGGGGTCTACAGTAATGGCTGCAGTGTGGAGGCAGCTGGAGACTGAGGCCAGCTGGTCGCTGTTCTTCTGCAGCAAGCCTCTATATTTTACTCGTTTCCATCTTAATTCCTCCTCGTTTTCCCTTCAGCTAGTTCATGACAGAGAACAGACACATCACTACTGCTCTGTCACTGACCTTCTTTTAGCTGAGGAAAATGTGTTGAAGGCGTTACGTGAGTTGGCTCGTTCAGGTATTTGGTCAGCTATTACATTTTTATTAAAAACTATTTCAGCTTATGTGCTCCAATTATTCTTCACTGGGGGGAAGAAAGAGAAATTCCTGCAAACATTTGGTTTCAAAGTCAAGTCTGTAAAAATAGCCAGCAGCCAGTTGTGGCAAGGGTATGCTACCTCGAGAGTATACTGCCCGGGCCAGCTGAAGTATGGGAATATATCATTAAAATAACTCTTTGACATTGAAGCCTGACGGCATCCATTTTCTGATGTAACCTTTCGTCTTGTTTTAGTCGACCCGACATTTGTTACGGAAGTGCAGCTCAAGATGAGAATGCAGGGCTGAGTTTTCAGCCAGAGCACAAAGGTCATATCTGGCTGTAATTATATTCATCAGATGCAGAGGGGAAAATGCAGGCTTTCCCCCCTAAGAAAATATTTAGTATAAGATCAAGAATTTACCCTAATTTTCTAGCTACTTGTGGCTGCACTTTTCAAATCTCACGCTTGATCATAAAATTAGAAGCCATGGAAAATATTTAGCTTTTTTTTTTTTCTTTTTTTTTTACTTACTATTATAACAAAGTGTTATTTTGTCTTTTTAATAAGAGGAAAAAATATACGTCTTTTCATTTAAACATAGAGAAAAATGGGCATTTCTGCGTTGAGGGTATGGACAACTGTTATCATTCATACAGCGCCAAGATGATTTCCACAGGAGAGTGTGTGTGGCTGCCAGTAGGCTTGAGTAGGCTGTTATGTATTTATGCCTGGAAAGAACCATCTTTTCTGGGGATTGATTTGGTCTGGTCCAGGGCCCGTGTACCAGAGGTGGCAGAGTAAATACCTGAAGACTAATGTCTCTGTTCTGGTAATCAATACTCGCCTCATGACCGCTCTCCTGGCTACGCACCCGTTAAAAACAAATTTGTTAATTTTGACAATTTAATTGCTGCGACCATGCATGCCTTGAGTTGTATAAGCAGGTAGTTGAACCTCTCAGTCGGGAAATGGGGTCTTGGAAAAAGTGTAACCTGTTGGGATTTCTGCACGTTTCTGCTCCCTGTGCGATGAGTGATGTGGCTGAAGTGCCCTGCTAAGTTTGCCTGCTCTTTGCATAGATTAATTTTGTAATTTTTTTAAATTACGCTTCGATTTAAATGACATTTCAAGAGTAAGAGACTAATAATTTCAGTTAATTCAATATTTTACTCAAACATTTTGATAGTGTAAATCCCACTGATAACAGCTTGTACTTTACTTGTAGTTAAACATTATTCCACACACACACACACACACACACACACACACACACACACACACACACACACACACACACCTCTCAAAGTTGTCAAATAAAATAAAAAACAGTATCCACTACAGGAACCGAGAGTGAGAAGTTAGCATGTATGTGCATATTTCTTTAATGTGTGACATAACTGGTCAAAATAGCTTTTCTTGCTGTTCCTGTCTGTCTCAGCCGATCAGCATGCGGAGTGGTCAGTATTTTTGTTGCACTTACTTCAGTGATATACTGAGGAACTATTAATAACTTGTGCTTGAGGGTAGAATGAGCATGGATCAGCCCAGTCACAAGGTTTAGTTGCATCAGTCTGTGTATTTGTAAGGTGTGATACTATATGGTAGTAGTAGTACAGTACTTTTAAATTGGGGTGAGAATTGCTGAGCATGTTTACAGTGAAATGCAAAGAACTTCAAATCGATCTGTGTTTTAAGCTCATAAGCCCCCTGTCCACTTGCTTGGTGTGAATACAATGGCATGTGGTACGTATTAGAGGAGCTGGTAGTAATTTCAGTGCTGCTAACTAAAGAATCCTCCAGGGAGGCTTAATTACAGGAAGACCATTCTAAATATCAGTGAGCTGCATATTTTCCACGACAAGAGATTTTTTTAATCCTAGCTCCTCTAGCAGTTTCAAAGTGTATAGCCACATGACGCGACTGTGCATTTTTAGGAAGAGCAATAGATTTTCCCTCAGGTGATGATGAAAAAACAAAAACAAATCCAGTATGTGTTGTATGCTTCTCACTGGATTTAAAACTGGGTTGCTTTTACCAGACTGCTGATAAAACATGCACAGAAGCAGCGAAAGCTCTCTCTTTATTGCCAGCTATGTTTACAAAGAGAGAGGACTTGCCAGCCAGTCTTTGTGCTGTGGACTTGTGTCTGTGGATCCTTACCATGCACCACTGGGGAATGCAAGGCTCCGTAAATGTTTGCAGATTACCATTTTTCTTAAATAATCCATTTGGAACCTCAAGTCATGTTGAGTTGAAATCAAAATAGGCATTGTGCGACCCTCGTTTTTGTTTTAGATGTGTTTGATTACCATTTTTGTGTGAATGGTGTTTTGTTTTGAAGGAAAATGCATATAGGGTTAAGATTATGTCGGTCTTTTGCCTGCCTTGTTTTGCTCGTTGTTTTCGGTTTGTCTGCACTTCGCTCTGCAAGTCTGAAAATGCAACACAAGTCAGCATTGCTCCTCACTGATGAATGTAGGTTCAACAACTGTGCTGGTCAACTTTGGAAATGGTTTAATCAGAGGGTAAACCCACTATACTTTACCAAAGCTGGCCTTGTTATGTTGGCAAAACAAAGTGTATACCCTTTGGAAGCTGACAAAAACAAGATAGTGTTTTACAAACTCCATAGCTTAAGTTAGTTTACTTAGTAGTCTCAAATCGACATGCGTTTTATGAAGAATGGTAAATGAGTGCAGTTCTGAAAATTAAATTGAACATTATACTGGAATTTTGACTTTATGTTTTTATTTACCACTACACTAGTGGCTGTAGCTTAATAAAAGCAGCACTTTTTTTCATCAGTCAATCTAAAAATAACTATTTCCTATTTGTAATGGTTGATTACGATTGCTGTTTTTAGAGAGAAAAGATGTCTGAGTTGGGTGTTTGGTTTCACTTCAAAAATAAAATCTGCTCAAACGTGTGATTATTAAAAAAAAAATGTAAAGCCATCAAACTGCACTGAAATAAAGTTAACCAGGCTTATTTTGTTAACTTACAATACAATATGAAATGCATGTAACTCAGTGCATAAAACTGTATATGCCCCCCTCCAGCGTCCGAGGAGGATATTCTCAAAGGCAAGCAGTCCATCAGGAGTCAGGCTCTGGGAAATCAAAACTCGGAGAGTGAGACATCACTTGACGGAGACGATGACACACTGTCATCCTTAGAGGAGAAGGACCTGGAGAACTTAACAGGTAAAGAAACGGCTCATCCTCTTCACCTCTCAGTCAGTCTCACCCCTCCCAGCCCTGCTGCTGCTGTTGGTTGTCCTGCAGCCCAGGCAAAATAAAGAAACATGCTCATTGCCATTTTCATATAGCTCAATATCCTTCCATTGTGTTGCTGTACTGAATAGTGAGTCATATAGCACTTTGTCTTGTGCACTGGCATCCTTATCTCCCATAGGATTTCATTGATTTTCCCATATAATGTTGCTGTTTTGCTTTGATATCACAGAGTGTTTCTTTTAGATATCTTGTAGCATTGCAGACTCTTTATGTGTACAAGGAAAACAGGCTTTCAATGAAAGCCTCAGCCAGCCGTATTAAACCTCTGGACAGCTATTTCATTATGGCACCACTATCCTAGGAGACTGCTGGTGAAAACACAGTATTTTTAGTTTTCTGTCTGCCACTGGAGGTCTGCTTCACACACATACACACAGGCCTGAGTAGCAACTCTCAAAACATTTTTTTAATTTATTTTTTTTATCCAGCAGTAGCCGAGTTTATCCCAGGATACTGCTTACCCTGAAATGGGACATTATATGTATCTGATTCAAGGAAAAAGCAGCATTGCCTAAATAAAGTCTCCCCTGCATGAGCCTAGTAGCCTGATCAAACGACTCCAACTCAACCTTATGTGACATCTGATCCAACTCACGATGCTGTCAGTCCTTTGTTGCTTTTGATCCGTCCGATATAAAGAATCCTAATTAAATATCATATATACCGCTAATCGGATTGCTGTGTAATCCGCATTTTTATGTGCAGTGACAGCGCTCGCCAGACTAAACTGCATTAATGGGGCTCAGAGTGCTATTAAAATAACGCGACTGGAGGACAATAGGATTAAACGTTGAATCCTGTCTAATAAAGTGATGTGTATACTGTGAGAATATAGAGGAGAGATCATCGAGAAGAGGTTCAGCTTTTCCTCTTAAGCAGCTGTCTGCTTCAGGTGTAATTGAATGTCTTTGACTGAATGGAACAAAAAAAAAAAACAACCAAAAAAAAAAACAATGTTATTTCAACCCACGGATACCATGTCAGTACTCACGGGGTTCACGAGAGGCAGAGGCATGAATATATATATCTGTTTATTCCATCCGTTTGCAGGAGTGTGCGTGTGCTCGGGGAAATCAAGCGGGCTCCGAGCCTCCTTTTCTCTGCAGCACACATCTGCAGATACAATGGCTCATATGTGCAGAGCTAACACCCACAGCTCCCCTGAGCCGGGCTCTCATTGTCATTCTGGCATAAATTAAGATTGATGAGAGATTAAACAGTGCTTCACCCAAGCGCCCGTAATCAATGCATTCGGACTGGCAATCAAAGTTGGACATTTTTTTGTATTTTATTTTTTTTTAATAATTTATTTTAGTGAGAGTTTTAGGATACTTAGGCCTTTAATATTTTATTTGGGGAACTACATAGCCGTCATACAATGGGCAGCCATGGAGTTTTTAGTTTTATCTTGAACTAATCGATTAATTGTAGATTATCAATTCCAGGAGGAAAAATAGACAGTGTGTAGCCTTTAGCCTCCCAATTTAAATATACTGCAACTCTACTAGTAGTTTATGTAAACATACCTCTTTGGAGAAACAGTCTTACCTTTTAAAAATAGCCGTACATGATCGCTATCTTTGGCGTGTTTCTCTTTCCCTCTTATCATCTTTCCTTTTAATGAATTAACCACGTCCACGGTTGAAGGCCCACTGTCTGCCAGGCAAACAACCATCAGCTCAGTGCAATCCCCTGTTGCGTTTTCTATGTTTACCCTTACTGCGTAAAGCCATCGTGTTTCCCCACCGCGGAGAGGGGCTTCTCTGACCGGCATGTGTCTGTCCTCTCCAGGCCCACTAAGCCTGAGCACCAGTGGCCAGCTGGTGGCTCCGGCCGCGGTGGTGAGAGGCACCCTGTCCATCACCGCCTCCGAGCTCTACTTCGAGGTGGACGAAGACGAGCCGGGCTTCAAGGCCATCGATCCCAAGGTAAGAGACTCGAGCTCCATTGATCACGACTCAAATTGTCAACACACAGAGACAGCCATGCTCGAATGTCCTATAGTGCTGATGATGGTAAATACATGCAGGCTGGCGAATATAGCCTACAGCTAGGTTGTTATATCTCAGTATCTACAAGTGTGTTATTTTAAATGAGCAAAGGTACTATAAGTGAGTTATCTAAACACATGGTAATGTGGTGTCAAAGAGGAGATTAATGTCGTGTCATTCTGTCGTTGAAGTTACAATAGGACTATATTTGAATTGGAATGGGAAAAGATGTTTGTTTTTCTCTTTACAATACTTTTGGTATTTCGGTACTTTTTCACTTTTACAAAACGACTTTTCTTCATGAATATTTTGTCAAGTAATTTTAACACCATGGCAACATATTATTATATTGTTAATAATCTTAGTGGTGATAAGACATTCAGTGTGTTTGTAATAAATAAATCATCAAACTGTCTTTGTGGGTCAAACATAACGGCAAATGGATCAGGCCTATTAGTCATCCAGCAAATAAAACAAATAAAAAAAAAATTAAAAAAAAATGCTACGTTAATATTAGCTAGTGCTCCAAATAAATAAAAATCATAAACAGTAAAATGTGGACTTGTTTTGGTAATTCTATTCAACAGTTAACTACAGAAGCCTGCTGAGCCACAGGTGGCTGTGTGTTTGTGCACTTTAACACCGCATGAAATGATCGTATTCATTTTTAAATGTGAATCTGTGTATTCAAATAGGTTTATTTTAACAGCATCCTCATTTTTTTTTTTTAATGCGAGTTTTGTACCAGAATCCGTTAATATAAACTTGACAATAAATGTGTCATATGAGCTACTCTGCGTTATCTAAAATCAACCGCATTAATCAGATTAAGGCTTCACTTTGTGCTGTAGGCCCTGTGCTTGTGTATGCGGTTACAACAGAGAGATGCTCCCGGGCCTTTATATTAACATCAGCCTGTTGATTTACATTCATTCGAAAAACCCTTTAAGGCCTGTGACGCACTGTATAAATAAAGCAGCCTGTGGCCTAAAGTCGACTGTGTCTCCTTTTAAATTTAGCTAAAGCTTTTTTCCCTTCATTTTTCTTTTCCCACAGGTCGGCTTTCTCTCGTCAAAATGAATAACTTAATGATTCTCGTTATCAGACAATAGCGAAACATAAAATGCAACAGATTTCCCTGTCATATCAGCTGTCAAAACACGTCAAGACACGAGGCCAAGTTGTAATTTAATTTGCAACATTTTATTAACATTTCTTTTTTAAGTCACATAATGGAAAAAAATTGAACTTGGCACGCTACATTTTATTCTTTCACTTAACGATTTTGTGCATATATTTAAATAAAAGTTTCTTCACTTTGTGAAAACATTTAAAGAAGACAACTAAAAGTTATTACATTTATCTGAAACTGTACCTTCACTTTCTCTCTGGCAGTGGCCCAATTGCTCCATTTAAAAAGGGGTTTGTTGTTCGCTGCTCTGCTGCATTATTTTTGTTACTGATCTTTTTTTTTTCTTCACATTGCTTGGAGAATCAGTCGCAGAATCATGTTTGTCCTTCTCTGGAGATTTTTATTATTTTTTTTTTTTATCCCAAAATGTCTCTCGGCTCTGTCTCGACAATCACTTTATAGTTTGTCCAAACTTTTAGCATTGGTGAGGATTTCCCTCGCTAGTCTCCATGTCTGCTTAGCAGCAGCCTCCAGGGCTGAGTGAGGCTTTCCCTGAAACAAGTCCAAGTTTGGCAAGAAGTAGTGGGGGCATCTGCGGCACTGCAGGCAGGATATGAGCTGCAGCAGGATGCCGTTCAGTCGGTCTCCGAGGCAAGACTCGTCCCAGTCGGTCTCTCTCGGGTGCTTCTCGCACTCGTACAGCAGCAGGGTCTTCATGTGGTAGTTGTGGAGCGGCTGTCCCGGCAGCTCCAGGTGACGGTCCCTCAGAGTCTTCAGGACGGACAGACACTTCTTCCTGCAGCCGGCCATTAGCAGCCTGTTCTCGGCCTCGCTGAACTGCAGCACCCAGGCGTCGCTCTCCGCCGAGCTCTGCTTCCCCGTTAACGAGTAACACTCCTTGGAGAGGAGGTTAAAACCCTCGGCTTTGACTTCTGCTACCCGGTTAGGACCGGGCCAGGGGATGTGGGGCATGGGCCACTGAGCTGCACTCCTAGGCCAGATCCCAGTGCACTTGAACGCGGGGGTGATCTGCACCACGTACCTCTCCCTGATCCGTAGTCTGACCTCGCTGGTGTCCGCCACCATCTTCACCACGTCGCGGTAGCTGCATTTATCCACGGCCTGCGCCACCAGAGTCTGAAACCTGGAGCGGATCTTTCTGGCGGATAGGTAGCCCGAGGCGGTGATGAACTCGACCCACAGCGACATGCTCCTTTTACGGCCGTCGCTCAGCTTCAGCACCGCGCAGCCGGGTAAGGAGCCGTCATCCACAAAGTTGAATACCCCCATCTGGTTGAGGTAAAGCACCACCTCGAACTCGTTGGGGGAGATGACCTCCATGCCCTCATAGCGCGCATCTATCTCACTGAGGGAGCTGATAAACCGGGGCTCCTGCACTTCCACCTCCTTCAGGACATCCGACACCACTTTGCAAACCTCCCTTATAGTCTTCGCAATGGCCGCTTTGCGAGCTTGGCATCTCTCGTTGTGATATTTGTTAAGCTGGTAAACCAGCTTTGCCTGCGTCGCAATCATGTTTGGGCAGAGGTCCGGGCTGTACACCGGCGAGTCGCAGTAAGCTGACGGATCCAATGCGGTAAAGCCAGAGGCAAATGCTACCCCCGTGCAGGAAAAGTGTGTAATCAAAAGTTGTTTTTTTTTTGTAGTTGCTTTTAGCAGCGGATGGACGTCAGTGTGAGGAGGAGGAAACGGATAGGGATGCAACGTATTAGCCTGCTAAATATCAGTCCAACTCATGAGCACTTCCAGCACCGCTAGGTAGATTCATATTCAGGTTGTGGGTCACCATCCGTGTCCTGGGCTGCACACGCTAAAGGCTAAAAACATCGTCTGTGACCACTCATCTCCTCTTGCTGTTATTCTCTCTCTCTCTCTGTGCCCCCGCGCTCACTTTTCGTCCACACTCAGCTGTGAGCTGGACTTGTGTAGTTTATGAATGGTTCCTTGAGCAAGAGTGAAAGGGGTCGGGCTTCTCCTCCTGCAATCATGTGCGGAGCTGTCAGTGCATGCAGCCAATCAGAGCACAAGAGCTCCAGTCCGCCTCAGCAGCAGCGGGGCGCGCGGAGCTGTCTGCTGCTCCCAATCCGACACAGGAAAACACAAACCTTTTAGGTTTATACGGGCGGATAAACCCCGTATAAGCCAGCAGTAAAACATTTTTCAGTGTTCCTCTTTGCGCGTAATTTCGCTCGGTGCGTTCTAAGGAGTGGAAGTGTAGCCTAAAGGTAAAATGTGAGTGACAAAGCAACTTTAGACTGCTTATATTCTACAGATAAGGCTCTCTTTTTTTTCCTCTCCGTTTTTAATTGAATGTGTTTTTGCAGCGTTTTTCTCATTTTTTGAAAGGCTCAGTAATTTGCAGCGTTTTTTCTCTCACTGACAGCAAGTATTATTTATTTTCATTCATTGGTTTACGCAGCATGTCCTACTTTTGTCATACAAAGTCTGGTGGACTGTGTTGGCCTAATCTTGAAAATGTATACTTCTGTTTTATAAATTTAAATATGATGTTACCTTTTTCGAATTAGACATCTAACAGGCATGGTGAGTTGGTCACATTATTCCTAAATTCAATTAAAACTGAAAAAAATAATAATTTTTTTTTACTCATTCTCTTCATTTAAAGTCCGTTCTAATTCCTTTTTATTCTGGGAGAATTCCTTTTAGCTATTGTCTTTTTATCACAAATTGTGTGTTTTTTTTTTTATAAACGGTGAATATTATGCTGTTGAATATTGTTAAGCCATTTATAATTTTGTTAATGCACGTTTAAAATCGTAAATGTGTTGAGTGCACCTGCAGCTTAGGCTCAGAAAAGCATGAATTAGAGTGCCTGAAACTATAAACTGAAATGATAAGTTTTATTTTATTTTTTTAAACTAATAAGTTGATTTAAATGTTATTGGAGATTTAGTCTTGGATATATATAGATGTTCTATATTGTCCACAAAGGGAAATGAATTGTGCTCAGGTTAGTATACCATACTAACTAACAAACCATACAATAAATAAATAAAACATCAAAACCACAGTACAAAACACGATTACAATTTTGTGTGTGTGTCATAGTCAATATTTTGGATTGAGTCAAATAACTGAAACAAGACATGTGTCCGTGACACACACACACACACACACACACACACACACACACACACACACACACACACACACACACACACACACACACACGTTATTTGCCCGTGGGTTTATCGTCATGAACCCCGGCCATACTGAATAATTTAACCAGGAGTCTCTCTGAGGTTGTAATTGAAGTCCCCTTGTCACCCAGACTTCACTTTGGAGGACTAAAGAAGCCATTACTTTGTCCCACAGACAAGCGGCTGCAGTGTGAGACGCGTATAGTGCTGGAAATATAAAAACCTGCAGTGAAAGCCATATGAAATGTGTAGGAGAGGTATTGTTTCAGCCTGTTACCTTTTTGTAGTCCTTAAACATGTGTCCCCTATTCCAGTTAACAAGGTCACAGTAATTATTGGTGTCTGGCGTAAAATTGTTTGGAGCTAATTGGACATTTTCTGCTACTTTTAAGTCTCCCTTCTTTCAAGGCTTCAGTTAAATACAGGTTATAATTTCAAGTGATTATCGTTTTTGAATAGTCGACAAAACCTGTCACTTCCTCACTAACATTACAAATGTTTATATAGTTTATTGATTCCTGTAATAAAAAAGTAAATATATCAGGCCTACAGTAATAAACCAAGCCCAGTCAGTCTGTAATATTTTGAATGGCTTTCGGTAAGTGTTGATCACAGACAATAAGGTTGACTGGAGTTGCCTGCATACATGCAGCTACGTTATGGAAGATTGTCCGTAATATATTTTCTCTGCATTAAGCAGCATGTGCCTGTTGCCAAACCTTATTTCAGAGGCCATAAATAGCAAACACCTGGCAAATAAAATATGCATATGCAATCATTTTACGTAATACAGAATATTGGTTCAACAATGATTCCCAGAAACCTATTTACTGATATGAAGAAGACAACTATGCAGGGGAAGTAAACCACAAGCATTTCAGAAAAGGCAAAGATGAATGAGCCCCTCTCCCCTCCTTCATAGTTAACACATCTTCTGGACTTTATCATGTAGCTTTTTTTTTTTTTTGCATGTGCTGATGAGGCTTTAGGGAGTGTAAAGTAACTTCTGAGGAAAATTATAGAATTTATCTTGAAAGACCTGCTGAATATTTGAGCTCATGTCAACAAATTTCATAATGCAAAATGCCCAAGTTAAAACGCACTAAATTAGATTTACATGGGAACGATCATATTTGTTTCATCTTTTTCAAAGTCATAAACGTGTCACACAAACTACATATTGTATTATATACAGTATATTCATTTTGACAAGCAGGGCTTGTTTGCCCACCTAAGGTAGTTAAATTAACTTTGGCCTCCGTGGAGAGGTTTAGTGTCAGATTCACCAGTCTCCACCAAGGAACAACATCCAAGGGGAAACTTGCATTGCGTTGACTAAATGAGCACACATTTATTTGAATATTGTTCCTAGAACTACTAGATTGTTCAGAGAAACTGGCAAGACAAGCAACAGTTGTCTTGGCAACCGTTGATTTATTGTGATATTTAAAAGAAGTATTAAACTGAGATTTGGCATTCCTTCCCTGTGTATCACACTCAAGTAAAATGATAGTGATCCCAATGTTTGAAAAATAGGATAAAAAAAAATAAAAACAGAGAGAAATAAATAAGGAAAAAATGTCTGGCTGTTTGATTTCTGGGTGACTGTTTATTATCAGGCTCACAGCTCCAGAGATTAATCGACGCTACTTGGAGAGCAAATGTCCAAATATTATGAAGGACGTGATAACTGTAGCTTAATGAAATACACGGCACACAGATCTTTACAAAGACATTGTGAATCAGTTTTTGCTCACCAATCAAACCACACGTTTCTGAGCAATATGTTCATTTTTTTTATTGCAATGTAGAATGGACTGCAGTGGATTGGATTTTGGTAGAATGTGCCAGTTGAAGTGGAAAGGTCACCCAAAAGTATGTGTATGTACAACTCATGTGCTGAACTGCACGTTGCAGTCATAGGTGGAAAACAGAAGTAGGGTTAGCACGCTGCTGAGACAGCTGGGAGCAACTGTGGGGGCATTTGAAATAGTTTTTAGTTTATCACATTTTTTATTTATTTTTCTCCTATTTCCCCCCTCTTCTCTTTTATGGTCAGTGTGTGTGTATGTATGTATGTATCTATCTATCTATCTATCTATCTATCTATCTATTTATCTATCTCTGTTTAAAGACACAGGCCATCTCACTTATTCATCCATTCTTGCTACTTCTTTGTGCCCTTTATCTCCTGAAAACGTTCAGAATTATCTGTGGTGCCTAAAGAGTCCCCCCCCCCCTGGTTTATATTGACTGGAGAAAAGATCAGGGGCCTGTCAGAGAGCTCTTTGATCTGAGTCTCTGTGACGACTCCACAGTGATCCCCTCACGAGCACAAAACGGCGTCCATGCCTGTGCAAATCTCTGCCAGCTGATGAGTAACCTCACTCTCTCATCTCTTTTTTTTTTTTCTTCTCTTCTTCTGGCCTTGCTCTGTCTGTCTTTCCTGCGGTCTCAGCTTTATTCTTCTTTTCCCTCTCCTCTCCTACCAGATTACGCTGAGTACCCCCAGGTGACTCATTACTGTGTATACTACACAGTTTTCATAACAGTTCACAATTAGTAAAACAACCTCAAAGACATAATTTCTCATAAAATATAGTTTAAACATATTTGGTCCCTTTATGTGCAGATCCTGATTCATGAGTGTCTTAAAATAAAATTGAATTTCAGTGATCATTTTGTGAATTTAGTTCATCTCCTTGTTGAATCCTCAGTCTGAATCACTGTACATAAAACGGATACAAAGTGAAAAGTCTCTTAAAGTAATTTACAGCAGCGTGTCATTAACCGTGGCCTTGGTCCTTGCAACACATCTCCAAATGTTATGGCTACATTTTATGGCAAGGCCTTAGAGATATTTGAAGAAGGCAATAGAAAAAATAAGTTTGTTTTGCAACAGAATGTGCAACAGTTTCCCCCCTGTGTCTGTTTGACTTGGTGTGCTTTGTAATTCCAAGTGAGTGATAAGGAAGGGGGATGTTGAAGCTTGGCACTTTTAGGTAGTGCAGTTTTTTTTCTCTTTCCTTTCTCTGGAAACATGATAGGTGTGTGGGAAAATGGCTCACTACCTAACAACACAGGCACATGTGCACATAGACCGACATCGGCACACGTGAACTAAGCAAGTGAATTTTTGATGCTGTTCACACATTTTGTTGCTGTCTCCAAAACCCGGGTGGACCCAGCTGCTCCCTCCATAGAGGGCTCAAAGAAAATCATCGCAGGCAACTAATTGCCTGGCAGGGTCCTGCATCTGCTCGGCAGATAGCAGAACTGATGAAGTCACAGAGCAGATGTGTGTTTGCCTCTGTGTGTGTGCGGCAGCACTCTCTCTGTGTTTAGACACAAACCATCAATATTGCATGTGGAGTTATTGTTGCGGAGCCACTCCTGGAGACTACTAATGCATGAATGAGGAAGTGAAATTTGCTCTACTTCCAGCTGATTGGTCAAAGGAAATACCAGCAAAAACCTGATTGGAGGAACAGTCCTTTAGATCCCCATTGCAATCTGAATGTATTATAAACTATTCCTGTGTCCTGATAGAAAACAATTTGCTCTTTCTAACTGTGGTGTGAGTATGGAGAATGTTATCCCACAATCCATCACATACTGGAAATGGAAAATATTGAGGATTGAGATGAAAGCTTCAGCAACAGATTGATAAATACAAAAAGTAAGTTAGAAATATTTAAGAAAACAATTTTGCTTTTTATTTATGAATCTTTCAAGTTTGAATTTCAAAGCCACAGATTGAGGTTGGCTAACAACTTGTATAGTCATGTCAGTATAAAATAGTAAAGTACATATAATTGCTTGTAATTGGATTCACTGTAAAAAAAAAAAAAAAAAAAAATTATATATATTGCATTGTCAACTTTAAGACATTGCATTTACTTTATTTATACTATTAGTGTAAAATATGTGTTTAGGGAGGATCTAATTGATGGAGAAGTAAATAAGATTATCACTCACTGGGCCACACAACTATGTGAAAATCAATTATAACTGCTGCAAATAACTGGTCATTTTTATTTGACTTCACAAAAACTAAATCGCTGATATACGTATAACTGCTGCTTTTTTATTATTTTTTTTTGTACTCCTGTGGACATCCACACTGTTTTCAGAAAGTTTTAGCCAAAGGCCAGAGAGAAAAGTATTTTGGAAAGAATATCAGTACATTTTCCCTAAAGGTCAGTGTCCAAACTTGGACTATGTAATGATAACACCCCCACTGAGAAGACATTGGTAACTCTAATTAGTGGGGTGGCGACGTCTGCTCTGGGTTAGCTGGAGTGGCTGAATGGATGGTCACTCAGTCAAAGAAAACCACCCTGGTGTTATGTCGCGACCAGTCCCATATCGTTAAGCTCTCCCTAAAGTGTCAAACTGCTGGGACTGCACCCCCTCCCCCCTCCTCCTGCTCGCTCCGCCAAACTCCCATGGTCACCAGGGACAACCTTCGGCTGCAGCTGCCAATCACAAAGAGCCATGGCAGCAAGAGGTCTCTGAGAGAGGAGCCTATTGATTTTCCTGTTAGAGCCTAAGTAGTGTGTGCTATAGGACTAACGGACAGCCCAAGCAGGTATGTCATTATCAATGAGCCCAAGGAAACGGATCCCCTCACTCTCACTCATTCATATTGGCCTCCCTCGTTCCCTCCCTCCGTCTCTCCTTCATGCCGTTCCACCATCCATTCCCTCCGCTCTCCTTGTCCGCTTTGACAGTTTATCCTGAGATGGTCAATAAATCGCTCAGCCACACCACGACAACAACTGGCGGAATGATGGGTTGGGATGACCTTCTTTCTCTTAATGTCCGCTCTTTCCTTTACTCTTTCACTGTCTGACCCTCCCTGCATTCCAGGTACAGTAATTATAGCACCTGTGAGACATGAAACGTTTCCGTACCGGAGACACAGTCGTTAGCATCACCGCCATCATTTGTTCCTCTCGGATTTTTCCCGTTCCTCGAATCCTAAACATCCATCTCGAGCGTCATTCCCTGCAGCCCACTTTGGCTCACCCGGTCATCAGAAAACCCAATTATTATCATACTGCTCCTCACGATTTGCCTCACTGCTTATGTCAAGTCACGGCCCAAGCCTTGGGAACTGTTCAACATAAAGACATGTGCAAACAATTACGAATGATTTAAGCCAATTAGAGGAGATAAGGCCAAATAAAGGTTTAAAGCTTCCTGAAGTGAGTTTGTGTTCCCCAGTAGAGCAGTAAAGTCTTGTTAACTTCTTTACTGTCCCTTTATCGCTCTCTCTCTGTCTCCCTAACACAAAATGCACATGCAGACCACCTCCTCTCCCTTTTGAGTGTCAAACCACATCGATGGTTGTGATCTAGTCTCTCATATTAAACTCCAGTTGTTTGAGCGAGGTTATATCGGAGATGATTAGATCATTCTGTAAGGATGAAGTCAGCGGTCCCTGGCCAGATGTGGGGTGTTTAAGAGTGATGTTAAGGATGGGCCTCATCATCATCTCTGTCTTTCGGTATGTGAGTTGGTCGGTCCACCACTGTGGTTCAGACTGAAAGGCTCAAATATTGGATTGGTTGCCATGACATGTTATACAGGTATTTGTGGTCCCCAGCAGATGAATCCTATTCACATTCATGATCGTCTGACTTTTCCTTCAGGGTGAGGTTGACACTTAGTTGTTAGTGAAATATCTCAACAACTGTGGGATGGATAACCATAAAATCCCCTGAGGATGAATCCTACTGACTTAGATGATCCCCTGAATATTCTTTTAGGGCTACCATCAGGTCAAAGTTTTCACTTATCCAATAAATAGATGCATTATGGCATTTAGTACAGTCAATCATATCCTCCGCAGGATGAATAGTTGTAGTAATAACTATGGGGGTCCCCTAACTTTTTATGTAGCGCCATCATCAGGTAAAATTTTTATTTATGAAATACTTTGGTTTTTCAAAACTAATGACATTTCTTTCAACCTCAGTTGTGAACATGCTAAACTAAGACGGTTAACAAGGTACAAATGATCCTTGACAACAGCATTTACAGTAGCTCAAAGCACCACTGTGACTAAGTACAGTAACTACAGTCTTACAGAGCCAGTAGTGTGACTATAGACCCTTAGTCTTGTTTTTCACCCTTTGATGAAATGCAAACTGTGACTTTTGTGCAAAGCAGGCTGAAGAAGCTTTAGAGCAAGTGATAACCAGGTAGGACAAGTAGAGGAAGGACGATTGCCACATTGGCAATCGCATAAAGAACCATTAGACACTGTCATCTCGCCCCCTAAGGATGACTAATGTCCCCCTTCCAACTGCTCTTCCCTCTCTCACACACACACACACAAGCACACAAACAACTACCCCATCTTTTTTCACTAATAAACATGCTTGGCCTCTCTCTATCCCTCTGTTTGTGACCTGACTTTGGACCTTAACACTACCACAGACCACTGTTTCCGAGACCTGGCCTACACTTAACCAAGCACCTCCAGACAAAGAGCTGCCACCCCCTCTTTGCACCTGAGCCTAGCCCCTCCATCATGCTCCCTCTCTGGGCTTGACTGGGCCAGTCAGGGGGCAGGTGCCTCCCTCCCTCCCTTTGATTGATCCCCTCTCTCCGTCATTTATTTCTTTCGTCTGCCTCTGACACACGTGTCAAAGGCAACACACCAGCCTGATGGATAGGCCTGTTTATGGATGCCAGTCTGCCTGGTAGGCTACTGATATTACAATCAGCACCTGTGTACCTGCTGTTCACACAAGCCTCTGTTATTCAGCTGAGGTCAGAGAGACACCCGGCTCCAATTGAAAGATCGATGTCCAGCCCAGCATATTGGAAATTGGAATTGTAAATGTGGTCTTGTTTTGGCAGAAAGGTCTGTGCTGCCTTTCAGATGATAAAACTAGATCCATATGTTGAAGAATTTGAGTAAATATGTGGGTTGTTGAGCATCTTTTAATCTTTTTTTTTTTTTAATCCTAGAATGCTTCATAAATACAAAGGCAAAATGACAGGACTAGGACATATTTATTATAGCTGTTAATTTCTACAAGAAATCAGGAGTAGTCCTAACCAGATGCATGTGTTTTTATGAGGTAAGCCGATAGCATTGATGTGCACTCTGTGTGAAGACATCTCATGTGCCAGAGAGCAGAATGTTACATTGCTGAATTCTGGTGCCTCCATTGCCATTTTGGTTAATGACCCATCCAGTCTGGTTGAAATAGCACATCGATAGGGACATTCTACGGATTACTTACTCATCCAAGACTCCTTTCTAGCAGACATCAGCACAACAGAGCTTTACTTCTGCTTTCTATAAGCAAGACTGTAGAATAAGATACAGTACCGTATAAACAAAAAGCAATTATTATACACAGATGATATTTAATACTATAAAGTCAAATCAAAGGATAGTTTTTCTTGTGACTTTTCTAAACCTCTCCACCATCATCTTTTTTTAACATCTCACTAATAAAAGATTATGCACTTCAAATTTGTTCCATACCAGCAATCACAGTCATAATAAATCTGTATAGTAACTAATTAAATGCTGAGGCCAAGTTTTAATTAAAGTAAATTGTCTGAACCTTTATCAATAATAATTACTCTTTAAAGATGCACATACTGTATGTAATGTGAAAGGGGGCCGTTGTTGTCACCAACCCAAAGATATTTATATAATTAACTGCAGTTCTCAGCTTTACGGAGTGTTTTTAATTTTTTTTTTAAAATAAGTTAAGTTTAAGCTTCTTTCAACTAATTGTTTTGCTCTTTCAGCTTGAAACTTGTTTTGGTTCATTCTCATTGCTCTCATGAAATGGCAAAAATGACAGGACTAGGACTGCCTGCTGCCTAAACTGCAAACAACTGTGAACTGAAGAGACCAGCTGGTAAACGAAGTATAATATTCAGCAGCTTGAGCCAGATATTTCCTTAAGGATAACAAAAGACCAAAAATGAGCTACAAGGAGAGTAAATAATGAACTTGCATTCGTCAGGTGGCCACAGCACAACTGCAAATGGATGCTAATGTTGCTCCATGTTTGCTGGATGTGCAAATAACTTGCTAACATGTTTGATTTAACAACTTTATAAGGTGATAATGTTAGTTGTTTTTACAGCCTGTTCTGCCTAAAAAAATAAAATAAAAAAATAATTTCTGCCTTAAGGCACGTCAAGGCAGTTATATTTATAGAGCTGAAAATCACAAATTACAGTCTGTGCAGCATACGACACCCAGGGACCACAATGGCTTTATTGTGTCATCCCTGACTATGTATTTTAATGTATGACACAAAGTACTGTTTCATATTTTATATTTAAGGGGTCAAATAAAATCAATCACTCAAACTCTATCCTTAGACCTCTGATTGGATAAACTCCACCCCCCAAAAAACCCTCTACTAGGAAAAACTAAAGATCAACTACAACCAAATAGGGCGTAGATTGTAGACAGATGTCACATCTGAGTGAATCTTGTTGTACTTCATTTGTATTTCATTACTTCATAATTTTATCTGCTTTCAGAGTATTGAAAATGCTCACTAATATAATTCACTGTATTACAGTAGTAACTCAAAATGCTGGTCACTGATAAACCTGTAGCTCCAGTTGACTCTCCTTCAAATTCTCAAAAATCTCCACAGCCGTTCCTTTATACAAATCCCATTGTCTCCCCCTTCTTTTGCTTGGGACAACCAAACCCCAAATTCCCCAAGAGGGGTGTACTTTTCACCCCACACCCACTTAAGCTGGTGACAATAGGCGGATTAGAAAAGAATTTACTTCAGCGAAGCCTCGCACCAACCCCAAAAAAAGCCTATCCATCACTAAATGGCAAAATGAGAGATTGAAGGAAAGCGGAGAGAATGCGATAGGAGCCGGTCAGCGATCTTAACCTGTCTGATGTTTGCCATGGCGGCTTATAGGGGAGTGGAGGGCCAATAGCATTGAGGCTAAAACACCTCCTGCGCTTCAGTGGTGGCTCTGGGTTGTCTCCTTGATTTTCTGAATATCAGTGACAAGCATATGCATTCTTTTACTCCTTATCCTGATCTGCAAGTGTTTAGTGATGAGCATAACAAATCAAGGAACATATTTAAGCTCTTTCAGTGCACTCTCAACAGGTGCCCTGCAATACTATTAAGGTCTCATATGTAGCTGCTGGTTTCCTATGAGGGCATTTTATATGCACTATATCCTAGTGCAAAGCTAAGCTTTGTTTTTATTGCTGCATTTATGGTGCTGTGATATCGATGTCCAATTAAAGAGTATGTATTAAGTTAACTCTAGTTCTATGTGCACTGTGTGTACTGTACTGTTTCTATACTGCACTGTCCAAAATGATATAGGTTTAGCGGAGAGCGGAGAGGATTTTCTCAATTTGTGGATGTCTGCTGCATTTCACACCCCTCTTCCCTTCACTTATGTGGCCTTATCCATCCTTTGTTCCCCATCACCTTTGAGCCACTAACTCTGCCCTTTGTGGCCCCAGTCTAAGCTGTGATAGGGTACAAAAAGGAAGTGCTGATCTTAAATATTGAAAAAAAAATAGCAGAGCTATTTTATATAAATCTCTGAATGCTTTCTCCGTGTAATCTGCCAAAATATGCAAGACTTTGTTGTTTAAAAAAAGGCTCACATTGTCTTATTTACTAAGGGTTTTGGCTCGTCATATTTTCATGTTTATGTATATCCCTACTAGTACTGACACAATTAGTGTTTAGTATTGCCGCTTTAGTATCTTTTGTGCCCTTTTGAGGGTTTCGTCCTCACAGCTTATGCCCAAAGGCTGAATGTTTAATGAGTTAATGCACTGAAGTCTTCACTTCTCTACCAATTAACCCCAAGACCACTGCAGCATTTTCCTAAACCTACACAAGACCTTTTTTTTTTTTGTTCCCATTTCAAAAAGGCTAAGCAGCCAAGGAAAGGAAAGGA
The DNA here is from genome assembly GCA_023566125.1 of Zingel zingel. Lineage (NCBI taxonomy): Eukaryota > Metazoa > Chordata > Actinopteri > Perciformes > Percidae > Zingel > Zingel zingel. The sequence goes on from CM042317.1 coordinate 17,167,420, forward strand.
GAAAAGGCTAACCTGTTAGCAAACAGTGAAAAGGGCCCAAAAGGGGTTTAATCCTTATTAGGCCAAATTCAGACTAAGTGGCCCCACAGATCCCTTCAAAGGGGACTTTCTTTAAGGAGTGCAAACTCTTACTGGGTGACGTTTGGGACTGAATGCTTTGAGCCTTAAGGCTCCATAACCTACACTTGCTGCAAGCTGGGCTTGTTTATTTTGCTTTAATTCTCTCACACTCCAGCGCAGCTTCTTAGTTGTGTTTATTTTTTTTGACCTTGTAGTATGTTTGACTTCCCTCGGGGCAAATAGGCCTTTATGTGTGACCAGTGATTACATCTTGAATTAGTTACATGATGGTAGAACAATTGTGCATATCCGTCATTGGTGGACACATATGGTCTTGACTTCTTATATAGTCTATCAGCATTGTCTGTTCCTAATTATACATAGATTCTAGCTATAATGGATAATACATGTATATGTCGACTGCTTATTATTGTTATTAAAGTGATAGTTTGAAGTTTGGGAAAAGGAGCTTATTCACTTTCTTGCTGAGAGTTAGATGAGAAGATCAATACAACTCTTAGATATTGGAGTGGTATCAATCTTTTCATCAACTAAGGGCAACAATAAATAGCAAGTTTTTCCAAAATGTTGAAGTAATTTAAAAAAAAAAAAAAGAAGTTCCTTTGGGTTTTGGTAACCTGACTGTATATCACTCTGATACCTTTTTTATATTTTCACCGCTTGCCCAGCCACACTGCTCCCATAGTTCAACAGTCATGGAGCACATGACTAGACCGAGATGGTGTCGAGGCCGGCCAGTTAAATCCTACTCTTGCTGCGGCACAAAGGCTACAGGATAACTGCTGTAGTGTGAAAGTAGAGTCATGTGGCTGTGCTGTCTTAAAGTCAAATAATTCCAGGCTCATACTGTGAGGGAGCATTGTTTTCCTCTTGAATGACTTGCCTATTTCACCCCAAACACCTACTCACCAACCGTACACCTTAGGTTCTGTAATGGCTTTTGATTGAAATACATTCTCTTTCAAGAAATCTTTACAGTAAAATGATGTTGATGCATCTTTCTGTTCCTCTTTCCAGTACAGTACTCTCAGTCGTCCTCCTCCTATCTTTTTTTTTTTTTTCTTATTCTGGCCATCACTCAATCTCAAAAGCAAAATCTGTGTTAATTGGCTCCAGAGGGCTCTTGGAGGCTTTGTGTCAACGATGATGAGGGTCCTGATTGGTCCAGAGGCACAGGCAGCCAACAGACCCTTGTTAGTGAGTTGGGGCCCTTTGCTTGCTCGTTAGTCCGATGAACTCATTTACTGATGGGGAGGGGGTGACAAGGCCTTGTTTACTAGGGTGGAACAGAGGATGGTGGGGGTTGAGGTGAGCGGGGGAGGAGGCGAACAAGTATATGGGTAAGGAATAGTGAGAAGAAGCTTATTAGAGTTGTAAACTCTGGTACGTTTGTGGATGCACTAGGTGAAGAGTGTCAAAAAGTCATTAAATGTCCGCTTGTATTTGCCTGTGACTTCTTTCTCATTTTCCGCTGCAGTAAAATGGCCGTCAGCGTCTCGGTCCACTGAAACTCTGGTTATTGTAGATGGCTTGATTCTGTCGTCAGTCAAGTGAGGAAGAGTCACAAAGAGATGTAACTATAAGCAGTGCTTTACTTTGTGTTTGTGACTTTGAATAAGAAAAAGGTGGAGTCTCGTTTAATTATCGCAAGTTGTTGGAATCTGCAACCTCAGTCCATTGTTTGCATGTAAAAGTCATTTTGTGACATGTGGAGTAGTGAGTGTAGAGCAGTGTGCACGTAGACAGGGTTTTGGAAATGAAAAGCAATAAGCAACTCTACATGCTGATAAGTCCACAGGTTTTTTTTTTTTTTTTTTTTTTTTAATGAATTCTATCAAGTTCTCCCAATACCGCTTGTCCCTCGTCTCCGTTTTGATGTTGATGGATCACCTCTCTTTCTCCCGCTCATTAATTTCATCACCTTATCTCCCACACCACTTCATTTGACCAAAAGGTAATAATAAATTCCTCATCCATTATCCTTTAACTGAGGCAGCCATGCGGAAATACTTAATAACAGGCAACAAATTGAACTTCAATCACCTCATTTTCCTTCAAGGATGCACATCACATTAAACTAAACGAGCAAATGTGCATATACCACTTATCAAACCGTATTAGTAGTGTGTGTGTGTGTCTCCAATTTTAACCGATTTCTTTTACAAAAACGACACTTGGTGTTAAAATGGTTGTTTTTCCGATTTTTATGACAAATAAGGATTTACTTATTTACTATTGGTAATTGGCTGTGGCTTCTGTCACTTCAGCCCCAAAAGTGTCTTATCAGCCCCAAAACACACATGCACGCGCGCGCGCACGCGCACACACAGCTTGGCGACAGCGAAGGTAGTTGAACGCCTGGTCTGTTTTGAACCACGCTGCTGATAGTTGGTGTGTTGCTCACCTGACTCTCCTCTAATTCAGCGCAGTTTCAATTACATTTCCTCCGTGTCAGCATGTTCCTCCACTTGGCTTTACCCATGTTTCTGAAGAGGTACTGGTTGGTAAAGGATACTGGGTTTGCGACGGAAAGGGGGTGATAGAGAGGGTTCACTGGCAAGAACTGTCTGCGAGATTCAGCGGTGATTGTGTGTGTGTGTGTGTGTGTGTGTGTGTGTGTGTGTGTGTGAGCGAGCGCAGTTACGCACCGCAGCCACAGTCACCCGGCCCCTCTTCATGTGTCCCTCTTCATTCCGCTGTCTTTTGGGCATCTGACAAAGACAAACGACAGTGCTTCAGAAATGAGCAGCCGCCCGGCGCGCAAACAGGTTGAAAGAGGAGGAGGGAGAGATGGAGGAAAAAAAGCATTGCAATCAAGACTAGTTCCTTTGTTTTCTGTTTGGCTGTGTCCTCTCGCGTGACGCTTTGAAATTGATCTCGAGACACAGCAGACCTGAATCCATGGATAATGTTCCACTTGAAATGAAACATCAATAAAACTCTGCTTTATACTCAACCAGTCACATTGACGTAAAAGCTCCTGGTCCTTTTTTGCGTTCCCTTTATGGAATCTTCTGTCCTCTTCTCAACCTCAATCATTTTATTTTTTATTATGTTTTTAAACCGAACAACCCTTTTTTGTTCAGATAGTAAAATGTAAATGGGATAACCTGAGTCTGGCTTTGGTGTTCCTCTTCTGCTTCTGTAGCAATCTCGTCTCTTTGAGCCTGACTGATCCAGTTCCACCATTACTATTTTTCAAAGAGGAAGCTTGTGCAGCCATAACTCCAGCTCGGACAATAACCTCCACACCATTGTAATTTGTCCAGACATGGTCAGAACGACGAGAGCATTACTGCACGGATAGTTTGTCACAGTCCTTGTCACCCACTCAGCTTTTTCATCTGCAAGGGAAAGGGCGCCGCCGATAGGGACAATGATCTCGGGAACATAGAGTGCTATTTACAGCATTCCAGGAGATTCATCGGCCCAGAGACAGATATAATATCCTGCTGCCTCCGCTGCTGTCATATCTATCTGTGGAATCAGAGACTGCAACTTTATCACTTCAGCCCTGGGCATCTTCTTGACATCCATCGTGAGGTCTATCAGTGTACTCCTGGGGATGAAATGAGTCAACCACTCCTTTTTGGAGGTGAAAGGTTACTCTCCAAGCAGCCACTCATCATACATCTGAAAACAGGAATTTCATTTTTGATCAGATAAAAGCAGAGAAGCTGTTTCTTTGAAGAACTTGAGATAAAATAGTATTAAAATTGTGTTGGTTGGTGATGATATGTACTGGGATTTCAGTAGTCTATATCCATGACGTTCCACTTCCGGGATTGCTCTTGTTCTGCCGGAAATTCCGCAGATTTTCGGATGTCCGTTACCTCCCGCTTTCTTTGTACTGTAATTTTAAACTCTGTTGGATTTATGAGGACTATGGTTAACTGCTCCTCAGATCTCTGCAGGGTAAATCCAGACAGCTAGCTACACTATCTGTCCACTCAAACGACTAAAACAACCTTTGAACGTACACACGTTCCACCAAAACAAGTTCCTTCCCGAGGCTATTTTGCAGCGGCACCGTGGCTCCGCCCGGCGTTTAGCACCGCCCAAGACTAATGTGATTGGTTAAAAAGAAATGCCAGTGAGCCAGAGCACATTTTTCTCCAATTCCAGATTGCTGTGTGGACTAGCCAGACCCTTCTTCGCAGCGCTGTTTGCTTAAGGTTTTCTTTTCACAGTAGTTTACCTTATGAAATACATTTTCCTTGATGATTTAAAAAATGGTGTTTGCTGTTGTGAGTGCTGCACTATCTTTGCGATGGGGTTGGCTACTGGCTAACGGTGACTGATATAGTCATCTTGCGCCCCTGTTGAGGAAGATAGGAGGCTGGCATTTGCAGCCCCAGCCAGCTTCTCCAAGCCACTAATCCACATTTAATTGAACTCCAGAGACTTTGAAGTGAGTCTGTGATGCAGGCAGATCTTATTCCTCATAGAGACAACGAGGGAGAGGCTGTTCTCTGGCTGGCAAAGGCCTCAGCTGGTCCCCTCTGCTGTCCCCCGCCTTTAATGAGCTCCTTTAACTTAACGGTCTTGTCCAAGCTTGCTAGCACACATTTGAATATTTTTGATTAATAACACAGCCTCTGAACCGTGCTGTGACAACCTAAAGTGTCCCTTTTACCTTTCTACCACCTCGCTGTCAGCAGACGCCTTTGAAACTAAAAGCAGAGGTTGAAACAAAAGCCTAGTTAACAAAGCAGTGCTCAGTAGGTTAGTGGCAAATCTAAATGCCGTATTAGTAGGAGTACAAATCTCAGGGGCAGGGCCAAGCATCTGGGTCTCTCAGGCACTGTGGCAGCCATCAGAACAAGTCACTATGACGGCTACCGCAATCTCCATGGGGACCGATTAAGCTCAGCTCATCGAAGCCTTTTTTTTTTTTTTTTTTTAAATCTGAATCCCGCTAACATAATATTGTTTGACCCCTGTGTCAATTTCTGCTATGGAAATAAAGAAAATGTCTAATCAGATGGTTAGCATAAAATAGGCTCTTAACCTCATCCTTGTCACATCAAACCATTAATGTATATCAGAACAATATTTCTTTTGTTTCTTATATGTATATTGTCATTTTCTCTTCACCTGTATGCTGGCATATGGATTACCTTTTAGTGAACTAAACGTTTCCTTCACTCCTTTCAGCTGAATAGCGCCCATTCTCTCGTTGGAGGGATCTCTTTTTCATTGAGGCTGATCAATATAAGACATTAATCGTGCTGTTAAGGCCGTCGTGCCATCACTGTGTGAAAAATGAACTAACCTCGCCTCCTGTCTGCTCTTCTTCCCTTCCCTTCCTCTGGTCTCTTTCTTTTTAAAATGTCCTTTCTTTATTCCATTTTCATTATCCCCTTTGAATTCAACCCTCGTCCCTTTGGTCTCTCTTTTCCTGTCTTGTCTCCCAGATTCTAGCCTATACAGAAGGTCTTCATGGAAAATGGCTGTTCACAGAGATCCGCGCTGTCTTTACCAGACGCTACCTACTGCAGAATACTGCTCTGGAAATCTTCATGGCCAACAGAAGTAAGACAACACATGATAATTACCTTTTATGTCATCATTTCACCTTTTTATTGCCACCCTGATGGATCTCCATACACATTTCTCGGTGTAATAACACCGGAGACACTCTTATCAAGAGTTGAGTGGCAGTGTGGGGATTGTATGCCACTTAAGGAATATGAAAAAAATATATAATAAAAAAAGACGTTTTTCTGTGCCTCTCCACAGCAGCAGTCATGTTCAACTTCCCAGATGCAGCCACGGTCAAGAAGGTGGTCCACAGTCTTCCTCGTGTTGGGGTTGGCACGAACTTTGGCCTTCCACAGACCAGGTGAGATTCACAGCTAAACACAGAAATACACAGCACGTCTCTTTGTGTTGATTCTAAACATTCTGTGCAGGCCTGTGTGTAACACATACAGCACCACATCTGAACCGATCAGAATATTAAAGGTATTGAAAGACAGTGGTGGATAGAGTGAGTGAAACGGGATTAAAGAGCATTCGCATTGTTGTTACTTATACTCCATAAACCTCCAAACTAAATGTTCTCCCTCCCTTCCTTGCTGTCACATGCACACAGGGGTTTGGTCACTGATTTGTCCCGTCTCTCCCACTGCCTCCTCACACCCCCAAACATAATTGGCTTCACACAAACACAGTCCAGTTCATTTATTTATTTCCATCAGTGTGAAGCAAATAGTTGCTTGTAAGCCTGCAGGGCACAGCCCTCACTCGCCCTCCCTCACATCATGTCTGCTCTGTGTCCAGCCAGTGCTGAAGCCAAGCCCAACCCAGCTGCTGGCGTGCCAGCAGTTCCTTAGTGCCCAGGAAGTCTTAGTGTATGATGCTTTTTATGGCATATTTTAATTATGTGATGCGACTAGCTAAAGTTTTTAATTTAATACATTAAATGGTGGTAAAGGTGTAATTAAGTCAGTTTTATTTATATAACCCACAATCACAAATTTGCCTCAAAGGACTTAACAATATATACAGCATAGGACACCGTCTATGCTTAGACCCTTTATTTGGCTAAGGGAAAAAAAGAAGAAACCTCATGAAAAGTAAATATTTTACCAGTGTTTTGGGTACAAGTTTGCATAAAAGTATACACAGTAACTGCAGGTTTCTGTAAGTTAGACTCAAGAGTCCAAACCAAATTCAAAGAAGCGGCCAAGTTTGAATCTTTCCCATATTGGGATTTGTTTCAGTTTCTTAATGCACATTGTGAAATTTTGTCTTTCTGGCGGGATGCGTGAATATTCGGGGAGGTATCGTGCGAGACAGGAAGAGTTAGGATCTATGGGAAATGTTTTCTCAATGTTGGGAAACAAAAAATGCTGCATGTAGCAATAGTAACAGTGAACAATGAAGTGTATGTAATCAGTCTGAGTAAGAAAGTGCGTCCAGTAATGAGTCAGTGTGGATGTAGGATACACACACACACAGATTTTGTTTGTTTGTTTGTTTGTTTGTTTGTTTGTGTGTGTGTGTGTGTGTGTGTGTGTGTGTGTGTGTGTGTGTGTGTGTGTGTGTGTGTGTGTGTGTGTGTGTGTGTGTGTGTGTGTGTGTGTGTGTGTGTGTGTGTGTGTGTGTGTGTGTGGGGCTCATTAATCAAGCTAGTTTGCAGGCCAGGTTACACCTCACCTCTTTGACCTGAGGACAGCTGTACAGGACACACACACACACACACACCAGCTAATACAGTCAGCACAGCACAAATTAGTTTAATGTCCAGTGTGCCATGACAATAATTGCACAACCACACTTCATTATCCATGTAATATGGTTGCTCATAATTGGATATAATCCTTCTGCTTTTAAAACATTTTTGCCAATATCAAGCAACCTCTGTCTTCTCTCCTCTGTGTTTACATTTAATTGTGATGTGATCTACAAGAGATAAAAAAAAAAAAAAAAAATGTAGACACCTACATAGAAAGTATGTTAATGCACGTTATTGCTTTCGGACAATACAGAATATAAAGAATAGCGTATCTTGTAGTACACTCGTGTTTCGAGAGTCAAATTTTTTTTTTTTACCTTTTTTGAGAGGTCTAATGACTATAATCTCACACCCTGACAGTGATTAATTCCATAATTTTCCTTTGTTTTAATTGGATTGGGGGTCATTTGTTTTTGTCCTATTGCATACATCATGCCCTGAGCTCTGTGTGTGCGCACATGCACGCAAATATGTGTATTCAAACCAATTTATTGCATATTTGTCTTCTTAATTAGCAACACTGTAAGTTCAAAAGATTTTTCATATAATGACATTTGTATTGCAAAAGTCTAATAAGCCCGAGGCTTTTTTTTCCGGTCTGCTAATTGCTGTTCTTGTGATGTGGTGACTGACTTTGTCTTTATACTACTCCACACTATGTCTTACCAGGGCCAGAAACACTTAAATGGCAAACAAGTGTTTTGATATTAAAAGTCACCACAATATCTTTTTCTCTTTGTAGACGTATCTCTCTGGCCACACCAAAGCAGCTATTCAAGGCATCCAACATGACCCAGCGCTGGCAACGCCGCGAGATATCCAACTTTGAATACCTCATCTTTCTCAACACCATCTCTGGTGAGGACACCACCTAACACCTGCACGATGTTATTGCAGATTGTGGCACAAACCTGCCAATAGAGGAAATGTACATAGAAAACATTTTGAGTGTTATTAATCCTTGATACCATGATTTGTATAAACTTTGTCACTTTCTCTTTTCTCACTTTCTTTCCTTCCACCAGGTCGGACCTATAATGACCTAAACCAGTACCCGGTCTTCCCCTGGGTTATCACCAACTACGACTCAGAGGAACTTGACCTCACTCTGCCCAGCAACTTCAGAGATCTGTCCAAGGTAAGACTCTCAGGGCACATCCTCTTCTCCCCCTTTACTAATCTTTTTTTCTTCTTAATTCCAATGAGAGGGCATTTTAGAGAGAGGAAGTGTGTGTGTGTGTGTGTGTGTGTGTGTGTGTGTGTGTGTGTGTGTGTGTGTGTGTGTGTGTGTGTGTGTGTGTGTGTGTGTGTGTGTGTGTGTGTGTGTGTTAAAGTCCATTTTGTCGCCATGTAATTGCCATTGATCATAGATTAGTGAACCAGCTCTTTAATCACTGGTAGCTGATGGCTATCTTTTCACAGGTGTAACTGTGTCCTCACCAAATATCTCAAATATTTGGTTGTTTAGGTCTCAGAGGACTAAAAGTTACGGTAAAGTTAAAAAAAAACAGCCTCTTTCACACATAGTTTCTGGTAAATTACTGGGACAACCTGTTAGGTACCTCTAGTGATTTTCACTGTTTACACATGCTGCCGCATTCAGGAGCATTTCTGCCATGCGCCTTTTCACACTTGCCATGGTAATGCTAGAATAGATGGGGGCAGGGACAGCCCCACAGGGCTTGTCCCTGCAATGCTCCACAGCTACAGTATACCAGCATTTTCCCTGGAATGTTACTAGGTCCTGAGTTAGGAAATTGGTGGCACGGATTTCCCTGCATATTGTTCCATGCTCCAATTTACTCGTGGCCCTATGCAGGAAAATGCCCCTGCACATGAAAGGGGCTGGGATCCAGTAGTTTGCTCACTTTCATTTTTATTTTTTAAATTGTGTTAATACTGTGACCCAAAATTGCAGCTGTTATACATCACAGATAATCAGTATGATTAATTGTTTACGTGTTAGTTGAGGCAACCCTGCCTTGCTGCAGTCAAAGCAGATTTTAACTACATATTTTCTCTTTTTGTGACTCCCATTTTCTGGTTTGGCTATCGTATTCGGCCCGTAATTCAAACTTTGTAATTTAATTCTTTCAAGTCTGACCTTCAGCAACACCCCAGGAAGTGAAGTAATGCTCCCTGGTAGCTCCATACATCAAGTGATTGGGCTTAAAACAATGAAACCTGCCCTGAGATGCTCCCTGGCATATGAATACACACACTCACATTGCTAAAACTGCTAAAAAGATTCTCCCCCATGTTTTAAGTAGACATACAATTATTTACTCGCATGAACTCCCTGTCTTTTCCACACATACAGAAAAAAGGTGAAGAACCTACTCTTACTACTTGCCAGCTCCCCTCGTTGTACTGAACATCAGTTTTGCGTAATGTTGTCCAGTGGTGGGAGGACAGAGGATTAGTTTTAGAGTGAGATGATTGAGCGACTGTCTAGCTGCTGGAACTAAAATGACTGAATAAATCAGCCAAGGAAACAAAAAGGCATGTGTTAATGGACAGGGGGTACTTTGGTGGAAATGCATTTCAGAGTTACACTTGAGGGCATTTATTCAGGTCCTGAGAGCATCCCATGTTCATGCAGGGCAAGGGAGAGATGGAGGTACTCATCTAGTGAGACAGAATATATTACAGTAAGGTATGTTAAGACCAAAAACGCAAGTGGCTGTGTTGGTGTAGGTGAGTTGCTGTAGGCCTGGGTGAGACAATCAAATATCAGGGAAGTCCAATTTTTGTAATACATCCATGTCTTTAGAGGCTTATTGAATGCCAAAAATGCTGCACAGCGGTTTATAGCACTATGAGACTGGATTTTGCAACTCCATATTTATCACTGCAAACATTATTTTTATCCTTTGTCATAACTGTAGCATAATGATGTTCATGTTACAGAGTAACAATAGGAATGTATGCTTGCATGTATTTTATTGGCCAACAATCAAATACAGTGCATTGCCGAATGATGTTGCACTGCATTAAGGCAAAAGTTGAGCCATGTCCAACTATTTTGACAGAAATCCCAGTGTTTATTCTGCCAGGGCCCTCTGTGTTCTCACCCTGTTGGCAGTTGGGGGTTTTTTTTTTTTTTTTTTTTTGGATGCAGTGCTTTTGTCAGTATGAGGGCGATTCCATTGAAATGGGAAATATTGACTAGTATGATGTAGTTACAAATTCTGGTGTGTGTGAGCCTTTAGCCAAACATTCATCAAAATAACCTTAAACACAAAAAAAATGGTGCATGGTATAATTCAGTGCAATACAGTAGCCCTGCACATTTACAGTACTATAAACACAGGAACCATCCACTCACACCGCCCTGTCATACAGATTCAAACACCCCAACATTCACCACGTTGTCCCTTAGGTTCTCCCCAGTCCTGCTTTCACATCCGATCTGCTCCTCTGTGTCTCTATCTGTGTTTTTATCCCTCCCAGTGTAGCTTTCCCCACTGTATGAAGCTGCATAATTCCTCTGTTTATCTGACTTCATGTTGCCCAGTAGGCTGAAATGTGACAGTTGTACTTGACGCACGCACGCAGTTTTCTAGCTCCTTTCTGCCTCCCGCTCTTCTTCTTTGCACTGCCTTGGAGCTCAGACAGCTCTGCCTCTGTGCACAGTCAAGCCTCACAGCCCCGGGGACTAAGTGAAATGAAGGGAAGATTGGTGAAAGGAGAAGAAACAGAAAGACAATCTTAGAGCAAAAGAACGAGGATGAGAAAGTGTAAGAGAAGAACATCATTTGCAGTTCTTCTGCCGTGCTTCTTTTCTCCTCAGAGAGCAGAATAGCAGCTGAGAAAGAAGGAAGGGAGGGAGCGGGGCCAATCTTTATTACATCTGTTTTATTCATGTTGTTGACACACATGTGATATCCGTGTATGACCACTGGACCGTGGCAGACTGCGGTGTCTGGAAAAGGGCAAGCAGCACTGCACAGCCCCACAAATCCACCCCCACCCTCCAATTCTGCACCCGCAATCATTTGTGCTCTGTGTTTCTTCTCTTTGCATTCAGATTTTCTGACCTTCACTGTGTTTTTGCTGTAGGTTTGTGTCTGCATCATTCACTACCTTGCTTAGTTTCTCCTCTTCCTCCTCTGCTTTGTTTCCTCTTTATTGTTCCAGTTTTCTTTCTCATTCTGTTTGCCTCTCACGCTGCCTCTCTTTCTCACCATCCACATCTCTCTTATTACCCCCCCCCCCCCCCCCCCTTATGTCACATTGGTTGGGTTGTCTCATATAGAAACAGGTCATCTGAGAAACCTCCACTGACATTGAGAAGCCAAATTGCCATGAACGTGTGTGTGTTTGTGTCACACACTGTCATCATTCCCAGCACAACAGAGGCCACACAGAATTTATGTCCCCTGCTGCCAGAGCCATTTTGACCCCAGGGACTTTCTTATCATAAACTCTAACCTCAACCTGACATCAAACGTCGACCCGCGAGATAACATTGTAGTCACGATAAGCACACACTAGAACTGACTCCAAGTGTTGTAACTCTCCTCTACCCTTTCGTACATCCTAGTTCTGCACACATTCCCTCACAAAAATGCACTTGTCCTACATATAGATAGCTTTAGGACGATTGTAATTGGTCAGTCGGGTTATACAATTCCACTGAAGGCAAAAGCATGGTCATTCTTGTTGTTGTACCGCTTTTAATAAAGCACAACAAACAAAAGAATTGTTAACCCCCTAACCAAAGATTAGGTAGTCATTTACATAGCAACAGAAATGGTGAGGATTTATTAAGCGTTCCCTGTACCTTTGTGCTATAACCTACTACTCACAGCCACATCAGCTAAGTGTATTGATTTCACCATACGTGCCCCATATGTTTATCCCCCAGGCCCTCCACACCATTTTTACTGTTTTAAATAGGACATTATACATAAACACTCCTTTCAAAAGGCTCTTTTGATTTATGACTCGGCGCCGAGGTGATGCTCAAATCGTTGGTAAGCCATTATACTTCATCACCGGTAACCCATTATTGTTTTAAAAGCAAAGTAGCGTTGGATAATGTCCTTATAATAGTTCTCAGGAAGATCCTTGTTGTTCTGTAAGGCTGTGTTTTTTTTCTCTGAGTATACATGCACATTTTATTTATGTTCTCAATCTGAAGAGAATTTTGGAGGCTGCCATGTTTACTTTTTGAACAAGGATATTTCAGATAGATCAGCATACAGGAAGCATTATGTATAATCTCAACTATCGGTTTAAATCAGTCTTAAACATGAATCTGATCATTAATGCTGTCCAAAACATGTTCATTTGTTTTGAGTTAGCTGCCCTTGAGGTTTGTTAACTGTAATTATTTCTCGTGATTTTTTTTTTTTTTTAATCAAAGTGTCTTTATATGGCCCTGCAACACCACACTGTTGATGAAGAACTGATTAGGACTAATCCAAGATTAATTCCCTGATGGTTTCCCCTTCAAAGCACCAGCCCGTTTTCTTTCTGTAGCTTTCTCTCTAGTCTAATTAAAACTACAAGATTGGTTCATTTATCTGAGTCCTCATCAGAGTGCTATTCTTTGCCCCGACATATTATGCCAATCTGTGGTGGGGCGGCAGCAGGCGTTCCAACAGCACACTGCCGGCCACTCTGCTCTGATGTACGGCGCCGTCACCGCCGCTCTGTTGCAGCTACTGTAAGCCGCGCGCTAGCCTCACAGTAATTTACAGCAGTAAACAATGTCGGGCTCGCGCAAACCAACAGCCCCCACATGCACTCACACACAATTCTCCCTCTCGCTCTGTCACTGTGGCACTTTCAGTCTTTTTTTATTTTATATGCCTTCTCTCCCTTTTCTTTTTTTAATGAGCCGACTGTTATTAGGGCTATAAATCAGACCAATGGGCCTGATGTATAATTCACTGTGTGTACTCACCCACCCCCAGTGGCCCTGAGGAAGCCCACAGTGGATCACTGTCAACACAGAGCTGCACAGTGTGGTGGCACAAGGCATTTTGCCGTGTAAATCCGCACACACTCAGGAACGCTATTTACAAAATTACTAAATACATGCACACACGGAACCTAAAAAAAGGCAACCAATTCTGCACAAATCCTGTGTGCATCAATCCCACTGCACACAGCTACATGAACACAAGCATGCCCCATTACACCCACACAAAACGGTAGCCATATCACAAATCAATATCGATGCCTGGCCCTGGATGAGTCTCGCTGTGACAGGCACCCTATGATATGAAAGAGATCCAATTGATCCACGCCCTACCAGGCCCTCATCCTCAAAAGGCCATCATTCCATTACCATTGATCTGCTCTGTGTGTGTGAGGGAGAGAGATGAAGGGGGGTTTGAGGGAATGAGGCACAGCCAGCAGAAGACCAATAACAATTGAACCAGCCTGAAAGTGATTTCTATAAATGAGTATTTAAATAATAGCTGAGCAGCACAGGGTTATTGGTTTTGTAGAGCGATGGGAAATTAATGCAACTTAACCATTTTTCTAGACTACAAATAGGACTGGTGACCAGTGTATTAGTTATAGATTAATAAAAGTAGAAATTAAAGTAACCCGCAGCCTTGCTATTGATATTCCTAGTCGGCACTCTTTCATTGGAGCACATTAGTTTTCTCTGACAGACTACAGCTGCGGGGGCTCAGTTTCACAGCCTCTAAAAAGCACTCTGTGGGAAAGGATTGATCTCTGTCTGAAGGGAAACATCATCTAATATTCATTTGAAATTGCACAAAGGTTACTAGCTTCATTTGCCTTGCAACTGTTATGCTGTAAAGAGTGGTCCGTTAATGTATTCACAGTAAAATTCAGTCATCCTTTCCTGCTTCCCCTTTGCTATGACACGCCCATGTGTTTGTGATTTCTCGTCTTTGTCTCTGTTTTAATGTCAAGCAGCAGATAAAAGAAGTTGCAGGTATTTTTCTTTCCTTTTAAATATGTCTGAAAATATGTTTTATGTTTGAATTTCTCCATAGCCCATTGGTGCTCTGAACCCCAAGAGGGCAGCATTCTTTTCAGACCGATATGAGTCCTGGGATGATGATCAGGTGCCGAAATTCCATTATGGCACCCACTATTCCACCTCCAGTTTCACCATGATGTGGCTACTGCGTATTGTAAGTGCAATTTAAATTACTGGCAATAACATTCTTTGTTGTTGCTTTTTATAGTGTTATTAAAATCATAAAAAAATAATATATCAGTCCAAAAAATATATGTATGCATATGTGTAGGCCAGGATATTGCTCTTTATAAATAATGCAGCACATACACTGGCTGTGAAAAGGCCCCACTTCCACTGAGTTTTAAAAGAATTATGCACAGCAATATGCATATCCAACTTATGTGTTATTTTAATGTTTGGCGTTTCATATCATTAATTTATTCTTAATTATGCACCTACTTCCTAGAAACACATTTATTTATATTAAATTGACCGTATATCTATATGCTAAATATTGCATGACATGCATATTGTTCCTTATTTATTCTTGCATATATATTAGTATACTGTATGTTGTGGCCATATAATAATAAATCAACAATAAAACTGCAATTAAATGTCTGCAATGGAAAAATCCCCTCAAGCACAATATTAAATATTTAAGGAATACCATATATTATGTGATTTTTGTTTTGCTTTTGAAGAGTATATGCAGTGTACATTGTGCACAGGAGTGCTCTCTTTCGGTACATTTTTGTCGAATTGATGCCATCAATCTTTCCATACTACACTCAAGGGAGAGGGAGGTTACTAAGTTTCTCCAACGTGCAGTTTTCTCCTGTTCTTGTCCCACTAGCTCACTGTCTCAGTGACTCCCAGTAGAGTTACCTCATTGATCCCTGCACATCATTAGGAGGCTTACACTAAAGCCACTCTACCAGAAACCCTCACTTATAACTCTCAGATCAAATGTAACATCAGAGAGGAACTGAAAACTGTTGCAGTAAATGCAAACTATTCTGGTGTATTTTGTGTTTATTTGTGAGATTTTACAGTGCGCTTAATCCTCTTCTGTTGTTTTTAACTGCACAACGAGATACAATGTGGTTAACCTCCTACACTTTTTAAACAAATGAGGTGTACGTGATTTCAGGCTGAACTTAATTAGCCATCTACAGTATTAGTTTGTTGCTGTGGCCCAGCATATTGTGTCCATGTCACTTGGGGGCTATTGCGTCAGAGAGACAGCTATTGATCTGTCCTAACAAGATTATACATGATTAGAAATGCATCAGTAGCACGAGTGTATTGGCTTTAGTAGCTCACTGGGATCATTGTTATTTTTATTGTTCATTTTTGGATTCCTGTTTGTTAAAGGGAGTGTAAAAAGAGTAGATTTTGGTACAAATCTGTTGACTAAGTGCTGTATTGAACCGCAAGCACCACCGACTTTTACTGCACGTTTTGATTGCACAACAAGGGATTCCATTTTAGCCCAT
Organism: Zingel zingel; assembly: GCA_023566125.1. Lineage (NCBI taxonomy): Eukaryota > Metazoa > Chordata > Actinopteri > Perciformes > Percidae > Zingel > Zingel zingel. The sequence goes on from CM042317.1 coordinate 17,183,198, forward strand.
TACAGCAGCTGAATCCAAAGAGCAGATTTAAAGCATTTCATTTTCTAATCAACAGGAACCCTTCACCACGTTTTTTCTCAACTTCCAAGGAGGGAAGTTTGACCACGCTGACCGCACCTTCTCCTCAGTGTCTCGGGCCTGGAGGAACTGCCAGAGAGACACATCTGATGTTAAGGTACTGTACACACACTGATGCATGCACGCACATAATGTGAAAATACTTTCCCGGTTGACTTGTAAGAAGGTTAGAAGATAGAAGAGATAAAGGACTGAGCACTTCAGGAGAATAAATCCCCATCCAGCACCCTTACAGAAAAGGTTTCTGAAGAGTAATGTCCAGTCACTACCAATCATTGTCCCTATGCAATGCAAGCTTCCTGGTCTTCTGATCAAAGCGTTAGACTAATCCTCATCTGTCTCAGCTGTCCGTCTCAGATTCAGCCAGCTATAACCTGGACTTGAATCACTGCCCATTGGGCCCCCAAACTCTACTGAGCTGTTGGATCTGCCCTGCAACAGCACAGGTCATTCTCATACTGAAGGCCTTCGAACCTCCAGTGCACACTTTAACTGCGCTCCTAAAACATTTACGACTACAGTCAGACATTCTATGTCAAAGCTGGGTTTTGCTTGGTCTCCTGGCACTGGGTCACTGGATGGGGGGGGGACACAGCGGTGGTGTTGGGGGTTGTGGAGCTTGATTGCGCGTACCCCCCCTCCCCCACATCCCGCCAATAAAACATATGGATTGTGTTACTACGTAGCTGGCCAGTGCTTGATTGCGAAAGCCCAACAAGAGCCCTCGTTTGCTCTCTGTCTAGACCCGTCAATGTGGATCAAACTGTGAGAGCTCAACCTCGGATCAAAATAAAGAGGAAATCTAGACCACATCACTTTGTGTCCATGTTCAGTTTGAATTTTTCGCATATTTTGAATGAGAGTCCATCAACTTTATCCACTTGGACGCACACATTCGTGTTCTGGGCAAAAGAGGAATTAGGGACGAGATGTATCAATTTAGTATGCTAAGTACACCGTTTAGCTTTAGCATTTGAGCCATTGATAGCAAACCTCTGTCCCTGCCAAAGGGCAAAAAGCCCCAGTGTTTTCATACCCCACTAGTAAAGAAGGGGTGATAATAGGTTACAACACCCAGATTCAATGTGTCTCTAGCCTGGGTGACGCTAGCATGACCTCCAGTCCCCAATCCCCTGACCCCTACCCTCAGCCTAAAGGCATCAGAGAGGGAGAGAGAAGAGCAGAGGGGTTAGAGGTAGCAACAGTGGAAGTGTAGCAGAGGAGCCCAGAGGCCAGAGCCCCTTCCAGTGACCCATGACAGGACAGGATTGGGGATCAGAGGGGCTGGCCTCTGACCAGGCTGGAGCAAAGGGGCCACTGCACATAATGGTCCATGCAAGGCAGGCTTGAGTGTTGGGGAGCGAAGCCCTCAAGGTTTTGTGTGTGTGTGTGTGTGTGTGTGTGTGTGTGTGTGTGTGTGTGTGTGTGTGTGTGTGTGTGTGTGTGTGTGTGTGTGTGTGTGTGTGTGTGTGTGTGTGTGTGTGTGTGTGTGTGTGTGTGTGTGTGTGTGTGTGTGTGTGTGTGTGTGTGTGTGTGTTCTTGTTTAACTATATTTGTGGGGTCCAAAAACCAGGAGTCCAGTATACTTGTGGGGTCCCGACAGCTTTGTGGGGCCAAAATGCTGGACCCCACAAGGTTAAAGGGCTTTTTGAGGGTTAAGACTTGGTTTTAGAATTAGGTTATGGTGAGGGTAACGGTTAAGGTTAGGCATTTAGTTGTGCTGGTTAGGGTAAGCGGCTAGGGAATGCATTATGTCAATGACAGGTCCCCACAAAGATAGTGAAATGCTGTGTGTGTGTGTGTGTGTCCTGCCACCTCCAGCTCAAATTTACAGCAGGCTGCAGCCAGTGAACCTGGGTGAGCTGGAGGCCTCGTTAAGAGGTTGACCTTTAGTCTTAGGTCAGGTTTTGTGGAGTGAAGAGATTTCAGAAGTGAGGAAGTGCTGTGTTGTTTTAAACGTGTGTTTGCTTGCTCATTTGATTGGATGTTTTCACCCCATTGATGAGAGGTGGATGTGTTGTGCAGCTAATTTAAAAGAAAGGGTCATGTTATTATATGCTTATTTTTTAGAGATCATGTTGCTTGTGAAAATCAGTTTAAAAAAAAAAAAAAAAACGCTGTTTAAGGAACCTGCTAATCTCGCTCAAGTTTAAGCATGGAGTATTTGCATTCTGCCATGCTGTCGTCATTGCTGCTCGCCTGACAGACGAGAGCATGTCAGCTTGGTGTTGGCGGTGGTCTGTTCATCTCTGATGTCAAACTGTCAACATGTTTGTATCTTTCTCTCCTTCTCGAGGGGACCAGTCAGCACTTGTAGTCACACAAGCTTTGTCAACAGACTGCATGGCTACCATCAGATACCCAAATTTGTCTGTATTTTTTAAACTATTGCAATCAACTAATCATACCATGTAATACGCTGAGATATTAGTTTCATTAGACTGAAAATTACTACTAGTACTTTGTCTATGCACAACTGTTTCCCAATGCAGTGAGGATTGAAGCCGTGTTTTGTGTTATAAAGTACATATTAAGATACTGTATATATTAGCCCAGTACATTATCAATTTTAATAGCGACAGTTTATAACACAATATACATTTCACACTCTACTCTTATTATTTTTTTTTTTACTATTTACATGAACCAGCCAAGAGTTAAGACATCTTGGCCCATCCTTGTTTCATAATCAGCGAGATATACCCACAACAATGACATTACTGTTCAGGCCTGCAGGGCAGTATGGTTTATCTACATGTTTTTAAGCTCAAACTCAATCTTAATGTTTACACTCATTGTGGCAATTTCTGCTTTTGTTAAGAATGACGAATGACTAAACGTATGGGTTTACAACTCATGTCATAACTACCTTTCTCGTCACTCTCTGCCAATTTGAAAATACTTTGTGTTGTTTGAGACAGCCAAATAAAATCATCATAGTTAGGACAAAATTGGGCCGACTACTTTATTTTATGTTGTTGTGGAAGAGGGGGGTGGAAGCAGAAAAAGACATTTCTCTGCTGCTTAAATACAGACAAAGCAAACGAGTACTGAGTAGTGAAAAACCACAACAGAGTGCACGCTCAGAGGTTTTTGACATCTTCTGTAGTGGCCAAAGCACAAATGCGGGCAGCACACAAGCAGTCAGAAATGTAATTACCATGAATAATTGTACAATTTGAAAAACTCCACCGTATAACTGTTGTAACAGACACATACACAAAGCAATCTCTAAATCATTCTGGGCTGGATTTATACAGGGATTGCCCTTCTGCTTTTCTTTTACTTTTTTCCCCTTCGGTTCTCCTTAATACTCTTAGACATATTCAGATCACACCTCTCCAAATCGCACTCCTATACTAGGACTAGTTGGTGATTTCTCTGAGCCTTCTGTAATTTCAGAAACATCCTTTAGTCAGCATTACTTTAAATGTGTCTCTGTCCTATATCCATGCAGGAGCTGATCCCAGAGTTCTACTACCTCCCCGATATGTTTATCAACGCCAACAGTTACAACCTGGGAGTGATGGAGGACAACACTGTAGTGTCTAATGTGGAGCTGCCACCTTGGGCCAAGAGCCCAGAGGAATTTGTACGCATCAATCGCCTGGTAAGAAACCTGGACAGACGCTCACCAATGCCCATTCATGCACACTCTGTAGGTGTAAATATAAAGTGTTAAATTATTGTTATAGTCAATATGGACATTATTTTTAATTTGTAATATCTACAAGTCGCTGATACACATTGTAAACACACACACACACACACACATTTCTGTCTCTTCCTCATATGTCACATAACCTAGTCCGACTGAAGTCTAGCCAGAGGTTTCTGTCCCCCCTATTTCAGCTGGTAATGCTAATTCAAAGAGACAGTGTTATTTCCTGATCATCTCACAGCTCTTCCTGTTACCTGAGCCTCCCGCTCCTCCGACATGCCCCAGCTCTCAGATTTCCATGTTGGAAAAGTGATCCAACATCACCTCACCTCCGATCCCCATCCACCTCGCCATCTCTCTTTCTGCTCTCGCGCTGTCCACACACATCTGGTGTATATTTGTGTGCGATATTGCAACTTTGTGTAGAGAGATGATGCAGTATCCTGTTTCCGATCACCCCTTCCCACCTGCCCAGCCCAAAGCAGAACCAATATTCTGTGGAAATGCACGTTGGATGTTGTCAGACTTGCTGTAATATTTACGTTGTAGATGTTCTCTCCTCTTCCACACGCACTTACACACGCACACACACAAAACTAAGGTAACTCTTTGGATCAGATTATGCTCTGCTCTAGAAGGTCAAAAAGCACCACATCGATTTATTATTCCTGTTGCTGGAGTAGCTTGTCATTGGTACTTATAGTACTTGTTGACTTTGAACAGTTTTACTGATATTTAAAGGCCCTGCTGTCATGGTAATACATAACTAAATATATTATTTGCATAATAGGGTCAAATTCCAGAGGAAAATAAGAATATACAGATCCAAATCATAGGTTATAATGCACATAATTATATCTGAATTGTGTTGCTTTAAAAGTCCTCCGTCTGTTCAAATTTGAATTTTGTCACAGGCCACATTCCCTCTCAGTAAAATGTTTGGGGGAACAAACAGATGTAGCTTCCAGTGCGATGTGGGCCCACAGTAGTAATGGGTGCTGATGAGGCTGGGTGTGCTCTGTGACCTGTGTAGTCTTGTGGTAGGGTATGTTAACCAGCCTGCTGATATGACCAGGCCCCTATCATTAATCACACACTTCTCCCTCTTTGGCTGTCATCGTGGTCTAGGCCAAGGTGGATTTATCCGGGGAAGCTTGTTGTGGTGGTGGCGTGCTGTTTTCCAGTTTTAAACTTAATTTCTGCTAAAGAAGGAATATACTTGATGAATTTTTCATCATCTTGCAAAGAAACTTGGATACCTGACTGCTGTCATGTAGTGCTAAAACAATCAGTTGTTAAATTGTTTAAGTAATTTATTTAGGAAAAATGCCACTTACCTTGATACGCCTTCTAAAATATGAAGATTTGCTGCAGTATATTGAATACCTGTGTGTTTTGGACTGCTGGTCAGGCACAACAAGTAATCTGAAAATATTTGCTTAGGGATCTTAGAACTCATGTTGGGCATTTTTTTCACAATTTTCAGACATTAAATAGACTAAATGAATCAATGAATTTGTAAAAAAAAAAAAAATCGACAGATTGCTAATGACAATAATTGTTAGTTGCAGCTCTGCCATGTTTTTATTGTAGTACTGTTTCACCATTTTTTACCATCTTTGCTTCTATTCTGTCTTTTAATACTGTTCTCCGGAGTAAAATTATTAAATATACAGAAGTAAATACACACACTCACTTACATACTCACTTTTAGAATATTCAAAATTTAGATAGTATTATTGTTTACACAAAAAATCAGTCAAAACAGTAACACTGGAGAAACCAACTTGAAAGCATCTGTGTGTTAATGTGCTTTGTGCTCCTGCAAGCACAGAGCGGCTTTTCATTGCCAATTTCCTCCGATTCTTTCCTTTGTGCCCAATTTAGCACTGCAGAAGCAATTGAGACTTATCCAAATGGTTTACACTCCGGTACAGCTACCTGCTAGTTACTGCTTTCAGGCTGATCAAATTTCAGTCCGCCGTTTCTTTCTGTACTGTGTGCAAATTGAGATATTGATCCAGCATGCAGCTGAGCCCAGCAGGCAGGTGTAGGTGCACAGAAACATTTATAAGCTCAGTTAAAAAAAGAGCTTTCCGGGGTTTCATAAGGGGACTGTGAATAGATCTGCTTCATAATGCTGTAAGTTTGTAACATTGCTGATCCACGAACCTCAGGTTGTATTAGGGAGTAAAATTATTCTGTCATGTTGGATTGATCCATTCCTGCAAGATGTTACTCACATGTCAATGGCGGTCAGACATTAATACATGTTTTATATATTGTTAATTTGTCATGCAAAAAACAGCAATTATATTATGTATGTATTATTGTATACAGATTTGTTGATAAGTTAATAGTACATTGTCAGTATAAGATTACATTTTGTCTTTAAATGGCCCAGTCGTACAGTACTACAAAACGTATACAGACGGGGTCAGAGAGCCAGAGTACAGGAGGGTGGACAGGAAGAATAAAGGGAAAAATGGGCCGAGGTAGAGGGAGGGATGTGTGGGTGGACAGGTCTCTGGTCTTGACAGATAGCTGGCATTAGAGGGTGTCATCTGGCAACTGTGGTACTGTTGGGAGAGAGATGAGCATGGTGGAGAAGAGAGAGGAAGTCTGAAGGAGTTAATGGGCTGTTTGGCTCTCTTTAGCTTGTCTGCTGCTAATGGCCTTGCAACGCAAGGATAGACGGCAGGAGAGAACACGCAAACACACGCAAATGCACACACGCTTACGAATACACACATGCCTGCTGTCTCCACTCTGGTTATGAGCCCTAGATGATTAACAGCTAATTAGGGCCCAATCTGGAAAGGCCATTAAAAGCCTCTCACAGTAAAGGATTGTGCTGCTGTGCATACCGGCAGCTTGTTTTTTTGTTGTTGTGAGTGAGAGTTGCATGGTTGGTAATAAAACACAAAAAAACCTCCAGCAGAAGATATAAACATTACATCAAACTGTAGCCTGGTTTATATTGCTCTGGTGTTGGACATGTCATAGTTCATCACTAATGTTTAGTGAAAAGTGTGTTGCATGGAAACCGATTAACTGCAAGAGTGTGCCTACACAGATTGTTGTTTAACCTCTGGCTTACACAACACTGAAGGCTCAAAGGCTCTAGTTGAGTTAGAAAACATGGGTTTGACGTGTTTAGGAATGGTTTGATTTTAGACAGACTTACCGGAGACAAAGCACCTCAACGTCTTAAGTCAGGCATGCACCTTCACTACAGTACACTAAAGTGCCTACAGAATACTTAAATACTAATTGCTTGTAAAGGCACGCTCCCTTTTTCTCAGTCCATCACAAACCCACACACACAAACACGCAGAGACGCCAGGTCTTGAGTCAGCATGCCACAGAGATCAGGGACTGCTTGTTGATTTTACCAGGAGGTCGAAGCAGAGGTTAAGAACTTGATCCCTCCTTCACCAGATAACTACATGTCTCTGGGCACTGTCAGCCTCTCTGACATTCCACTATATATGACCACATCTCACTTCTCCGGTCTCCTAACCATTAGCGCGATAGCAGGTGATCGTATGTATGTGGTTGTGCGTGTATTTGTGTTCTCATCAGTGTTTACCTGTGCTGTCATGTGTCCAGGCTTCACTGGGGCTACTGATATAGAGCAGCCTAAACCACAGTCTGTTACAGTTGCCGTCTCCTAATGCGAATAGTCTTATGGTAGACTGAGTTAAGATTTCAGAGGCTGTGATTTACTCATATAAGCAGGAAAAAAAAAAGCATTGTTTAAACCACGTGTCAAACTCAAGGCCCGAGGGCCAAAGCCGGCCCCTCGCAGGTTGTGATCCGGCCCGCATTTCAATTTAGGTTCACAATAAATTCAGGCCCACATAGTTTTTGTCGCTTTTGTGTTGTGCTTTTTTTGTCATTTTTGACTCCTTTTCCGGCGGTTTATGCACTTTTTTTTCAATGCTTTAGGCACTTTGTTTTAACGTTTTTGAGGCTTTACTCAATGTTTTGCCACTTTTTTTCAGAAGTTGTTGGCACTTTTTACAATGTTTTGGGCACTTTTGACGCTTTTTTTTTTTTTTTTTTTTTTTTTTCCCCCCCCCCCAACGTATTTGTCACTGGCTGAGGAGGCTTTATGAGGCCCAAAATGTAAGTGAGAAGACTACAGTATATGAGACATGCAATAACACAGTCAAAATATTTGACTTTTTCACTTAAATAAAAGCATGTCAATAAACTGTACATGTCTGGCCCTTGATGTGATTCTCATATTCCAGTGTGGCCCTTAGGGAAACTGAGTTTGACACCCCTGGTTTAAACTGTAAAGCACCAAGTTGGTTAGCTAAATTTTAATGAATTTAATATTCGTAATGAAACAAATATAGTCCTAGATCATTGGGTGGCCAACATGGATGATTAGTGTCATGTTAGTTCAACAGATTTGATGCATCTTTTTACAACGCAACTGGTATCTTTTTATTTCTATGGCAACTGATGACAAAGCCTGCCTTTTTTTTCTCTGAGAGGTGGGGTTGCCATCACCATCTAACCCATTTGAACTCTACAGGGCCCGTTTGTTGCTCCATAGTTCACATGTTTGGGTCCCTTCAGTCATCTGCGCTCTTGTAGTGCTGCTGACAGACCTGCAAACCACACACATGGGAGAGACGGGCAGTACATTACTTTTGGCCTTTTTCCCCTTATAAAGCATCTGCTCACTCAAAGCAGTGACAGAGACATCATTTAAATGGCGCTCACAGAGCGAGTGAGAGACTTTCCTCTTGTTGAATGGGCAAAGCCAATTGAGTGAAGGGTCAGAAGTTGATACTGAGAGGGTTGACCAAAGGTCCCCACCACATGTTGTGAACCCTCAATATAAGGACCCAACACATCTCTGCTCTATTGGATGTGAGATACCAAAGTAACTGATGTGTCTTTTTTTTTTTTTTTTAAGTAATCATTTTAACCATTGTGCTATTAAGTGTATTATAGAAAATAGTCCTTGTGCTACTATGGGTGCCTAGTGTGCGTAAAAACCCTTGGATGCTGGAACAATAAAAGCTGTCATTATTACAGGATTGGATATTTGTGCTATGCCTTAAGCAGCCATGATCAGAGCCTGTGATGCAGGCATGCTGTGTGTGAATTTCCATATAACAGATGTGTTACATGTGGCTTACCTTGATGACATATTAGAGTTTGAGGTTTGCCCAAACTGCAATCTCCATCTAATCGTTTCAGTTGTGGCTGCATCTTCTACCTTTCCTCCATTTCAAAAATGGAAAAGGATCCTCTGACATTATGTACAAATGTAAACCCATTTCACTGTACAGGGATTTGGCAGTCAGTCAGTAACCTTATTCAGAACTACGAAACTATTTAAGTGACCATAATGAGCATTTTACAAGATGGAGCCCTCCCTGGTGCACTGCATGACACATGCACAGTTTCTTAAAGTGCTCATATTCTGCTCATTTTCAGGTTCATAATTGTATTTAGAGGTTGTACCAGAATAGGTTTATGTGGTTTAATTTTCCAAAAACGCCACATATTTGTTGTACTGCACATTGCTGCAGCTCCTCTTTTCACCCTGTGTGTTGAGCTCTCTGTTATAACTACAGAGTGAGATATCTCACTTATGTACCATCGCTGTTGGGTACTGCTAGCTTGTCAGTTGCAGAGCATGAGGGAGTGCCACACTAGCAGCTAGGTGAGCATTATAACATGTGTTACACGCACGTTCATCACGGAAGTAAAGGCTGGACTACAATAGAGCTGTTTGGAGCAGTTTGTGAACAGTGTTTTCTCTGGAAGATGGTAAGTCCCTTTGGGTTGGACTTTTTAACTTTGTAAACCTACAATGTCCACAAAAAGATATATAACACAATAAAGGAAAGGGGAAAAGCCAAAAAGCATAATATGAGCACTTTAAGTCAGTGATTCTCAAAGTGGGGTCCGTGGCACTCTTGCAGGGGGTCCGTGAAAAGTTTTCAGATTCATTCAGTTAAATTATCATTATAATGGCTGTGGCTGAGAGGTTAGCGGTTCAATCCCACCTTCTGGCCACATGTCAAAGTGTCCCTGAGCAAGACACTGAACCCCAAGGTTTCTCCCCCTGTATGTGCATGTGTCCACTGCTCCTAATGCTTGGGTGGTGGGTTAAATGCAGTAATTGAATTTTACTACATTGTACTGTACAATTGTATTTGACTGTATTTATTTATTTATTTTTTTAGAAAAGACCTCATAGTTCAACAAATATTTTAAGTAGTTCATAGATTACTTTTTAATCTAACAAATCTATAACTCTCAGAATCTGTTTAATACATATGTTTAGTACATGTCTAATATCTTTCTAATACATTTCTCCTGTGTTCTTTCACATAACATAACTAAGACTATAGAAGTGTAAAAAAGGCTTAAGTCAAATTATTATTAATTGTTATTCTTGTATGGGTCCTTAGCTGAAAAAAGATTGAGAAACTCTGTCTTAAGTAGTTGTTTATCATATGCAATACTGAAACCTAGAGTTCAAGCAATTCTCTATTAAATGTTATTTGTGATGACATTCAATCATCATTAAATCAAATTACTTATTAAATAAACAGTTATTTAAATATTCGCTGTAATGTGGAAAGATTATCACAACCGCTCCTACTGAGAATTAACACATAACTTTATCAGTCCAAGCAGCTTTCAGTGATTTTCTGCTCATTGTTTTGCTTCACAAGTATATTTTTGATCCCAGTAGTGGCCAGACAGACACCCCCACCCCTAAAATGTAATATTATGGAATTGTGGGCCGCCATTTCTAGCAAATGAAATGTGATCTGAATGAGTTAAGGAGATTGAACATCTAAAAGACTTCTCAGGAGTTTGTGGTTCAAACTGGGGTAAACAACTGAGTATTAGACTTACATTTGCCAGGTAGCCAAACAAGTTTATTTTTTTTGTTGTTTTTTTTTTTGTTAGGGGGTAATTGTTTGTCAGCCTTTAGTATATCAGGGTGAGGGGTTTGCTTTTGTGGTGTAGCTGCAGCTTTAAACTTAAAATGTAACTTGTCGTTGAATTCACTCTGCTAACTTTCACTTTGAACTATGATGGCGAGCCTCACACTTGCTCTCACAGCTGTTAATGTGGTCACCTCACAATCATCTTCTAAACATCTCCTGCTCAGCGCTAACAGACAAATGTCATATTAACATGAGCCAAATCACCTTTACCCTCTAAACCCCATATACTCACACTATCAGCATTTTTAAAAAGTCCTTTTCTGAAGTTTGTCAGTTTTATTTGCTGACAGCCGTTCACACTAACAGAAGTGTTATGTCATGGCGGACAAGTCCATTATCCTACCAGTTGAGGATCAAGGAAGGGGAAAGGGGGGTGTTTTGGGTGCTAGTTGCCATTTGATAAGATCATTTTCAAGACAGAGTATTGTGGCTAAAGCTCAAAATATTATGAAATATTGTGTCGTTATGCAGAAGTGGCTGTACAGAATCTGAGGGAGAGCTGATTGCCACAAGACACATAGCCAGACATGATAGCTCCCCGGCTCAGACCACCAGCTACACAAAGTCAAAGATCATGGCTGTTTACATTCACCTCTCATCCGCACCGCACTCTCTGATCAGACAGCCGCTTGGACGCCCATAATGCGGTTCCCACCAGCCTCCACATTTTATCCTCACAGGAACCCCATGGGAATTCATGTGTGAGCTGAGGTAAACCACTGCAAGGACCAGACACTAACCACTAAGATATACTTACGCACTTGTGAATGACTGAGTGAGTGCAAATCTTCACGTCGTCTAGCCCAGTATGGCCTTATGTAACGGAACACAGTTTACCATGTTAGCTTAGCGCTAATCTATTCCCCTGGTGTCTCCTCTCAAAGCCTTGTTGTTGGATGGGAGCTAGCACGTGGGGTAGAGGGGGGTTATCTGGCTAATGTCAGGCAGCGCTCAATGTAGGGGTATTGTCATACATAAGGGCAGACATGTTTACTGTGTGCTCAGTGTTTTACGAGCTGCCCCCCCCCCCCATTCCCTGTTCTTCTACCCCTCCTCTTCTTCCTCATCCTCCTCTTCAATGACGTAATGGAGGAGGCCGATGAGAGCCTGAGAAATGAGATGATCTACTGCTGCTGACATACTCACTCACTAATGTTGTCCTTCTCCTTTTTCCTGCACTCCTCCACTCTCTCAGTTTACTTCTGCCAAAGTCTACTGAGATGCTTTTTTTGTTGTTGCAGTATTAGTCTGTTTTCACACCCCAGCACTTTGTCTCTGCCTCTCAAACTCCTGGACATCTGTGTCGTCATCTTTGCTATATTTAAACGGTTGTCTTTGGCCTCTCCCCCATCCCAAGCTAATGTGTTCAGTTAAGCATCAACAGCAACAGTTACTTTTTTTATATATATATATATATATATATTTTTTTTTTTTTTTTTTTTACACCGAAACACAAACATTATCACAAACACACAATGTATAACTTATTGTCAAAAGCTTAGCGACATGGTAGAAATCATTATCACAGTATTTGTTGGGATGTTTTCAGATATTGATATATCAGAATATGACAGATGCATGCAAAATAAAAAAATAAAGTGAAAGGGAGAGCAATAAAACGGGTTTTACCATGCATTAAACTGTTCATACTGTAGTATGCTTGAGACAAAAAGTTGAACATTCATTTGTACAGAAATGTGTACAATGATAAGATGACATAATGATATAATCATATGATCGCAATATAATTCAAAAATTTGATAAATAATGATACAAAAGTTTGTATTAAATAAGATTGGTATTCTGTTAATTAAATTAATTAGTTAATTACTTAGTTTTAGTTAAGTTGTTATTAAATTCATGTAAAACTATAATTTGATATTACTAGGATTTCAACTGAGGATTGTTTTCATTATTGATTAATGATAATTAATAGTTAGGTCCCCCCCCCCCCCCCTTGAATAATGAATTAATCTGTTGTTATATAAAATGTCAATGAAAAATGGCATTTTATGCCATTTTATATCTAAGAGTACAAGGTGACCTCCGCAAAAATATTTAATTCACTCTAATGTAAGACCAAGAAAAGCAGCAAATTCTCACATTTGAGAACCTGCAACCATCAAATATTTGGCATTTTTGCTTGTCCTTTTAAAGCTATAGTGCGTAGTTTCTGCCGCCCCCATGAGGAATTCTAAGTAATGACAACAAAACTGTCGGCACGTCCACATGATACAAGCCTTCTGTGACTGTGCAATTTAATGGCTTGAACATAACGGACGTTCATTAATATCAAAGTTACGCACTAAAGCTTTAAGGGAAAGCCATTCTTACTATTTCCTTGTTTCACACACACACACACACACACACACACACACACACACACACACACACACACACACACACACACATAACCCAACACCCCAATAGACTCTCCTTGAAGGGTAACTACACCCAAGCTGATCAGTTGAGTCATTCATTCTAATCATCTCTACGCTGTGCTGAGAGGCTGCCACACCTTCAGACGGACGGAGAGACCGTCTAGTCCTTGAGCAGACTCTATAATCATCTGAGACAACAATGCTCCTCTCAACAGCTATCCAAATATTCCCTCATTCAGCACGCTCCGCAGCCTTCCTCAGTGGCCCTGTGGTCAATCAGCTCTGACTGATGACTTAGCTTATGCTCACTTCATCCTATTGTGGATGTGTCTTATGGCACTAGTTATGTATTTGCTAGCTTGTTAGCCTCTCTGTATGGAGGCGGACAGATGGTTAGGTTCTCTGGAGGTGCTTGTTAGCTGTTGTTGAGATTATTGTAAACAGTTGTAAAATAGCCGTTTTCTCGTCATAGTTTTCTCTTGACTCTTGCCAGTCGAGATATTTTCTTCAAAATATTTTAAGACAAAATGTATTTCAAAATTTCTAAACTCCCTGTAACCACTTTTGCAGATTATCAATATTTGTTGTGCTGCATCATATCGTCATGATCAAGCATTAACTCAAAACTAAAAAGAGAAGACGACCACAACATTACTGCCTCCTGAGTTTGAGTCAGCACCATTTGCTTCATCCATTTACTTCTCAATCAGTGTTGTTTACTCCATTGTCTGTGCTGTAAATTGGACCACTTTTGCAGGCTACACTACACCATTTGTCTGACTAAGACCAAATCCACCATGACATGTTTGTTTTGGGGAGATACTTTCCCAATCACTGCTCATTCTGATTCTTTTCACCCCATAACATGATATTCTTGCTTTTCAAGTGGGTGCGGGAAAGTAAAAGGGACGGGAGGAGTGAGTGGGAGAGAGAGTTGGGGTTAGAGTTTCAGGTTCCACTTGCCAGCGAGTGCCTCCGTTGACCCATAGCCAGAACTCTCACAGTTGTGACCTGTCTAATTAGTAGAGCAGGAAGGAGGGGGGGGAAACTAAAGTACCGCACACAACCCATCTGGGGTTCTCCGTGTGTGTGTGTGTGTGTGTGTGTGTGTGTGTGTGTGTGTGTGTGTGTGTGTGTGTGTGTGTGTGTGTGTGTGTGTGTGTGTGTGTGTGTGTGTGTGTGTGTGTGTGTGTGTGTGTGTGTGTGTGTGTGTGTGTGTGTGTGTGTGTGAATATGGGAATAAAGGAAATGGTTTGTTAGCTGTGCGGCTGCTCCAAGGCTCTCATTCCTTACGTCACCCGTTCCTTTTTTTCTTTTTCCTCTTCCATGTTGGGGGGCCCCCCCTCTCCCCTGGCTGGCAACAGGCTTCCTCTGCCTGTTTCAAAATGACAATCGGCTTCTCATTTACAGCGAGCTAATAAGCCCTTTAATCAGAGTGCTTGTCAACCTCAGGGCAAGGCAACTCCAGAGGAGTTGATCCAAAGGATCAGATGACTAGAAGAAAGCGCAGGAGGGAGAAAAAAGGGAGTAGCGCTTAGAGTGAGAGAATAAGTAGAAGGGAAAATGAAATGGGGCTGTTGAACTTGGAGGAAGAAAAGAGAGCGAGATAAGAGATAATAAACTTGTATTAAGGTAAGAAGAATAGACTTAGTCTTCCGCTAAGGATGATGATGTTTGTTGTACTTGGAAACACACAGATTTGATGGGATTTAATAATGTGATTTAATAAAACGCACAATAAGAATACAATACGACTAAACAAAACTTAATAACTGATTCTGCGGTTTGGCATTTTTGTTATGCGAAAAAAAGCACCATGTCTCAGTCTCACACACACACTGAATGTGGTTTTCAGGATGTTTTGAACAGCTTGTTCTTAAACAGTCGTTTTAGTATATACAGACCTGACAAGTGTTTGCTTTATTCATCCGTAATCGATACAAAAGAAAACAGTCTGCTGCTGACAACACTCTGCATACAACATGTGCATTCGATTACACACCCACACCATCGTTGACACGCGCACAGGCGCGTGCATGTACGCTCGCATCACCGTTGGCATGCAAATGAGTGGATTGATTTGTTAAGTGACATTTTAACATCCTTACAGACAGCTCTCCATAAGTCCTTAAAAGGGTTTTTTAGGGCCAATGAGGGGAGGAGGAGAGCATTCAGTGTCACCTCGTTAAAGCCAAAGTGAAATCCAGCTCAATCCAGACCATAAAGCTAACCGCAAACCATAGCGAGGAACAGGAACTTCACTGATAAACCCGGATCTGTAGCATGGGCAGATACTTTTACTTTTGAGCAAAGTGAAGTAAAAAAGAAAAAGGAATCAAAATAAATCGCACCCACTTGCAAGCAGAAAAAAACATTCCAAGGGGAGGCTGTGTAGCCTCACCAGCCAGTAGCCACTAAGTTGAGATCAGACGTTCTCTGTTTTGCTCCTTAGGACTCCTAATCCTGGTTTAATGTCCACCAGCTGGTTAATTGCAATCATTTGGTGTCTCCGGTCTGATGTCTCAAATAAGGATTGCATGCCTTTAAGTCCTCAGTCTAGAGTATATCTCGCTCTAAAGAGTAACATCTTGACAGACACATTTTCAAACTGTCTTTCTTTGAGTGTTTTTGTGGGGGGTTTAGGCTTTAAATTCACACTCCAGCTTCAGATGTTTTGAAAAGAAAAAAATGAAGGTAATGTGAGACGCACAGAAAAGGCATGTTAATTATCATAGCCCTGCAAACTGTCAGGCAAGCAAAATAAGCATTCAATTCAAGAAGAGAAATTATAGAAATCCATTTGAATACTTGGGTCCTTTTTGAAGGGAAAAAACTGATTTAAGTTAAATGATTACATTCTTACATAGGAGGATATTCCAAATTATTGTCGCCATTGAAAACGAGTCACAGAACACAACAAAGGGGACCCCCCCTATGCTTCCAAGGTGTACTTTGTCAAATCCTTAACAATAGAAATGTGGGATTCCAGTGACTTCTACCCCCTATCAGCATTTACATAAAGGCATGCTAAATTATTCATTAATTATCAGAGAGTCCCCCGTGGATGGGGATGACGCACACACTGGCTGCTAATTGGCCCATCAATAATCCTGCCTGGTTCTCTCGAAGTGGCACCAGATCCCACCTCAGGAATCTGCTATCTGCCCCAACCTTCTGCCACACTATTTCCACAGTGTGGCTCTACAGAAGGAGACTTTTCCACACCTG